>NW_004624767.1:20728584-20923462 GCF_000247695.1 Heterocephalus glaber | reverse complement strand
ATAAGCAAGTACTCTACCACTGGGACACACCCTCCCACCCAGTTTTTTGTTTTTTAGGATTTTTTGAGACAGGGTCTTGGTACACAGTCCAGGCTGGCCTTGCCACCTCAGTATTTTTAACCTGTATATTTCAACATCATCTACGGAATATACTTTTTTAGGGGAGGGAGGTGTTGGAGGAAGGGTCTCACTGTGTGACCCAGGCTGACCTCAAAATCTTGATCCTCAGCCTCCAGTGCTGGGATTATAGGCAGGCACCACCATGCTAGGTTTATAAAATTTTTTTTTTAAAGTGGGGGATTGGAATTGAATCAAGGCTCCAGATTTAATTACGTATTTACAGGAAGTCCAAAGGGAACAGACATTATTGCAGGGATATGAAAGGCAAAATCCAGAATATGGAAAATTCCAAGCACAAGCAACTCAGAATCTTCAGCAAGAGTCTTAGCAGGCTTGGTGTAGTGGCACATGGCTGTAATCTCAGCACTCGAGGCAGAGGCAGGAGAATCGCCATGAGTTTGAGGTCAGCCTGGTCTACACAGTAAGTTCAAGGCCTGAACCACATAACAAGACCCTGTCTCAAAAATTAAAAAAGAATTTAAGAGGGCGGGGGATTTAGCTCAGTGTTTTTGCTGCCTGCTGCGCAAGTGCAAGGACCCGAGTTCAATCCCGTGTACCAAAAAAATAAATAAATTAATTAAAAATAAAAAGGCCTGGGAATGTGGTTCAGTAGTGCTTGCCTTACTATGCATAGTGTTCAATCTCTTCTTTCATGGGTCACGTGTGAGTGTGTGTGTGTATGTGCTTGTCAGTGTTCTGTTTATAGCTTTATGGAAATAACCAACTCTAAAAAGAATTAAGACAAAGTCCCTGGTGTGGTGCTACCTATGGAGGCTGGACAGGAGGATCACAAGTTTAAGGCCAGCCTGGAATACATGGTGAGAATCTCGCTAAAAAACAAATAGCTGGGAATGATGGCTCACACCTGTAATTCTAGCACTCAGGAGGCTGGAGCAGGAGGATCACCAAGAGTTTGAGGCTAGCCTAGGCTATGTAGTGAGTTTGAGGTCAGCCTAAACTACATAGTGAGATCTTGTCTCAAAATAAATAAACAAATAAAAATAAAAAACAGGCCGGGGATTTAGCCGCCTGCTGCGCAAGCGCAAGGACCCAAGTTTGATCCCTGGTACCAAAAAACCCCCAAAAAATCACAGCTACAATATATATTTGAGGACTAATTTTGTTTGTTTTTGTTTTGTTTTTTGAGACAGGGTCTTGCCATATTGTTCAGGTTAGCCTTGAACTCAAAGTCCAGGCTGGACTCAAACTCACAATGATCCTCCTGTTTCAACCTCCCCAGTGTTAGGATTACAATTGTGTGCCATCATGCCTTGCTACTAACCCCAGATCTCTTTCTCTCTTTTTTTTTGGTACAGGGGATCGAACTCGGGTCCTTGGGCTTGCGCAGCAGGCGGCGAAACCACTGAGCTAAATCCCTGGCCCAACCCCAGATCTCTTAACGAAGTACTTTCTGTGTTGTTCAATGGTCAATAAAATTCTGCAGGAGAGAGAGCTGGGGTGTGGTTCAATGGTAGAGAGTGAGTTTAGCATAGGTAATGTCCTGGCTTCAATCCTCAGGACCCCACCCCCAAAAGCAAAACAAAATGATCTTCCCTGGCAGAAGGGATTTATGGTAGTCCTTATTTTTCAGGAGTTTTTGCTTTTGGTCAGATGAGAGAAGCTCTAGAATGGCTTCTTTCTGATTCTAAAATACCTATAATCCAAGCACTCGGGAGGCTGAGACAGGAGGATCATCTTGGGGTTTGAGGCCAGTGTGGGCAACATAGTGTATTCAAGACCAGCTTACAGGACATAGCAAGGGCCGGGGATTTAGCTCAGTGGTTTCGCCGCCTGCTGCACAAGCACAAGGACCTAAGTTTGAAAAAAACAAAACAAAAAAAAAGCTGAAGGTAGTTTTGTTTGCTTGTTTAGGTAGGGTATTGCTATATCCTTTTTTTTCTTTGGTACCGGCGATCAAACTCGGGTCCTTGCGCTTGTGCAGCAGGCGGCGAAACCACTGAGCTAAATTCCCAGCCCTCTACCTTAAATTTTAAAATAATCCTATACCAACATGGCGTATTATGGGGTAGCATATTCAAATACCCTTCAGGGAACTGGAAGTTGTATTTTTTTTTTTTTTTGGTACCGGGGATCGAACTTGGGTCCTTGTGCTTGCGAGGCAGGCGACGGAACCATTGAGCTAAATCCCTGGCCCTGGAAGTTGTATTTTATTATATTTCCTAGCAGTGGAAAAGTTTATTAAAAAAAGTAAAAGTGAAGAGTGGGAGAGAAACTGGCTCTTCAGAGAGAGCTTGGGCTGAATAAATTTTTTTAAAAAGTAAGAGCAAAAATAAAAGTACATGCTGCGTCTGGGAAACACAGCATGGGCTATCATAGAAAGCTGTGATAGCTGGAACTAGAAGTGTACATGAAACAAAAGTGGCCAGAGGATAGTAAAGGTTGAAGCAGGGTAGTGAGTGACACAGGGGTTCATTAGACTATATTTATTACATTTTTTTTTTTGGTACTGGGGATCAAACTCGACACCTTGCACTTGCGAGGCAGGCGCCGGAACCACTGAGCTAAATCCCCAGCCTATTACTTTTTTCTATGTTTGAAATTTTCCATAATATAACTTTTGTGTGTGTGTGTGGTACTGGGGATGGAACCCAGGGGCCTTATGCACCCTAGGCAAGTGCTCTACCACTGAGTTATACTCCCCAGACCTCATAATAAAACATTTAAAAAATTAGATATAGCTGGGTATGGTGTCACATGCCTGTAATCCCAGCCTCTGGAGGCTGAGCCAGGCAGATTGCAAATTCAAGGCCAGCCTGGGAAACATAGGGATAGCCAGTTTCAATTAGGAAAAAAAGAAAAGAAAAAAAAGTATGTATTTTGACCTTGCCACTCACTGGCTGTGCAAACTTGGGCAAGTTTACTTCTCCGAGCCTCTGTTTCTCATCTGAAAAATGAGTAGGGCTGCAAAGATAGCTTCTTCCAAGCTTGCTACACAGATTGAGCTAATAGATGCACATAGCTCACTACATGGGAAACACTAAATATATGGTGCTGGCCTGTAGTTTTGACTCCTATAGGAATGTTGAGTTCCATGGATTTATTATGGAAAGTGGGCAGGAATTTAACTTAGGATCATGGGCTGGGGTGTAATTCAGTGGTAAAGTACTTGCCAGCATGCCTAATACACCGAGTTCCAAATCCAATGCTGAAAGAAAAAAAGAAAGAAAAAAAAAAAGGTAGGAGTGGTGGTACACACCTGCACTCGGGAGGCTGAGGCAGGAGGATCACCATGAGTTCGAGGCCACCCTGGACATATAGTAAGTTCAAGGCCAGCCTGAACTACATAGTGAGACCCTGTCTCAAACCCCTCCCCCCAAGAAATAGAGGGTCACAAACTCAAGGCCAGCCTGGACTACATAGCAAGATATATCTCAAAATAAAATTTACAAAAAGTGCTAGAGTTATAGCTCATTTCTAGAATGTTTGTCAAACATGTACGAGGCCCTGGTTCAATCCCTGGTACAGTTAAGGGGAGGATTAAATCTACTAATTTAGGATAATGTAATGTCAGCACTGGGACAGGCTCCTGGGAAATCTAGAAAGATCCTTTTGAGCAGGAGAAAGTGAGTCCCTGGGGGCTTTAGGAACTGCTGATGGTGCCAGAGGCAGTCAGTAGTAGGACAGAAATCAGACTCCAAAGGAGCTTCCTGGTGGTCCTGGGGTTCTGGGTTTTGTGGACTGAGTCATCTGTCCCCACCCTCCACTTCATAGGGCCATTCTTCCTTGGGTTAATATTGGTCAAGTAAAGACAAGTACACCAAGTGCACAGAGCTTTATAGTTTACAAAGTTGCAAACTTGGTCCAACAGACCCTCCCTCCAGCCTGGATGATAGTGAATTCTGGAGGAATATCCGATCTGGCAGAAAGACACCAAATCCCCCATGAGTGGGTTGGAAACTAAAGCTAATGGGCCAGGCTCTGCAATTGCTTGACTACTGTGAAAAATGAGAGTTCACCTTCAGAAGGTTAGATCTCTGCAAAACACTAAACGCCCGATACCCTCTTCGGCCTGTGGAAAAGTACTAAGCTACAGAGAAGTCAGCTACCAACTTCCAAGGAGGTTGGGAGGGGAAAGCAATTACTATGGCAACATCTTTGGCAGCCTCTTCTTGGCTAAAAACAGCAGCTTTCAGCAGGTTTCAGCAGGGTGGGGAAGAGCGAAGTCTTAACTCCAGCACAGCAACTGCTGGAAGCCAATCTCCTAGCAGAGCTCAGTGGCGAGAGGAAGATGACAGCCAATGAAGAGGCTTGGAGCTTGTGTCATCGTTTGGAGCTAGACTGAATTACCAGAAGGCAGGCACATGTGACCGTTTCCTTGGTGACCTCCCTTAGCAACTCTAACTGGTCCGTTTATGAGCTTTGGAAAATTCCACCCAGCACTTGCCTGATTTTTCTTTTTTTTTTTTAACTTTCTCTGTCTCTTCTTGCTCCAAGAAGAACAGGACAGGACGTCACTACCAAGATTTAACCCCTTTTAGATATGTACCTGGCTCTCGTCAGCTCTGGGGATCTAAGAGGGGTGCAGGCATCTCTTGGTTGTCCATGGTTACTCTAATTTCATAGCAGACTGCTGTTACCTACTGCCTTCTGCTTAGTACTGGAAGAGGGAGGGGAGGTGGCCCGAGACACGGAAGGGACAGCACCTCCTACAGGGTGTGTCACTTTGAGCCAGGCTCTGTACTCTGCTCCTGACCACCTCACAGCTCATTCCCATTTCACTGAGGAATAAACTGCTTTAGGATAAAGGAATTGCCAAGTTCCCTGAGTACATGCAGTAAGGAGAAGCAGGCTGGGACCACCTTGCCATGCAGGCCTCTGTCGTGCCCATGATGGGATGAGCCGCGACACACTGGGTGAGTGGAAGAATGGGAGGAAGCCCCTAGCAGCTCCAGGACACCCTAGTAGCCAGGCCGAGCTGAGGGCTGATGGATCCGGTTGAACATTTAGCCCATAGAGCTGGCCACACTGGGAATCTGGCTGAAGGCAGTGGAGAGGGCAAAGCTACAAGCACTCCTGTCTGGTTCCTGCTAGCCTGGGCTGGGAGAATCCACCAGGGACCACTGCCTAGAACCTACAGTGACTTTGAGTCCCCGGCGGGGCCTAGGCCACGCCCAACAGACTTGTGGATGACACATAAACTCAAGTAGGGCTGTGTCCTGAGGCAGGACTATAAGAAGACATGGACTCTGTTTTCAAGGTTATTAAGTGGCAATGACAAAACACAATAAAAACCATGTGGCATAGCTCAAGATAACAACGGATGAGTCATCAACTGAAAGGCACCATCAGGGGTGAAGTGGCTGGATGGCCTGACTGGGGGAAAGCTTCCAGGAGGGGGGATGGGGTCCCAGCTTGGTCCCTAACATTGGGAGGCTGGGGGCTCCCATTGTCAGGGAGAATGGCAGTGTTTTGGGAGAGAGGCACCTGGCTGGAGCTCCAGGGTAACTAGGGCCCCAGCAGGGAGCAGGAGTGGAGGTTTAACTGGGGGAGGGGCACATGGCCCTGCTTCAGGGCTGGGCAGAGAGTGAAGATGGGGGCGAGTGAGGAAGGGTGACATTTTTCATCCTAGGCTATCTCCCCATCTGGGGTCATTGTTGACACCTGGGCCTCAGCTGAAGTCTGCCTATGCAGAATAGTCACGGAAATTTCCACCCAGCTTCTTTCCCAGTGCTCAGTTCTCAGCTCCACCTTCTCCCCAGCCTGTGTAGGCTGCAGGATGGAGAGGCCGGCAGAGGGGGAGGATGACAGCGTCCTCCAGAACTCAGTGTGCCTGAGGCATGGGTGGCCTTCCCAGAGCACAGCACAACACAGTGGGTGGGGATGGACTGAGGCTGGGGGCACCTAAATGCTGTGAGTGTGATGCTGATGCATGATTTTCCTGGAGAGATGCAAAAGAAACATCCGCTTCCGAACTGAGGGGGACCAACAGTCCAAAGAATGACTCCGAAAAGTCCAGCTTGACAAGTAGATGAGTGTATTAGGGGTCACTCACAAAACAGTGGATGACTTGTGGGCTGCAGCACCCAAGGTCACCAACACCCACTTTGCTAAACTGCTGGTTTTACACAGTTCTAATTAAAATAGCAAAAGCGGGGTCAAAAGCAAGAGGTCTCTTTGGGAGAAGTTATGGCTGCTCCCCTCCCATCCCATCCTTAGTGGGAACTCTGATGGTCTCAGCAAACACTGTCTTGCCCCAGTGGTGGGTGGCCTCGTGCTGCAGTCTGGCACAGCCTCAGCACCCGGAGTTTAGGCATCAAAAGATGGAGTCACTTTGGCGAGGGTTCAGAGAACAGTTCTCACTACAACCACTCAAGCAGCCAGAACTGATCTGTGTGCTCTGATTTCTTGGGGAGAGTATTTTATATCTATGTCTAGAAACTTCCAAGTAGAAGTGGCTTCTTTGGGGAAAGAGGTTGGGAAGACACAGGAGCAGCCCCATCTCCCAGGAGCTCTCCGAGCAGCAGCAGTCGCTGGGAGTGCTGGGCTGGAATGAGTTCCTGTCACAGGGCCCAGGGCGATAGAGTTGGGTACCAACAGGCCCAGTGACATGCCTATGGTGTCCCTGCCATGGCCACAGGTGACAGTGGGGCTGTCCTTCTGCCTCACTGGCACAATCCACTTCCCTGTCACTGCGTGGAGGCCCCAGAGGGGCACCTGTCCTCTCCCTGCAAATGAGAGGCTCCCTTTTGGCCCTCAGGGGACTGAAGGAACCCTGTTAACAAACACATAAGCATCCTGAAAACACAGGCCATGCTGGGGCAGAGAATGAGTGTGGGTGATGTTAAGGGACAGCTGGAGAGGCGGCTCACAGATCCTTTCTAAGGAGAGGTGCAGGGCAGGTGACGCGAATGACTGTGCCACCTGTGGCACTGGGTAGACCATTCCCTGAAGTTGGTCAGGGAGAGTAAAAGAACATGAGTCCAGCAGGGGCCAGGTGCTGAAGGACAGAAAGAAGAGAGCCTGTAGGGGAGCCATCATCCCCTAGTCTAGACCTCCACACCCTCTGACCTGGACTGTGACAATGAACCCAAGTACCCTCCCCTCCGCATCTCCCAGCTCGGCCACCTTACATATTCGGTTGCTTTTTTGTTTTTGTTGGGTTTTTAAAATTAATTTTATGGGGGCTGGGGATTTAGCTCAGTGGTTTCATTGCCTGCTGCGCAAGTGCAAGGACCCGAGTTCGATCCCCGGTACCCCCCCAAAAAAATTAATTTTATGGTACATTTTAGGTATACAATATAATGATATCCATCATTGGAAATATGTACCTTTACATAATCTATCTTGGTTGTTATTTTTTTCCCATTCCCTTGCCCTCCCTTCAACCCCCCCCCCCATTTACAAAGACTTTGTTTCCATTTTTTCCTTTTCTCATATTAATTCCATAAGGTTTTTTTTGGTACCTGGGATCTATGTTTTTTGTTTTGTTTTGTTTTTGGTACCAGGGATCCAACTCAGGACACTTGCCAGGCAGGCGTGGTGCCACTGAGCTAAATACCCGGCCTTTTTTTGTTGTTTTTTTGAGACAGTGTCTTGCTGTGTAGTTCAGGCTGGCCTTGAACGCACTCTGTAGCCCTTGAGGTGACCCTGCTGCTTCAGCCTCCTGAGTGCTGGTATAGGAATGTGCCACCGGCTCCCACAGACTTGCTTCTGTGGCATGTGGGCCACGGCTGCACAGAGGAAGGAGGAACTTGCCTATGTGTGAGTGTGCACGTGTGTATGCAGAAGGCATACAATGTTTAATAAGCATCATGCTGGACATGCTGGGCCAACCCAAACATTCACCAGGAGCCTCAGGCAGTGACCGAACACCTTTGAAGTATGAGAATGTGCATGTGACCCACCCAGAAGACTCACTGGTCTTTCAGGCTGTTCTAGAAGGATCACTCAGCCTCCCGGCCTAGGACTCAGCCTCCACAGTGACTCACCCTGGAAGAATGGCAGCCAGGACTAAGTCAGGCTCTGTCTCTCCACTTTTGGGGGTAAGAGGGCACCTGGAGTCATATGAGGACCCGCCCAAACTCTGTGGGTCATAGTCTGCCCAGAGGTTCTTTGGAGAGGTACACAGTTCCCAGAATCCTATGAGGTACAGCTCAGTGTCATTTCATCCCAGTCTGATGGCAGCCATGTCTCTGTCACTCTCCATCTGTGCTGTTCCCAGGCAAGCACATAAATTGTCTCTAAATTCTGTGTTCTTCCTCACCACACCCTCCAACACCTGGCAACTGAGCAAACTGCTGAAAACCTGCATGGGGATGTACTCAACTGAACTTACTTTTCACAAGTGTCTCTGGGCTGGGCACTTCAGGACAGGGAACCATTGTCCTCTTATAGTCCCCTCCCATGTGGCATTACTAGGCACACTGCATGACCTGGGCATCTACCACCCTTGTGCTTTTCATTTTTTTGGTTGTATGTGTGTGTTTTTTACTGATTTGTAATTTATTTGTTTTGGGGGGCTTTTTTGGTACCAGGGTTCAAACTTGGGTCCTTGCGCTTGCAAAGCAGGCAACGAAAACACTGAGCTAAATAGCCGGCCCCTGATTTGTAATTTAAAAAAAATTTTTTTTGAGACAGAGTCTTGCTACATTGCCAGGCTGGTCTCAAACTCTTGGACTGCTGTGATCTTCCTGATCGAGCCTCCACAGAGTAGGTGGGACCACACACACATGCAACCATGTGCCCACTGTGGTTTTATTTATTTGTTTGTTTTTTTGTGACAGGGTCTTGCTATGTAGTTCAGGCTGGCCTCGAACTCACTGTGTAGCCCAGGCTGGGCTCAAACTCATTACAATCCTCCTGCCTCAGCCTCCTTAGTCCTGAGATCACAGTTGGGTGCCATCACACCAGGCTCTATTTTTGTTTTTTGAGACAGGGGCTTGTTATGTTGAACTCACTATGTGGCTCAGGCTGGCCTCGAACTCGAGGCAATCCTCTTTCCTCAGCCTCCTGATTTTTACTTTGCTCTTTTTTTTTTTTTTTTTTTGAGACAGTCTCACTATATAGTCCATTCTGGACTCAAACTTGTAATCCTACTGCCCCAGCTGCCACAGTGCTGGTCTGTTTTTATTTTTTTTCACAGTGCTGGTCTTATGGGTGAGCCCCACTACACCTGGCTCTGTATGTGTTTAAATAACAGAAGAAATACAAGTCCAGTGTACTTATTTAGTCATTTCTCTAGACATTTCCTGAGCCCCCTAATGTGTGCCAGGCATTAATGCCTCTCAGCCTCAGCCTCTGTCTCAGTTTCCTTGTCTGTCTGAAGAAGTAACAGCAGGACCTGCCCCTCATTGTTATAAGGGATGGAAGAGCTACCACAGTGTTCAACACCTGTACAGGAATGGAGCCGGGCACAGGACAAACTTGCTTATGCAGCCTCATAGTGCGCAGTAGGGGGACCACAGGAAGCCAGTGGCGGTTCAGCCTAGCGGGAAGAAAGCAGGTCAGTTAGCAAGTCTCCAGCCACGTGCAGCTGCTTGAGGAGAGAGAACAGACAGACAGGGCACCTGGGGAAGGAACATAGGAACTAGAAACAATGGTGGCACATCCCTGTAATCCCAGCACTTGGGAGACTGAGACAGGAGGATTTGGAATTGGTGCCTAGCCTGGGCAATTCAGCAACTTAGTGAGATTCTGTCTCAAATAAAAAATAAAAGGCCTGAGTATGTAGTTCAAATGTGAAGGCCCTGGGTTCAATCCCAGTACCACAAAAAAGAAAGAAAAACTAGAAACATGGGGATGGAGACAAAGCAGCCTTGCTCTGTGTGTGTGTGTGTGTGTGTGTGTGTGTGTGTGTGTGGTACTAGGGATTGAACCCAGGGTTGCTCTCCCACTGAGCTATACACCCTGCCCCCCCTTCTTATTTTGAGACAGAGTCTTGCTAAATTGCCCAGGATGGACTTGAGTTTGCAATTCTTCTGCCTCAGCCTCCCAAGTGCTGAGATCACAGGTGTGTACCTCCCTGCCTAGTTTGTTTTTAACATTGAGATGAGTTCTTGCTAAATTGTCCAAGCTAGCCTTAAACTTGCAATCCTCCTGTCTTAGCCTCCCCAGGGCTGGGCTCACTGGTGTGTCCCACAGTGCTAGGCCCTTGTGAAGTTTTTCATCTGTGGAATGATGGGCCAAAGCAGCCCTTCTGGAAAACACTGTTCTACTCCTCATTGCTCATCATTCTCCCACATCCCTCAATGCTACAGCTGGGCTCCCTCAGCCAGCCCTTCTGGAAAGATCCACAGTAGGCTTTGGGGACTAGGGCCAAAGACGTGCAGCTAACAAACTGCAGAAGGGGACCAGAAGCTGGGACTCAGATGGGGTGGTGAGGGCTGGCGGGGGGGGGGGGGGGGATGGCCCTTTTCAGAGGAGGAATCCTTTGCTCCCCCTCCTCCCCAAAAGAGCATTCTAGCCTTCATGGAACCCTTTCAAGAACTGCAGAGGAGAAGATGGTTCCTTAGTGAACCAAGTGGAGAATCTGTTGCCCTTCTCTTCTGTCCTGGTGACTTCAATGCCTGTGAGAGAGAGGCTGGGGCTGCCTTGTCCCCACCTCATTTTGGAGAAGAGCAAGGACACAGCTGCTTCCAGCCTCTGTGCCTGGTGTTGCTGGACTTGGCCTTAGCAATCTGCATGGTGGTGGGTGTGCCTGATGGGTCCCAGTGATTGATTTTACACTTTCTCCAAGATACACTTTTAGCATCCAAAATCCCCTAGGAAAAAAAATGCCCTCTCTACTGCTTGCCAAAGTCCTGAGCAGCCTCACGTCATCTCTGAGGGTTTTTCTTGCAGTGGGAGGAGTCTGAGTCTACACAGAAGCTTCACAGGCCTGTGTCCTTCCTGAAATCAGCTCTGAGAAGGTGGGCAGCCAGGGAGGGGGCTGGGAACTGCAAATTCTGCTCTGGGAAACAAGAAAGTTGTTTTCTTTAACTCCCTTTTCTTTTAGAGAAAAATCACAGGATGGGCTGGAATCATGGAGGCCTGGCAGGATTCCCTTGACTCACCCAGATGGCCTCTGGGCCCTGGGGCGACTGCAGGGCCGTGGGCTGCACAGCCCTGGCATGTTCTGTCAGGGACTTGCACAGAGGCCTGGTCCAAAGTTTTGCTGGTTCAGTGCTTCTCTGTGCCATACCCTGAAGCCACAGCCAGGAAACTGAAAATCTTCCACATTCTCTGTTCTCTTCCCACCCCTTTGTTTACTGTCATTTTATAAAATTACCATCGTCTATCCCAGCCTCTTTCATCTCATCCTCTTTTTTACACATTAAGTAATGACCCGAGAAGTTATTAGGTTCCACCCAAGGTCACTCGGGTGTTTGTCAAGGGAGTGATTGCTGGAACAGGAAGCGAGGGCCTCCTGTTTTGAGTCTGCGCTGTTTTGAGGGTGCATGATGTGACTGGCTAAATGGACTTCCTCTTAAATGAGTGTCCCCAGGCCAAATGAAGACTAGGTTTGACAGAAGGGAATAAGAAGGATATTAAAGGACCAATAGAGCAAGCAGCTGTAATCAGACATTCTGAGGTTAAATGGAACATGGATGCTAACCAAAGAAAAAATTCCTGTGACCTAAAGGATCCTTAGTTCTAAGAGTTGAGAAAAGCGGGGCATTGTGGTGCATACCTGCAATCCCAGGACTCCCAGGAGGCTGAGGCAGGAGGATGTGGAGTTCCAGGCCATCCTGACCTACATAGTAAGATACTGCCTCAAAAGAAAAATAAAATAAAATAAATTGAAAGAAGGAAGACCACATAATCAAACCTACACATAATCAGTAAATCTCCTACCCAAAGCACATGGTAATTTTATTTTATTTTATTTTTATTTTTGGTACTGGGGATCGAACTTGGGTCCTTCCCTTTCGAGACAGGCGGTGGAACCACTGAGCTAAATCCCTGGCCCTAACACATGGTAATTTTAGCCTTTTAAACTTTTATTTCTGTTTTGCTAGGGATGGAACCCAGGGCCTCACATGTGCTAAGCAAGTGTTGTACCGCTGAGCCACTTCCCCAGGCCAGGCTGGCCTTGTTTAAAGAAATCCAGACAAGAAGAGACTCACTGGAGTCATTTCCAGCCTGTGGCTCAACCTGCACCTCATGGGCTGGATGCAGATGAAGAGAAGGCTGGGATCAGAATATTCTGGACACAGCCTAAGTCTGTTTTGTGAAGCAAACAGTAGATGAAGGCAGTAAAATTTGGGCCTAAACAGTACAAGCAGGGGTTAGTATCCATACTGTTCTCTAAAAATGTATTTTTCACTTACTGATGACTGGAGAAAAACTGACAATTATTTTGTGCACTTTGTGATTCTTTTTATTTAAATTATTATAATATTAAATTATCATATATATAGTTTTGGTTGTTTTGTTTTGAGACAGATTCTTGCTACTTGCTACATAGTTCAGGCTGGTTTTGAACTCACTACATAGCCTACGCTGGCCTCCAACTCACAGCAATCCTCCTGCCTCAGCCTTGCCAGTGTTGGGATCACAGGTGTGTGTCACCAAGGCCACTGGGCCCTCTGGGATTTGTAAAGTTCACTACTTGGGCTCCAGAGCAGTCCCTAAGGCAATGATGGGGAAACTTTTAGAGCTTTCAAAAATAACAAACAGCCCACTGGGCATGAGTGTCACAGGTTCCCCACCACTACCTTACAGCCTCCCTCAGTGCTTGAAAAACTGCAGCTCAGGAGGCAGTCAGGCCTGGGGGAGGAAGCCAGCAGCAAAAGGGAGAAGCAAGGGACTCTAGAACACATTCTGCTAATTCACTGTGACTCCCCAGCCTCCCAAGTCCCCATTTATTTTTGTTTTTGTTTTGGTACCGGGCGATTGAACTCAGGACCTTGCACTTTCGAGGAAGCCGGCAGAACCACTGAACTAAATCTCAGCCCCAAGTCCCCATTTGTAAATTGAGGTAACCCGACTCAGTTTTTCTCCTCCCAGAGGTAAAATTCTACTAAAAAATTTCCAGCTCCAGAGCAAACATCACGACTATCTGAAGGGAATCACTGGCAACTCAGTAATATTCCACTCTGAAGGACTTTTCAAAAACGAAGGAAGAGAAAATAACAGCTTTGTCAGGGTCAGGGGAGAAGAGCTGCTTAAACTGGCCTCATTTTATTGGAGGATGGGAGGTGAAGGATGGGGTCAACAGGGGAACCAGTACGGACTTGGTAAGAGTCCCCAGCCCTTCACAATGACTGTATTTTTTTTTTTTATTATTGAGACAGGGTCTTGCTATGTAGTTCAGGCTGGCCATGAGTTCACATATGTTGCCCAGGCTGGCCTTGAACTCTCAGCAATCCTCCTGCCTCAGCTTCCCAAGTGCTGGGACTACAGGCGTGTGCCACCATGCCCAGAAAAACCACTGTCATTGACAGGAGCCAAAGGTGTTTTAAAAATGAGAGGATAGGAAAAAAAAAAGGCTGGGTATTTAGCTCAGTGGTGCTGGGCCTGCCTCAAAAGCACAAGGTCCTGAGTTTGATCCCTAGTACCAAAAAAAAGAGGATAAACTTCATATACAATTCTATGTCATTATTTAGTGGCTATCCTAACCTTCAGTGTCATTTTTCTCTCTTGGACAATACTGCCTAAAAACAGGCCAGTTTACAAATTCTAGACTAAAACTCTGGGATGAGGTAGGGGAAGAGGGTGGGTGTCTACACCTGGCCCTTGGCCCCAGGCTTCAGACCTCTGTGTGGCTTGGGGAATTTCATTATGCTTCACAGCTTTGTGTTTTATTTGTTTTTTGGTACCGGGAATTGAACTTGGGTCCTTGCGCTTGCGAGGCAGGCGGCGGAACCACTGAGCTAAATCCCCAGCCCTACAGCTTTGTGTTTTTAAAAACAAACACAAAAACAAAAACCAAACAGGCAGCTGGGCCTGGTAGCCCAGGCCTGCCAGCACTCTTGTAGGCTGAGGCAGGAGGAAGTTCAATTAGAGCCCAACCTGGGCAATTTAGCAAGACCCTGTCTCAGAAAATGAAAAGGGCAGAGAATGCAGCTCAATGTAAAAGCTCTGGGTTCAATCCGCAGGACTGCAAAAACAAAAAACAAAATATGAAGTAGCTGCTAGGTCAGCTTGAGACTCCCATAGGGAGAGAATTCTAAGAGCCAGTAACACAGAAACACCCACTGTGTGCTTCCCCAGAGACACAGCATGTAGCATTACGAGGGGCTCATGTTAATCTTTAACTAATGAGTGACTGAGACAGTAAAACAACAGGAGAGAAGGAAAACCTAGGCTGAAAAGACTTGAAAGCAGAATCTCCGCGGAAGAAAGACGAAGCCCCAAGAACTGTGGCTTGGCAGAAGAGGGCAACTCTGCAGCCCCTCAGCCACCTCCCGATTGTCACCCAGCCCCCACGCCACTATCTCGAACAGGACAGGCGTTGGGGGCGGGGTGCGCCTGCGCACTGAGGCGCTGCGGCAAATGCCTCCGCTCCAGGAAGGCAGCCAAGACCGGCTGAATCCGGTTAGAGCCGGTGGCGTCCGCCCGCGAGCCGGCACTCCACACAGGGAGGAGACGGCTCACGACTTGCGTATCCCTGCGCGGCGCGCCTTTTGGAGCCGCGCCCCTCCTCCACCCATTGTGCCCGCGGCCCGCGCCTCTGAGTTCTCCCGGAAATGGCCGCCGCTGTCGCCGTGCTTCCCCTTCCCCGGTTCCCAGGTCCGCGGCCGAGAGTTCTGGAAGCCGCTTGGTGCGGCGCTTCAGCCTCACGCTATTTACTGCTCCCTGCGCGGCCGTCCCCCCCCCGCTACTGGCAAATCAGTGTCTCCTTGATCCCCTGGATGTAATTCTGGGGGGAGTTGTTTAAAAGATAAAGTATTCAAACCGTGTGGAAAGAAATTGCCTTGAGATTCACGGAAAAGCTTTTCTTTTGCCCCCAACTGTGATGTAAAAAGAGTTAAGGTCAGGGAGAAACCAGAGGTGACACAGGATCTGTAAGTCCCTAGAGAAGCAGTCGCGTCAGCAATAGTTTAGGTCTTGAGGCCTTCGCGGCCTGGCTGCCCAAGGTCGCTGTGTCCCTGGAGGCCAAGGCAGATGTTTTTCGTGACACTTTTAGGGTACTTCAACTTGGGTTTCCGTGGTGGTTTGGCTTTTGCTCACTTTAAGTGAGGGGCTGGACCCTTCCGATCGTTCATGTTTGCAAGAAACAGAGAGCTGTGGGGTCAAGCTAGTATTGAGTGACTGAGAACATAAAACGTGTAAAATGGCCGAGCCGCCCCCGATTCCAGAGGCCCCGAGGGCGTTCGTGAGGCCAGTTCAGAAGTGGGTGTTCGCACTCAGTGACCTCACAAGCAGATCGCCTCGTGTGCTGACCCGGTTTCTAGAATAAAATAATGTGTGTGGCGTAATCTCGGGCGAATATCAGGGTCGAGGGCGGTGGGGAGAAACCCACAATTTTATTGTCGACTGTCTGCAGCGGATATCTGCGAGGCAGACGCCCGGTTACGAAATGAGAAATTAAAGACAACAAACACATCTTAGTCTTCCTTCAAATAACGGCAACTAGTACCTAGTGTACTTCACGAAAACACAAAAGGTACTTCAAGAGCTATTTTTAAAATGCCCAATATTGGCTCCGAGTTGTAAACGGTTTGGTAACCTATTTAAATATGGTTTCCATCCCTTGATTGTTGTTTCAGTTTATACTCACTTGTTAGTGAGTCCGGGGTATTTCTGGGTATTACTTTGTATTCAAATACCATAAACTGTTCAGAACAATCTAGAGAATTGTATAATTTCGAATCTATTTTTACCTCTTCCGGGGAACTATTTTTCTTCCTCACAAAGGCGGCGGAGGGTTATTTAATTCTAGCGATGTACGCCGTCATTCATGCATAAATACGGCTCTCTCAGCCCCTGCTGCAGGCTTTCAGGCAGCGAGCGCCGAGGAGGCTTATGAGGCAGAGCTTGAGGAAACGCAGATAAGTTTTTACTTAAAAAGATTGCTGTAATTAGAGAATTTAAGTAGTTATTAGCTTAACGAAGACATAGCACTTAAAATTAAGTTTTTAAAGTGGCTTTAATGGCTTTTAAAAATAAATAGGAAGACAAAGTAGTTTGAGAAAACATGAACGTGATGATTGAGGTGAAGCTTGTGCTTGGATTAAAAAAAAAGGTTAAGCCTCTATATTAAACCTTTGAAGCCTTTTGATTTAGCCTTTAGTGAAAGGTAGCCGTGTAGATTGTTAAACATGACTAAGCAATCTAAACGTTTTTATCGTTTTTCTTTTTCTTTTTTTGGTACCGGGGATCGAACTCAGGTCCTTGAGCTTGCGCAGCAGGCAGCGAAACCACTGAGCTAAATCCCCGGCCAAAACGTTTTTTAAAAGTAAAGTTGTAGGTAATTAAAATTCGAAGGCGGTGGTTTAAGGAAGTTTAAATGGAAGGTGGCTAGAGGACCATGACGCAGGAAAGATTTCGTGGTGGAGTATTTTATAAATATCGAAAATAAGTATCAGTTGGGAATGGTAGGTTAAATTTGAAGAAAGATTAGAAATTTGAAAAACTCGAGGACAAGTTGAAGGTGAAGACCTAGAGAAGATAGGAAAACTAGAAGATAAATGTATGCCTTTGGAAGAAGTGTTAATTTAAGCTACAACATAGGCAGAAGAAACTTAGAAGATGAAAATACTGTGAAGGAAAGGTATTGGAGCAACAAAAGGGCAAAATAATACAAACCTAGAAGAAAAGTAGAAGATAGAAACAAGATGAAATTTTGGTCAAGGAAAGGTATTTCAGATAGAAAATGCAATGACCTAAAACAACTGGACGAGAAAAGATAAATTGAAGCCAGAAATATGAGATAAAATACAATTAATTGGTAGTTTTTTAAAAAGCTTATTTTTAACTTAATGGTGGTGCATAAGTTTCAAATGCCAAAAGTGAGGATGTTTAGACTAGAGCCAGTTGTGAAGATTATTTGAAGATGATAGATCCAGTTAAGTCTACATGAGAAAGGAGCTATAGAAGGACTGAAGTAATTCAAAACCTGAGGCAGAATGCTTTTGAAAGAGTTGAAAGAATTAAAGGCTTTAAATCCAGTAGCTTAGTTCACTGAAAAATTTAAAGGACTTTGAATTCGAGATCAAGAATTAAACTTTGCATTGGACTTTGTGCTAATCCTTAAAACCCTGAGGACTAGTAATAAATGGCAGCTAACCCAGGTGCTACACAGAAGTGGATTCAGTGAATCTAGGAAGACAGGAGCAGCAGACAGGATTCCAGGAACCAGTGTTGGTGAAGCTAGGACGGAGGAGCCAGCAGTTCGTGGTGAAGATAGGAAGGAGTCCGGGAAGCAGTGCGATTTGGTGAAGGTGCCCCCTAATGTTTTGGTGGTGAAGCTAGGAGAGGAGTCGAAGGCGAAGCGAGTGCGGTTTTGTGAAGCTAGCAGCTTGGCTTGTCATCTACCTCGGAGGCGGCGAGCAGGCGCTGTGGATAGATAGCGGCTTCCTAGACCAGCATGCCTGTGTGCAGAGCTGCAGGGAGAGCAAGCGAGTGGTGTGGTAAAAACCCGGTCGGCTGTGTGGTCCTTTCCTGTAACTTGTGTATGGTAACTTTTTACTTTCCTAATGGTTTTGGGGGAGTTGTGTCCTTTGTAAAGTGTTTTACATGGGTGTAGGCCGATTTCCGGGTGTTGTAGGTTTTTCTTTTTCAGGCTTAAAGTTCTGTCATGCATCTTGTCTGAAGCATTTGAGGGCAGACTGCCAAGGCACGGAGGAATGGTAGATGGCAAGTTTTTTAAAAACCTATTTGAAGGAAAATTTTAATTTTATAGAGCCAGCAGACAAATTTTGAAGTAAATCTGTAAGGAGTCGTGTTTAGTTGGAGTTAAATAAAGTTTCAGTTTTGTGACTTGTTTTTTTTCCTCGCCCTGAATTAATAGTTCTGTAAACATGGAGTCTGGGTGTTGTAACGGGGGAAATTTTTTTCTGTGGTGGGGATGGGACAAAATGTATTTTGAGTTCTTTTCCCCTTAGGTCTGTCTAGAATCCTAAAGGCAAATGACTCAAGGTAACAGAAAAGAAAATCCAGTATCAGGATAATCAGAAAACCGCAGGTTTACAGTTTCTAGAGACTAGAGCACCAGTAGCGCTCACTTTCAGTCTGGAGGAGCTGTCCATTGGAGAAATGGCTGGTAGTTTTACTCTTTTTTAAACCCCTTAATCAGACTTTTTAAAGCACTTTAACGCCTGAACTGTATTTGGGGATGGTTTTAACAGGGAAGAGGGGGCGGGGGGAGGAAATGTGTTTTTTTTAAGATTTTCCACAGATACTATAGTGCTATTGACAGACTGAGTTAGAGAAGGCGAGTACCGCTATGCTGTTGGCACGAACATCTGCAGGGATTGGAGCTGCTTTTATCCTTGGAAGAGTTTTCCCAGTTGAAGCTGAAAAGTACAGCACAGTACAGCTTTGGTTCATACTCAGTCAACTCAGGAGAACTTCAGAAGAGCTTGGCTAGGCCAAATGTTGAAGTTAAGTTTTCAAATAACGGTTTACAGTACCAAAAGGGGAGGGGCAATTTTTGGCAATTAGTTGACAGCTTGTTGTGGTTGGGATGGGGGGGGTTAGGTAATTGTTTAGTTTATGATTTCAGATAATTCATTCCAGAGAAGTTAAAATACTTAGGATGGAAAAACTAAGGAAATCTCAACATTCAAGTTGGCAAGTAACTCCCAATCCTAGTTCTTTGTTTCTTCTAGTCTGAGTTGGGCAGCTGGGGAGATAGCGCTGGGGGTACCAGTGCATTAATTTGGGCAAGGAAGATAAACAATTAACAAGGTTGTCTTCCCCCCAAAGTATGTATACATTTATATACATGAGGCTTGGGGAAGGAAATTGTTGGACTGGGGTTGGTCTGGCCTCCTGAAATGATACTGAATAGTTGGCGGTCTTGGGAAAATTTTTAAAACCTACATTTTGGATACAGATGGTAGTGTGTGGTTCTCTTTTGGAATTTTTTTCAGGTGGTTTAATATAACTTAATACTACTGTAGGAACTTCAGAGCAAAGGAAGTGGCTTAATGACCCTGAAGGGATTTCTTCTGATGGTAGCTTTTATATTATCAAGTAAGATTCCATTTTCAGTTGTGTGGAAGCAAATTTTTTTCCTAGCTTAGGAAAAATTTTCCTTTGTGTGACTGGCAGTACATGATGTAAAGGTATGCTTTAAAATTTTGTGCATTGTATTTTAAATTTGTGTATTTGTAACAGAATTACGATAGTTCAGTTTTAAATGTCTCTTAGAGGGTGGGCTTTTGTTGATGAGGGAGGGGGAAACCTTTTTTTTTCTGTAGACTTTTTTCAGATAACATCTTCTGAGTCATAACCAGCCTTGGCAGTATGATGATGACCTAGATGCAGAGGGAACAGCTCCTTGGTGAATGATAAGTAAAGGCAGAAAAGATTATGTCATGCCTCCATTGGGGAATAAGCATAACCCTGAGATCTTACTACAGATGAAAACATTGGCCACATATGCAAAAATATTTAAACGAAAGAAAGCTACCAATTTAAAGTTATGGAATCTACCATTTTAAAGTTAATGGTTTATCAAGCTATACCCACAAAAATAAGGAACAAAGAAGATCAAATGTCTACCTCAAACCCTGCTTTTACAAAAGCAGAATAAAGTGAAATGAAACAAATGATGATATATACTGCGTTAATCCTGGAGTGAAAGAAGCTGAAATAATTGAGTGGGATCGAGTGGATTGAAAGGAGGCTGTCCTGTGTGCCAATCTTTCGTTTGCCTCAGACAGGTTTCTCTTCGTTATCAGAAGAGTTGCTTCATTTCTTCTGGGAGCAGAAAACAGCAGGCAGCTGTTAACAGATAAGTTTAACTTGTATCTGCAATTTTGCATGTTAGGGATAAGTGCTTAATTATGAGTTGTGGAGGTTAATCAGACATGGCACTTTTTCCTGACCCCATCCTTGGGGCATTTCAGGATTGTGAGAAATTTTCCCATCCATCTTTTTTTTTTTTTTTTAAAGTAACTAGGCCTTGTGCCAGTGGCCTTACATGAGATGGGATACTGCACCTCACTGGAGGCAGATCTTTAAACGCCTCTTAAGTGAGAAGAGCCTTAATCTCAATGCTTATGAAACAGGAATTTTTTAGCATTGAATCTCTGAAGACCCTTAGAAGGGCGATAGCATAATGTGCTGTTAAGTCAGATAAGTTTATCATGCTAAAACTTACATTTTGTGTTCCGATGTATATTGCGCATAAAACTTAAGTTAATAAAATATTACTAGAGAATGTATGTTTTTAGAAAACCTGTCTCCTTATTTAAATAAAATGTTTGTCTTGTAGTTAGTGTTGGGGCAATCTGGGGGGGTATTCTTCTCTAATCTTTCAGAAATTTTGTCTTCGAACACTCTTAAATGGACAAGAGCAGGAATTGAACAGAAGACCGAATTTAACTAACTTAAGGCAGGAAAGACAAATTTTATTCTTCATAAAATGATGAGCAATTAAAATCCCAGATACATGGCAATAGAGGCCTTCTTAATAAGGAATAAAGTACCTCTTAGACAGGTGGGAGCTAATGATGAGAGTAAAGGTAACTATTTTGTTTCTAGAAAGTCAGGAGTCTATAAGTTAAGTGATTAGAGTAATATTTTTCCACATTTCCAAAGTTTGCATGTTAAAAATGCTTATAATCTTCTCACCAAGTGTTAAGTTGTATTACACTGTTGAGCCAGGCACTGGGGAGGGGCATATGTGGGTTTCTTGAGAATTTTCCTTTGCAGAGGCTTCATTTCATCCTTCATGGAGCTGTTCAGGATTTTGATTTGCATATGAGTGCTTGGCTCTGCCTTCTGTTCTCCTAGTGAGTGTGTGAGACCTTGCAGTGAGTTTATCAGCATACTCAATTGTTTTCCTGGAATTTTGAAGGGAAGGGAGGAGGGGGATGGGGCTTACTTGTTTTAGCTTTTTTTTTACAGACTACAGAGAATGCAGTTGTCTTGACCTCAGGTCTGTGTGTCCTTTTGGCAAGTAATAATGCAGTACTGTTCTGATCTGCTGCTATTAAAATGCATTGTGAAACGACGGGAATATTGATTAAAAGTTGTGTTCTCCCAATGTCTGGAGTAGTGATTGTTGAAGGAAAAATCCATGAGTGATAAAGGCTGAGTGTTGAGGAAATTTCTGCGCCTTTTAAGTAATCTGTTTGTGATTGAAGCCAAAGTACCTTTTTGCTGTGCTTTAGGTAAAATGCTTTTTGTTCATTTCTTCTGGTAGGGGGGGTGGGGGAGACTGAAGCCTTTAGTCTTTTCCAGATTCAACCTTAAAATCAGTGACAAGAAATAAATTCAAACAAGCAGCAGTCATCAAGAATTGTAACTGGCAAGTGTAAACATTTTTAACAGTTCAGTGGTCTTTAGTGCATTGTCTTGTGTGGGTTTCGTTTCTCTCCCCCCTCCCTTGGTCTCAATTCTTACATGCAGGAACATTGAGAACAGCAGATACGTAAACGAAGGGCCAGAGAAGCCAGACAGACCCAGTAAGGAAAAATAGCCTATTTGCTTTAAAATAAACCAAACATTCCAGTTTAAATGTGGGGATGGGAACCAATAGTTCTTTCAGATGGTACTCTTCAGACTAGAAGGATCTTCCAGTTGAATTCACCAGTGGACAAAATGACAACAGGTGAACAAGCTTTTTATATACTTGCGGAGTCAGATCAGTTATGGATAAGTAATTTAGTCTTGAAAAGGCTTCAGCTTTATGCTGGAGTAAGTAGCATGTAAGGTTGTGTATTGGCCTGGGGGTGGAGGGGTGAGGTGGGCGCTAAGCCTTTTCTTAAGATTTTTCAGGTACCCCTCTCTAAAGGGACCGAAGGCTTAAAGTAGGACACCTGGAGCCTTCCTGTGGCAAGAGACGTGTCAGCCTCATAACCTGGTCTTTATTAGCAGTGAGGACTCCTCAACACCTTTCTGGAGTGAATCATCCAGAAGAAGGCTTGAATATCCCTGGGCTCACCTTAACATTTAGAGCTGTTTTTATAGCAGCTTTTAACAAAGCCCAAATCTCAAAGCGATGCTTGAAGGGGAGGGAAAGGGGGAAAGCGGGCAACCGGTTTTCCCTAGCTTTTCCAGGAGCCTGTTAAAAGCAAGGTCTCCCCACAAGCGACTTCTCTGCCACATCGCTACCCCCTGCCTTTGGCCTAGCCACAGACACTTCCACCCCTCACCTCGATGCAGCCAGTAGCTTGGATCCTTGTGGGCATGGTGCATTGTCTGTTCAAGGTAACCATGGTGCCAAGGTCTGGTGGGTTGCACTACTAGAAGAGGCCATTGGTTTGTGTGTAAATTAACAGAATATTAAAACCACAACACTTTTAAGATTTTATGTATGCACTTACCCAGTGACTAAAACTATCTTAAGCCAGTAAAATAGATAACATGTTTAAAAATTGTAATGCTGGGTGGGAACATGTGACTTAAAAGACAGGCTTATAGTGGTGGAGAGGGCTGCTGGGTGGGATTGCAAAAATTCTCTGCTAAGACTTTTTCAGGTGAACATAAACAGCCTTGGTCAAGCTAGCATCTTAGCGGAAGGAGATTCTCCAGTGCAGTGCTCTTCAGTAGGGTTATAAAGGTTTTTCTTTTCCTGAGAAAACAAAAGTATTTTTGTTTTCTCAGGTTTTGCTTTTTGGCCTTTCCTTAGCTTTAAAAAAAAAAAAGCAAAAGATGCTGGTGGTTGGCACTCCTGGTTTCCAGGACGGGGTTCAAATCCCTGCGGCGTCTTTGCTTGACTCAGTCTGTCTTCGGAACTTTGCCTTTTTTCCTGGCAGGAGGGTGCTGCTGAGGGCCAGAAGTGTGGGTGGGTGGGGTTGATGCCTTTTGAACTACCAGCGTTGCATCTATTCCAGGTTTGAGTTCATTTGTATTCATGTGAGTGCCTGATAACTGCCCTGCTCTCTATTCATGCATCTGGTATTTGGAGAAGAAATTCTTTTAAAAACTGATTTTAATGAAATAAAAAATTGAAAAGTTCTATAGTGTGGTTATTTGTGTGTAACCCTTCTCTGTGCATATGAGTAAGTGGGAAGAGCTAGGTGTCCTGTGTCCATCTTGTTTGCCTTTTGAGACGGTTACCATGTAGTGTACAGCAGGCTAATCTTGAACTTGGCCTTTTAAATGCTGGAATTGGTGGCCTGTGCAGCTGGCCCCAGCTTTTGCTTAATGTGTTGGTGGTACAGATTAATCCAGTCACCAATCTTTATACTAATACGTCTATAAATGGACTGAACTACTAGCTTGGGTTTGAATTGTCCAAATATAAATGAATACTAATTAAGTTTACCGTTTTATTTAAAAATTATTTGTAAATAGCTTTCAGTTTTACCCAATTGCTGCTATGTATTAGTTGTATTACAATTTTTACACCATTTAATGTTTTCCTTAAGGAACTGACACAACACCTGGTATAAATCAAACTGGCTGCAACAGAAACTATTTAAATCAGCTTTGTGCCTGGGAGACAGTTTCCAGGTAGTCCACTGGCCCGTTGCCTGTGAAAACTTCTTTAGTCCTTTACATCAATTCCCTGAAGTGTTTATTGCTGCTACTCACCCCATTCCCTGAACTCTTCTGTTCATTCTAATAAACAGGCCATAACCCTTAGTTACATTGAGGCCAGGGGCCTCAATTTTTTGAAGCATCCTGGTGTGGAGAGGTGCATAGCTGTAATCCCAGCACTCTGGATTGCCAGGAGTTTTTAGGCCATCCTGAACAACATAGGGGAGACCCTGTCTCCAAAAACAAATCTCTGCAAGACCATAAGTTTGAAAAGGTGAAAGGTTGGGCTGGGGATTTAGCTCAGTGGTTCTGGCGCCTGCCTTGCAAGCGCAAGGTCCTGAGTTCGATCTCTGGTACCAAAAAAAAAAGTGAAAGGATCTGATGGAGTCTCTACCAAGGCAACAGCTGCATTTGAACCTAGTCAATTTCCAGTAATTTTTAATTTTGGTTTTTGGTTTTTTTGTAGGGTGGGGGGGTCAAACTCCGGACCTTGTGCTTTCGAGCTAGGTGCCGTACCACTGAGCTAAATCCCTGGCCCCAGGGCTTTTTTTCCTTTTTTTTGAAGTAATTTTAATTTTATCCCATTCCCCCTTTCTTCCCCTCCCTATGTACAAAAACTTTGTTTCTGTTTTTTCTATTTTCACTTTTTTTTCTGTTCCTTCTTTCCTTCCTCCCTCCCTCCCTTGTTCCCATTTGAACATTTTCTTCCCACTTCAGTTAAGGGCTTATTCTGAATTGATGCCCATCCTTGGTTTTGCAGAGAAAGTCTGGCCAGGCATGGTGATAAGAGTTGGAAGGCCAGTTTGAACTGCATAGCAAGACTTTATCTTTAAAAAATGAAACCTTGTGTTGGAACTGAAAGCTCCATAGAGGCATAAAGACTGCACGGAAGAGCAAAGGATAAAGTTCCTGGTGTTGGGCCAGACAGATCAGTTAGTGACAGGAAGGGTCAAAAGTAGGCCAGAAGACACTTCTACGTCTAAGCACAAAAGGAATGGGAGGATAAAATCTTTCCAAAGGTTATGCACAGGCCGAGGGGCTTGATTATTGCTATTTGAGACAGTATCACTATGTAGTTGAGGCTGGCCTTAAACTCACTAGGTAGCCCAGGCTGTACCTTGGCCTCCTGAGTGCAGAGATGATAGGCACTTATGACTATGCCCACCCCCTGCCCATGGTTCTGGGGATCAAACCCAGGGACACTCCACCACTGAGCTACTCCCCCCCGCCCTCCCATTTTAGACAGGGTTTTGAAAAGTTGGCCAGACTTTTTTTTTTTTTTTGGTACCAGAGATCGAATTCGGGTCCTTGGGCTTGCGCAGCAGGCGGTGAAACCACTGAGCTAAATCCCCGGCCCCGTAGACTCTTGAACTTGCTATTTTCCTGCCTCAGCCTCTCAAGCAGCTGGGATTATAGGTATGCACCACTGCGCCCTGCTCAAAGGGCTTAATGTTAACCACATCCCAAGGGTGTCCTATATTTGCTCCTCTAGTTGTACAAAGTTGTGCTTGGTTTTGGGGCCTTTGTCCTACTGATAATCCTAATTTCAGTGGCAGCTCCACCTTCTCCAGACCTTCCCTCTCAGGCCCCAGGACTAGGACCAGCAGCAGATTTCTGCCCAGTATAGGGGCAAAGTTAGGAAAGACCTAGGAGGAGAGGGGTACACACTATAGTTAAAGATCTCAGGTTTTACCTGCAGTGTCAATTCAAAAGCCCAGAAAGTGTCAGAGATGTGGGTCAGATCCTGGCTCCTGACTTTGGCAAACGCAGATTTGAGAATGTCATCTAGCCTTTCCAGGCCTCCATTTTACCAGTCCTTAAGTGGAAACAATGTTATGCCTGCTGTGACATGGAAGGGTGGCCCCAGGAAAGGAAAATTGAGCTGTAAACGGGCTTTTGCTTCCACCTAGTGAAACAATATAGTATTGCAACTGTCCTTGAAATAAGTCCTAATACTACACATTTGTTCTGACAAATGCATTTTTTTTTTTTCTGGTACCGGGGATCGAACTCCAGTCCTTGGCGCTTGCCCAGCAGGCGGCGAAACCACTGAGCTAAATCCCCGGCCCAACAAATGCATTTTTATTGCTGAGTAGTGTTCCATTGTGTGGATACTCCATAATTTTTTTATCAATTAACTTGGTGTAAATTTGAGTTATATCTATTTTTGGAAATTATGAATAAAAATGCTACAAATACTTGTGTACAAATCAGTATGAACATAGGCTTATGCTTTTGCTTTTCTTGGGTTGTATTGTAGGTATGTTTTTAATTTTTTTCCCCAGTACTGGGAGGTTGAACCCAGGGCCTTTGCATTGAGCTACATCCCCAGCCCTTTTTCTTGTCTTTATTTTGAGGCAAGGTCTGGCTAAATTGCCAAGCTGCCCACACCGGGCTTGAAATTGCAATCATCCCACCTCAGGCTCCCAAAATTGTGGAATTATAGGCAAGGGCCACCAGGTCTACCTTAAATCATCATTATTGAGGCATAGTTTATATACATGCCTGGCTATATGCTGCTTTTTAAAGGAATTTCCAGGGGCTGAGGGTGTGAGAGGTGATAGCACACTTGCCCACCACGAATGAGATCCTGGGTTCCAGCACTTGCAGTAAAAGAAAGAGCTGCATCTGGTGGCAGTGCTTGCAATCCAGCTACTTGAGAAGGTGAGGCAGGAGGATTGCAAATTCAAAAAAGCTCAGTTAATTTTATTTTTTGACGGGTCTTGCCGAGTTGCCTTGAACTTGCCACAATCATCCTGCTTCAGCCTCCTGAGTTATGGGATTACAGATGTGTGTGCCACCACACCAGGCTGGGACCCTTTTTCTTCCTCCTGCCTCTTGAATATTTTTTATTTGTTCACCCAATTCATTCATTTATGCATTCGGCAGCCTGTGAGCCAGCCTGCGTGGCCACACCCAGAGCCACAAACAGGTGACAGCAGTGTCTCGAGCTTGCAGAGCTGGAGGAAGGAGGCCAGGTTTGGCACTGAAGGCTGGAGGTAGGCAGGCAAGGAAGGCCTCTCCCTGAAGGGCCCATCTGCCTTCTCTCCCCTCTGGGTAGTGAGTCCCCTCTTTCTCTCTGGGCTGGACACCTCCACAAGGGTGCCCACCTGTCACCTCCCACTGCGTCTGGCTCCTGACTCCCGAAGGTGCCTGCCACCCTGCTCCTGTTTCCTGGAGGGCTCAGGTGGAGTCTTTCAGGTCCAAGAGGTCCCCTTTGCACTGGCCTCTCCTATCAGTCTCCTGCTCACCTCAGCCGGGTGCCACACTGCCCCTGTGTCCCCTCCTCTAGGCCACTGCTCTCAGGTACCCTTGAGGGCCCCAAGCTGACTAGGATCTTCGTCTACTCCTGGGGGGCCCCTGCCTGCCTCATCCTGCCTGACACCACATGCCCCATGTCCCTCCCTTGCCCTAAAGGAGCCACATGCTCCCATGCTGTTCTATCTCGAACCTTTCCCCTTCTGGAATCTTCCCGTCCTCTCTGTGTCCCTCGAAGTCCTCCCCTGCCCAGGTCAGCCAGGAAGCCGCAGTCGATCCTCTTCCTGCCCTGGCCTTGCCGCCCTTCCCAGTGTCTTCCAGGTCCCCTGGGGTCCAGTATGCAGGCCAAAATAGGAGGGCAGCGCCCTCTTTCATGCACAGGGTGCACGTGTGAACACGTGTGGACCCCATGCCACCTTGGCCGCACCCTCCATGCAGGGGCCAGTGTTGCCCCTCCTGGCTGTCACCTTTGTGATGCTTTTTCAGTGTGTGGCTCCACGCTTCCCTTTCTTTGTGCTGGGAATGGAACTCAGGGCCCAGGCATGCAAAGCATGTGCTCTACCTTTAAGCCACACACCCAGCTCCCTTTTCTTCTTTTTTTAAATTTTAGTAAATATTTTTATTTTGACTTGCTTTATTTTTAAATATTTACTTACTTATGAGATGGAGTCTTGCTGCATTGCCCAGGCAGGTCAGAAACTTTTGGGTACAAGTGCTCCTCCTGCCTCAGCCTCCCAGGTAGCTGGAACTATAGTTGCCCGACTCTGTATCCAGCTTTAGAATCTTTTATTTATTTATTTGTTTATTTTAACACAGGGTCTCACTGTGTAGCCCAGACTGGCCTCAAACTCTCAGCAATCCTCCTGCCTCAGCCTCTCAAGTGCTGGGATTATAGGCATGTGCCACTTTGCCCAACCTAGAATTGTTTAATTATTATTTATTTATTTATTTATTTTGGTACCAGGGATTGAACTCATGACCTTGCACTTGCAAGGCTGGCAGAAGTGCCAATGAGCTAAATCCCTGGCCCTGTTTAATTATTTTTTAATTTTAAAATTATTTTTAAATTTATCTTTGTGGTACTGGAGAGTGAACTCAGGACCTCTGCACTGAGCTACATCTTTAGAACTCTTTTTTTTTTTTTTTTGGTACTGGGGATTGAACATGGGATCTTCCACTTGCAAGGCAGGCGGCAGAACCACTGAGCTAAATCCCCAGCCCTCCTTTTTGTTTTTCGACAGGATCTCACTAAGTCACTAAGTTGCCCTGGCTGGGCTTGAATTTTCGGTCCTGCTGCCTCAGCCTCCCAGAGTGCTGGGATTAGAGGTCTGTACCACCATGGCCAGCTACCTAAGATGTGTTGACAAGATGGTCTCAGGAGGACCCTGCTCACTGAACTCAGCGACATGGTTTGGCACAACCTGGATGAAATGGGATCTTGGCCCATACTGGACGGAAGCCTCAGCTCCGTAGGGCAGTTCTGCCAGGAGACGGCTCCTGAGTTACTGTGAGTGATGCGAGGGCCGTTGGGGGCCTTGACAAGCACAGTGATGTGTGTGATGGTCTCTCTGGTGAGAGTGGCTTGTAGGGGACACAGATGGAGGAGGGGAGACTAGAGAGATTGATATTGCAAGTGCCAGGCAAAAGAGGAGAGGGGCTTCTTGGGGTGAAATGGAGTTGGGGACATGATGCCTGGAGTTTGGAGCCCAAAGCACCTGTTGGTGGCCTGTGGGGGTGTGGAAAGAATGTTGGGTGACCCTGACTTCTCACCTGGAGGGGTGGAGTTGCTGTTCACTGATGGGCAAAATCACGTAGGTCTGGGGATAGTCAGTTCCAGCCACTGTCAGTGGGAGAAGCTGGTGGCGGCAGGTGCTAAGCAGGAGGGAGATGTTCCTGTGGTTTCAGGCCTGAGACTCCATGAAATGCCGCGGGGGTGCCTTGCCTTACTCAGACCACCTGCTAGGCCTTAGACCTCAGCTCCGGAAGTCCTCCCCAAAAGCCACGCTCCTCCCCAGCCCACTCCATGCTGAGAAGGTGCCTCCCTCCCAGGCCTGGGTTTCAGCATCGCAGTCCCAGAGAGGGCACACACAGGCCTGCCACACATGTACTGCCAGTGCCAGCAGCTAGTGTGGTCAGGACAACAGCCTGGCAGCCCACAGGCACCACCCTATCAATTTACAGTGCACGATCTCCAGTCCCCAGCCCCCACCTTGCTTGGTGTGCCTTCTCTTCCTCGGGCCTCTTCCTTCATTTCACCGACAGGGAGGGGAACTGCACCCATCTGTCCTAGCAGCCCCAGTGCCCTCAGGAGATGGAGTCAGAGGGGAGAAGCTGGCCATCCTGGGTCTCTCCTGGGTGCAGGGCAGTGAGGGGCTGGCAAACCTGGGAAGGAGGATGTGGGGACCCAGAGCAAGGGCAGAGGGATCTGCTATTTAGCCTTACTGGGGAATGGCCACATCCATGGATGCCTGTTTGAGGGATATGGAGGAGAAAGACAACTTTGAAAGTACAAGGGGGCTGGGAGGTCAGCAGCTCAGGATGGGCAGAGACAAACTCTCCAAGCTTCCCACTATTTATTGAGCATGTACAATCTTTCAGAGGGGCTAGTGAGTGACTCAGGGAATGGCAGTGCCTGGGTCAGTGGGCTAGTAAAAGAGAAACAAAGCATTCTTTTTTTTCCCCAGAGCTATCAAACATCCATATATATTAAAAATATATAATACAGGGACTCAGCCCCAAACAACCAGAAAAAGGAAGTGAGTGAGGAAAAGCCGCTGAATTTTAGGAAGACAACCTGGGTCAGCTTGGAGGGACCCTAAACGGGCCAAAGTTTCAGTTATGTTCACACCCGCAGTGATGGGAGCTTGAGCAAGAATAAGACCCTTCGCTACGGAGTCCCCATGTTGTTACTGATTGTTGGAGGTTCTTTTGGTCTGTGTGAGTTCTCACAAATCCGTTATGATGCTGTGAAGATTAAAATTGATGCTGAATTGGAAAAAAAGCTGAAAATGAATAAAATATCTTTAGAGTCAGAATATGAGAAAATAAAGAACTCTACTTTTGAAGACTGGAAGAATATTCGTGGGTCAAGGCCTTGGGAAGATCCTGATCTCCTTCAAGGATGAAATGCAGAAATCCTTAAGACTAAGACAACATGACTGTGCTCATTCTTTTTAAAAAATGTTATCAATGGGACACACTGGATCACTGATTTAAAATTCTATCTGTGGAAACCTAGCTATGCGTAATTTGATAGAAGATAAACTTGATTTTTAAAAAGTCAAGTACAGGTCTTTGTACTTCTCAGCTAGTCCACTTACAAATCAAAGTAATGGTATTGACAACATAAAAACACATTTCAACAAAAATGTGAGTACTGCTATCAAAGTATGTCACATATCCCACTCTCCAGCTGGGCACTCATTTCCACCAGCCACTATTGCAACATTTTATACTTCATTCAGATTTATAATGAAAATAGTAGGCTTAGGTTCAAATTCTAACAGTAAAATTGAGTGGTGATTTCATGCTAAACTTACATAGGAAAGTGTATCTTGATCACCACCTGGTAACACTCTTAGTATTATTTGTAATATGTCATAGTAGGCTAATCAGTCTCTAAAGCACCACCTGATGAGTGTGTTGATGACATGTTTAAACATATTATCAATATTAAGGAAATAACATTCCCAGCTAAACAAAACATTTTAGGGGGTCGGGGATTTAGCTCAGTGGTTTCACCGCCTGCTGCGCAGGTGCAAGGACCCAAGTTCAATCCCCGGTACCCAAAAAAAAAAAAAAAATTTAAAGAAATTAACATTAAGACAAAAATAATGAAGTAGTACGTGATTGTAAGCAGACACAGCAAATTGTTAAGGTAATTCAGAGATAACTGCTATTTGGAAAAAGCTTATTTAAGGTATGCTTTATGCCTTAGCATAATTTGCATACAAAATTATCCTAGCTTTTTGCTTGTTTGGTTGGTTTTGGTTTTTAATTTTAGGTTTGCTATAACACAATCCCTAGTAAGAGGATAAGAATGTTCTTGTTTTTCTTATACATTTTGTCCTTTTCACTGTTCTGGACAGCCTTGACCCTCTACCTTCTGGTATTTTTATACTTAATTCTAAATGCCTAATGTCTCAACTAGTTCCACTACAATTGCCAGAAAGTCATAAATCTGGCCCACTTTTACCCCAGTGAAAAATTTTTATTCTTGTCAGCAAGTTAATGTTGAAAAGAGTAGAGTAAACTGGTTATCTTGTAGTGATAAAAAATATATATATATGTATAATACATATTAACCATCACTTGATAAGTAACTTTAGTAAAAAAAAAGAAAATTGTTAATATTGTATCCCTTTAAAGTTATCCAGAGTAGGGCTGGGGTTTTAGCTCAGTGGTTTCACCGCCTGCTGTGCAAGCGTAAGGACCCGAGTTTGATCCCCGGTACGAGAAAAAAAAAAAAGAAAGTTATCCAGAGTATCATAGTCATACTGCCTAAAGTTATATACACATAAAAGGCAGAACATCTCAAATATCTTTTACATTTTTAAAAACTATACTTAATAACAAAAAGTCTAAAAATGCAGGCTTTAAAACATCATCTGATAGGTGTTGCATGTTAACAGTACCCAGGAATTGTAGGTTACCCTAAAGGTACTCAATTGGAAGGGGTGACCTTTGGACAACGTGTCAGGAACCAGAGATTCCAAAATACAGGGATTTCAACAGAAGTCACTTTTAAGTGGAAAAGTAGGTTTTCCGAGTGATTTTTTTGTCCTTGCAAATAGGTTTTCTCAATATGGGATGCTGGGACTTTGTTTCTTCTTGTTTAGGTGTCCCCCTCTCCTGCAGGTCAGGGTGGGCCCTGGGACAATACAGGTCGGTCTGAGCCCTCCCTCACCCAAGATTTACGACCTGACTGTGAAAAGGGCATTCTCTATCTTTGCACGACAAGTCCTTGACCGAAGGCAAGATTGGAGGGGCTGCTAGAGACTGAAAGAGATAAAAGCCATCCACCAGGGAGTGAAACAAACCAACACGTGGCTCACTGCAGCAACTGAACCCCATCTCCTTTCCTCCACCTCTCTCTTCTCCATTTGCACCTTGCCAGCGGTAATGGAGGCTTTTAATTCCAATTCATGCAAAAAGCCGGCTTCTTGCAAATACAGAAGGAGGTACAAACAGCAGAGTGAATAAGGGATGAGGGAGAAAGTAGAAGGTGGTGAGCAGTAGGGTGCGGTGTGTTGGGGAGGGGCTAGGCAGGCATTGTTATGCCCCAGGAAGGGGAGGGAAGGGGAGGATGGGCCAGGGAGAAAAGCTCCAAATCAGAGTAAGGGCTAGGTGGAGAAAAAGAGGCCACAAAAGAGAAGGCAGAGGGACGAGGGAAAACACCTAGTGAGTCTCTGTGGTGGGGGTCCCCATGCCCCCAGGGCCTACCCCAGGGCATTGGCAGCCCTTGGGGCCAGAAGAAGGGATCATGCCTCCACCTTCCAGGTTCTTCCCCTGCTTCCCTCCCTGACCTACACAAAAAGCGAAACAAAGCATTCTCGAAGGAATAGGACATGGGTCAATGATGAACCTGTTTTTTCCCCCAAGAGAAACTTATTTATGTTACTTTGTTCTGAAAGAACCATGGCATCGTCAGCAGATGTTATCTTGCCCTGAGTGCCACAGCCTCAGGAACCATTGAGGCCTTGGCTGTGACCAGGAGCAAGTGGAGTTTTTTTTCCGCATACCAAACTGGGTCACAAGGGAACAAATGCACCGGCCTCGAACAGACCCTAGCCTCAATTTATAGATTGTGGTCCAAACACAGCCTGACTGGGGTCTCGATTCCAGGGGAAGGGGTGTCCTGAGAGGAGAGGGAGGTGTCCTCCGGGTCCTAGGCCTGCCCACTTTGCAGCTGAGGTGGAACCTGGGCACCTGAGGCAAACATGTGGAGACAAAGCTGCTCCCCCTTGAGTATTGAAGACAGGTCCCATCTTGTGCATAGACGTCATCTGCTCCCTGCGTCCCTCTTAAGAACATGACAGATCTCACCAAGCTTGTATGAATGTAGTAGGCAGCTTGGCCCACACTTCTTCAGTCCTCTGGAGCTGAGCCCATGTGCTCCAGGAAGTGCCTGTGGTCAGCCCAGGGGCTCAAAAAAGGGAAGTCTTCCTGGAGGAGGAGGTACCTTGATGCAATGTTAGGACCACATGAGGGAAGATGGAGGATTGTCACCCCTGGAGGGGCCCAGGAGGCAAGAGGGCTGCCTATCTATGTGGCCACACCCCAACCTCTCCAGCCACCAAGATATGACATGTGCTGTGGGGACACCCAGCCTCCAGCTTCCCAAGCCTCCCCTTCATTTTCTCCTGATTTTTTCTTTCTTCTCTTTTGCTGTGAAACATTTCCATTTTCATTTCTGACCTTTTGGTGTCACCCTTACTTGCAAACCTAGGGCACTGAAAACCCTCACTAACTTAGGACTGGGACCTTCCTCCTTAACACAAGGACACAGCCTGCCTCCTGCCCTGCTATTGTCAGGGATCTAATTCCATCCTCTTTTATATCTCTCCATATGAGTAATAATTACTTGTTCTGTGTGTTTGGTGACTTTCATCCCTGTTTTTCTGCTCCTCATTGTAGTGTGTGTGTGTGTGTGTGTGTGTGTGTGTGTAGTACTGTGGTACTGGGGGTTGAATCCAGGGCCTTCCAATTGGGCTATATTCCCAGTTCTTTTTTGTTTATTTTTATTTTTATTTTTATTTTATTTTTTTCTTTTTGGTACCAGGGATTGAACTTGGGTCCTTGCACTTGCGCAGCAGGCAGCGAAACCACTGAGCAAAATCCCCGGCCCTATTTTTATTTTTTTTAGACAAGGTCTCACTATGTAGTTCAGGCTGGCCTTGAACTCCCTATGTAGCCCAGGCTGGTCTCAAACTTGCAGTGATCCTCCTGCTTCAGCCTCTTGAGTGCTGGGATTATAGGTGTGCACCACCACACCAAGCTGGGAAAGATTTTTATTTCCAAACAAACACCATTTGAATACCCCAAAACAGAGAACTGGCATATCATGAAACACCACCATCTACTATGGGTAAATATAACACTCCTTGGGCTGTGTACAATGCTACACATGTGTGCTTTGTGAGGATTCTGTTGTATTTTCTCTGTGAATCAAAAGAAATGTGTGTTTTTAAAATCATTTTTCCCTGAGTACTGGAGATTGAATCCAGGACTTTCCCCAGCCCTTTTTTAATTTTTTATTTTGAGATAAGGCATTGCTAAATTTCTCAGGCTAGGCCCAAACCTGCAGTCATCTTGCTTCAGGCTTCTAGACTGCTGGGATTACAAAGATGCACCACCACACCTGGTTGAAATCATCTTTATTGGAGTATAGTTTATACACAATAAAATTCGTGCTTTTGCCAGGGGATTTAGCTCAGTGGTGCTGCACCTGCCTTGCAAGCACCAAGGTCCTGAGTTTGACCCCCAGTACCAAAAAAAAAAATTTTTAATCAACAAAATTCATGCTTTTTAAATGTACAGGTTGAATTCTATCAAATGTATGTCCCATATAACCACAGTGAGCATATTTCAGAGCAATCCATCATATTCCATGGCTCTGCAAGTTTAGCCTTAAGCCAGCATCACAGTTTTCTGAGTCCTTGGAAATTCCACATAAATTTTTATTTTACTTTTGTAGTGCTGGTGATAGAACCCGGGGCTTCATACATGCTAGACAAGCACTCGAACACTGAGCTACATCCCCATCCCATCCATACAGATTTTTAAATCAGCTTGTCAAGTTTTGCAAAAAAGCCAGATGGGATTTTATTGACTGTACATCAATTTGGAAAGAATTATAATCTCTCTCTCTCTCTGTTTTTTTTTTGGTACCAGGGATTGAACTCAGGACCTTGTGTTTGCAAGGCAGGGTGCGGCACCACTGAGCTAAATCATCAGCCCAAGAATTACAATCTTTTTTTGGTACCGAGGATCGAACTTGATACCTTGTGCTTTCGAGGCAGGCAGTGGAACCACTGAGTTAAATCCTCAGCCCCAAGAATTATAATCTTGATAGTCTTCTGCCAGGCATGGTGGTACACACATGCACTCCTAGCAATCGGGAAGCTGAGGCAAAAGGATTGCTGGGCGTTTGAGGCTAGCCTGAAATACATAGCAAGAACTTGTCTCAAAAAACAAAAACAAAAACAGGCAAACAAAAAAATTAAGTTTTCTGATTCAAGAGTGTGACATATCCTTCCATTTATTTAGATATTCTTTAATCTCTTTCAACAATGTTTTGTACTTTTCAGACTATAAATTTCCAGGTCTTTCATTAAATTTATTCCTGTGTAGTTCATTCTTTCTGATGCTAGTGTAAATGAAATAGTTTCTTTAGTTTCATTTTTCAGACTGTTCATTGCTACAGTGAATGGAAATAAAACTGATCTTTTGATTTTATATCCAACAACCTTTGTGAACTCATCAGTAATTCTAATAACTTTTTCATGGATGCCTCAGGATTGTCTATGACAAGATGATGTCTTTTTTTTGGATCGAACTTGGGTCCTTGCGCTTGCACAGCAATCGGTGAAACCACTGAGCTAAATCCCCAGCCCCATGATGATGTCATTTGTGACTAGAGATATTTTTACTTCTTCCTTTCTGATCTAGATGAGTTTTACTTCTTCTTGCCACATTTCTCTGGTCAGAATCTGCAGTTCAATATTGAACAGATGCTGTGAGGTGGGTTTCCCTGTCTTGTTGCTGGCTTAGGGGAAAAGCATCCACCCCAAAGTACAATACTGGCTGGAAGTTTTTTCACAGATGCCACGCTAAGGAAGTTCCATTCTAATGCCAGGGTTTGTTTGTTTGTTTTGTTTTGCTTTTTGTCTTTTTTCAACGCTGAGTATTGAACCCAGGCAAGCACTTGATCACTGGGTGTTACCTTTAGCTCTTCTAATTCCAGTTTTTTGTTTTCTTTTCCTTTTTTGTTTTTTTGAGACAGGGTCTCATTATGCAGTTCAAGATGGTCTTGAACTCACTATGTAGCCCAGGCTGGCCCCAATTCATGTCAATCCCCCTGCCTCAGCTTCCCAAGTGATGGAATTACACAGTTTTTTGTTTGTTTGGGTTTTTTTCTTTTGTGTTTTTTTTTTGGTACTGGGGAATCAAACTCAGGACCTTGCACTTGCAAGGCAGGTGCAGTGCCATGGAGCTAAATCCCCAGCCCCCTTTCCTTTGTTTTTTTGAGATGGGGTTTCGCTATGTAGCTCAGGTTGGCCTTGAACTCACTATGTAGTCCAGGCTGGCCTCCTACTTGTGGCGATCCTCCTGCTTCAGACTCCCAAGTGTTGGGACTATCAGCATCCACCACAACGCTCAGCCTATACTGTTTGTTTTTTTTTTATATGGGGGATCAAACTCAGGACCTTGCACTTGCCAGGCAGGCATGGTGCCACTGAGCTAATTCCCTGGGCCCTATACTGTTTGTTTGTTTTTTATTTTTTTTGGTACCGGGGATTGAACTCAGGATCTTGAGCTTGCAAAGCAGGCGGTGGAACCACTGAGCTAAATCCCTGACCCTATACTGTTGTTTTTAAGTGTAAAAGAATATTGAATATTTTTCTTTTTCTTTTTGAGACAGGGTCTCACTGTGTAGTTCACAGTGGACTCACTATGTAACCCAGGCTGGCCTTGAACTTGTGGTGATCCTCCTGCCTCAGCCTCCCAAGTGCTGGGACTACAGGTGTGTGCACCACCAGGCCCAGGTCTCTATTTTTCTATTTCATTAATTTTCACTCTATCAATTTCTGCCATCCATTTGTTTTAGGGTTTTATACTTTGTTTTACTTTTTCTTTTTTTTAATACTTCTTTTTCTAATGTTTTAAGTAGAATTTTAGTTATTGCCTATAAAACCTAGACATTAGGGGGGTAGGGGAGAAGGGAGGAACAAGGAAGAAAAAGCAAATAGAAGAAAAAAAATGAAAACAAAACTTTTGTAAATAAGGAGGGAAAAGACTAGGGATTTAGCTCAGTGGCGCCACACCTGCCTCGCAAGCGGAAGGCTCCAAGTTCAATCCCTGGTACCAAAAAAACCACCAAAAACAATGAGGAGGGAAAGAGAGATTGAAGGGAGGAAAGGGGAATGGGAAAAAAAGAAGTAAGATATGTCAAGTCGAGGTACCAATTCCCTATGATGAATGTTATCATTATGTATACTAAAATTACCAATAAAATTAAAAGACGAAAAAAACCCCTAGACATTAAATGCTAAGCTGATAAAATATAGATATCTACAAAAGTATAAAAGTACATATCTCTTTAGAAAAAAGTTTAGTGAATCAAGTCTTAATATCTTTAAACTTTTAAAAATATCTTTAGGGGCCGGGGATTTAGCTCAGTGGTTTCGCCGCCTGCTGCGCAAGCACAAGGACCTGAGTTTGATCCCCCATACCAAATAAATAAATAAATAAATAAAATAAAAATATCTTTAAACATAAAAACTCAGGCATATCTATTGACTCAAGGTCATAAATCAAGCAGTGCCAAGGGCCAGCCCCCCCCCCCCAACTCAGCCAGTAGCTAAACCCCTGTAGAAAGGTTGGGGAAACTGCAGAACAGTGAACAGTATACTAGAGAGCTCCCAGTCTCCCAGATGCTAGAGAACTTGGGCAATCAGGTTATTGGCAAAGGAAATGAAGAAGACAGCCAGGCCATGAAGTCACCAGAAGCATTTGAAACCACAGCAGCAGAGCCTCTCACCTCCATACGGGCAGCCACAGAGCTCAGTCCCACAGCCCTGCTTGGGCAGCCAGAGGTCAAGGAGTGAGGCCCTCTAGACTCTGAGATGGTTTGTTTGTTTGAGACAGGGTCTCGCTATGCAGTTCAGGCTGTCTTTGAACTCACTGTTTTTAAATTTTATTTTATTGGTACATTTTGGATATACATAATGATAACATTCATCATAGGGAATTTGTACCTGTACGTGGTATAGCTTGTTTCTTTTTTTTTTTTGGTACCGGGGATCGAACTCCGGTCTTTGTGCTTGTGTAGCAGGCAGAGAAACCACTGAGCTAAATCCCCAGCCCACAGCTTGCTTCTTTTTATCCACATTTCTCTCTCCTCTCTTCAACCCTTTTTCCCCTTCTTATTTACAAAAGCTTTGTTTCCATTTTTTCCTTCTGTTCTTTTTCTCTTCTTTCTTTCTTTCTTTCTCTCTTTCTTTCGGTATTGGGGATTGAACTCAGGTCCTTGTGGTTGCGGGGCAGGTGGCTCAGCTAAACCACTGAGCTAAATCCCTGGGTTCTTCTCATTTCTTGAACTCACTTTGGAGCCCAGGCTGGCCTTGAACTTAAGGCAATCCTCCTGCCTCAGCCTCCCCAGTACTGAGTTACAGGTGTGCACCACCACACCTGGTATCTCTGCTATGTTTCTGAAGTAGCTGAGAAAGTTGTTTGCAAAACATGTGGGCAGGGGCCAGGGATTTTAGCTCAGTGCTTCCAAGTGCCTGCCTCAAAAGTGCAGGGTCCCGAGATTGATCCCCGGTACCAAAAACAACCCCCATGTGGCCAGGAGTTTTGAATCCCAGCAGCTCCAATGTCGTGTCAGGAGGGCGGAGCCTGTGCAGGTTGCATGTTGTCTCAGACATCCCAGGAATTTCAGCAACAGAAGAATCATATAGCAGGCCCTGCAGGTTGTGCATGCTTGGAGGCTGAGGCAGGAGGCTGACTTGCAAGTTTTGAGTCCCATCTGGGCAATTTATCCAGACTTTGCCTCAAAAAATAAAAAGGGCTGGGAACATAGCTTGGTGGTAGAGGCCCACTGACTTCAATCCCCAGTAGCCAGAAAATAAAGTGAAATAAAATAAAATAAATAACAAAAGGGCTGGGGATATAGCTTTCTAATAATAGAAAGAAAAAGAAAAAGGGCCACATGGCTGTAAAAAGAAATGGGAGTGCAAGGGAAAGAGGGAGACACATGTAATGTACTCCTGAATTTTCAGTGTGACCCAGAATTTGCTCCAGGTGCAGCTGAACAGGACTGGAGCCACAGCCTCTTGCGCAGCCTCATCTCCAGCCCTGCTGGGCACCAGCTCCCCACGGGCCTACAGTGGGACAGAGGAGGCCGAACTTCTTCCTCCAGTGAGATGCCTTGATAGGCCAATCCAAATGTGCAAACCCTCTGGGTATTTCTAAAAAGTGCAAAATTGGAGCCAGATGTGGTGTTGTATGTCTGTCATCCCAGCACTCTTAAGACACTGAGGCAGGAGGATTGCCATGAGTTTGAGGCCAGCCTGGGCTATATAGTGAATTCAGAACCACCCTGGATTGCATGTTAAGACCTGTTTCAAAAAAACCAAAACCAGGGCTGGGGATTTAGCTCAGTGGTTCGGGCACCTGCCTCGAAAGCACTAGGTCCTGAGTTTGATCCCCAGTACAAAAAAAAATTTAAAAAACCCAAAACAACCCCAAACCAAACCAAACCAAACAAAGCGGTATAAATATCAAGCAGTCGATCCATCCATACTAGAATATGGGTCATGGAGTTCTCTCTCTTGGAAAATACACACTGAGAAGCTTTGGCTGTTCCTGGCCGAATCGGCTCTGAAGGGGACTTGGCCTTGAAGTGGACACCAGGGAAGTCACAATAGTGTAGAGGCCACTGCTGTCAGAGCCTTGCCTGGGTAGAGAGAAACTGCCATTTGATCAAGCTGGAGGCAGCACAGACTCCCTGAGCCAGGGCCAGGTACTTTAGCATGACAGAGGGCCACCCAGACCCAGGGGCCATGGTGCTTCAGACTGCTGTGAATTCCAGCCAACCAGGACCAGGCTAATCATAAACTATAGCACCAAGAGTACTTCTTGCAAATGCTCTTCAGGAATGAAATGGGCTGGGATCATCCTGCTTTAGTTCCACCCAGCACTTGGAAAACACAGAGCAAAGTCCCTGAGAGGACAGCCCAGCAGCCACCAGCTGTGGAGAGTGGGCCTGTCTCTCACTACCCACCTCGGGGGCAAAAAGGATTCACACCCAGATGGCTAGGAAAAATGATCAAAAGTATTTTGGGGCTGGGGATATAGCAGTGGTAGAGCACTTGCCTAGCATGTGTGAAGCCCTGGGTTCAGTTCTCAGCCCCACAAAAACCAAAACCAAAAGCAAGTTTCTTCTCACAGCCTGGCTTCCCTCACATGGTGATTCATTGCATCCTGAGAAAAAGTACATAATTTCTTCAGCTGTCAATACTGTGACTCACATCCTTGAACCCTGTTCTTGCAAATTCTTGACTTTTTTAGGTCCTGCCCTACTGGGTGTTGTGCAGCTCCTTGGAAACCACACAGAGGCACTCAGCCTGGTCCTCGTTTCCAGTTGTGAGAGGAGCCAGTGCTCACGGGCCCTGAGACTGACTCACAGCAGGAAGCACCTGGGCTACCTTCGCCTCCTTCTCTCTCCTTCTCTAACTTGACTTGTAAGCATTTTATGGACATGGCTCCCTCCAACACTCCTCCTTCTTTGGCAAGAGTCTTGCTGATGATGTGCTATCTCTGGTAGTTCAGCATGGGTCAGACTAGTTGGGTCTCTTTCAATGAAATGGGTTTCGCCTGCACCCTTGTCTGGGTCTGGGTTCGGGTCTGCCTAGTGTAGACAGCACAGGAAGGACATCAGGCCTTGGCACAGTGTCTGCCATGGGGTGAGGAACTAGGTGCCCCTATCATGAGCCAGGCTCCCTGGACGTGGTGCAGGGGCGCAAGGCAGGTGACAGGCTCTGCAGTTTTCCTACCCCAAGTGGCCCTGGGTAGGCAGCAGCTCACTGGCAACTCTTCAGCAGGGTCACTGTGAGCCCTGAGGGAATTCTTACATGCTTGAGCAGGTGCTGAAGGGGTTTGTTTTTAAAATTTTAATTTATTAATATATATTTACGGAGCATAGCGTGGCATTTCAATAGATGTGTACAATGTGCAATGAGCAGATTAGACTAATTGGCAACTCTACCACCTCAGACACATCACCTCCCTGTGGTTTTTTTTTTTTTTTGTACCGGGGATTGAACTTGGGACCTTGAGCTTGCACAGCAGGTGCCAGAACCACTGAGCTAAATCCCCAGCCCCCTGTGGTTTGTTTTTAAGAAAATTTCTCAATATTTAGATTTAGGACGGAGCATAGTACAAATCTTTTCTAAAATAAAATTTGGCCAGAAATAATGCCATGTGCCTCTAATCCCAGCACACAGGAGGGTGAGGCAGGAGGATCACCACCAGTTTGAGCCCAGCCTGGAGTACATAGTGAGTTCAAGTTCAGCCTGAACTACATAGTAAGACCCTGTCTCAACAAACAGACAAACAAAAATTAAATTGAGGGCCGAAGATTTAGCTCAGTGCCACTGTGCCTCGAAAGTGAAAGGTCCTGAGTTTGATCCCCAGTACAAAAAAAAAAATTAAATTGAATTAATTTGGTTAAAAATGCTGGAGCGGGCTGGGGATTTAGCTCAGTGGTTTCGCTGCCTGCTGCACAAGCGCAAGGACCCGAGTTCCATCCCTGGTGCCCAAAAAAAGAAAAAAAAAAAAAAAAAGGAATCCTTTTTCACTGTTGGTGGGAGTGTAGACTGGTGTAAGCACTGTGGAAATCAATGTGGAGATTCCTCAGAAAACTAAAAGTAGAGATTCCATCTGACCCAGCTATTCCCCTTCTTGATACCTTCCTGAAAGAATTAAAAGGATCATACCAGTGATATATGCACACCCATGTTTATAGCAGTACAGTTTGTAATAGCTAAATCTTGGAAACAGCCCAAATGCTTATCAATGGATGAATGGTTAAAGAAGATGTGGGTTGTTTTTTTGTGTTTTTTTGGTACTGGGGATCGAACTCCGGTCCTTGTGCTTGCGCAGCAGGCAGCAAAACCACTAAGCTAAATCCCCGGCCCGATGTGGGGTTTTTTATACAATGGGGTACTACTCTGCCATAAAGAAGGATGAGCTTCAGACATTTATATGGACCTTGAGACCATACTTTAAAAAATTTTTTTTGAGCATACTCTTAAGTGAAATAAATCAGACACATATGTCTAAATACCACATTGTTTCTCTGGTATGAGAAACCAAAAGAGGAAATAAGGACTAAAATGTATAATAGATATTGCAAAGTGGGAAGAAAATGTTCAAATGGGAAGGGAAATAAGGGAGGAGGGAGGGAGAAAGGAAGGAAGGGACAAGAAAAAAAAGTGAAAATAGAAGGAAAAAAATGGAAAAAAGCTTTTGTACATAGGGGTGGTTGAGGGGGGGAATGGGAAAACAGAGGTGGGATGTATCACGTACAGGTGCAAATTCCCTATGATGAATGTTGTCATTATGTATGCCTAAAATATACCAATGTTTTGCTATTAAAAATAATTTGGTTAACTGTTACATAAGATTCATCTTCGTTGTTGTTGTCGTCCCACCCCCCCATCCTGTCTCACACACACACACACACACACACACACTCCCCCCTGTACTGGGGATCAAACTCAGGACCTTGCACTTGCGAGGCAGGTGCACCACCACTGAGCTAAATCCCTGGCCCATTGTTTAATAGCAGGTTTTCTCTTTCATGACTTGAATCTTATAAAATAGCAGAAAGAACACCAATGACAGGTTTACAAATGGTAAGTCATCAACAAGGCATGGACCAACTTCGGTGCTTGGGAGGATCACTTGGACCCCATTGCAAAGAGCCGTTGAAAAGGTCATAAGACTGCAGTTCATTCAGAAGAAAGGAACGGAGCTAATTAATCAAGAAGATGCCTCCTCTTGATACTGATGTACCGAACTATTGCAGTCTACCCATCTACAGCAGACTTGCAGAAAGCATTGACCATGTAATAGAGAATCCCTTATCCACACAGCCTTAGCTGTAAAGCAGGTGTTGCGTGAGCACATGGAAGAGATCAAGGCCCGTTTGAAGGAAGCACAGAAGAAGGGTCAGTTACAACCCTTCTCAAGTAAATGGAAAATAAGAGAAATTCCCACAGAATGTAGAGGAAAAGGCCAAAGAAATAAGATGAGGAAAGAAGAGAAAAGAGAGATGTAGAGGAAAGAACAGAAAAAGAGAGATGTAGGAGATACAATCTACATTTTTAGGAAAACCTCAAAGAGAGTACAAAGCAAATGAAGCTAAAACAATAATTACAGAACTTATTGAAGAAAAATTTCCAGAGTTGAACAAAGTAGGCCTGAAAATGAAGAAGGATCACAGGGTACCTTTAAAATTTAACGAGAAGAAAAAAAAAATGTAATGAGAAGAAAGCACCCCTAGGCATATCCTCATGACTTTTAAATTTCAAGCATAAAGAAAAAATTTTGCAAGTATCCAGAGAAAACAGTTCACATATAAAGGGGCAAAAGTCACACTGACCTCAGGTTTTTCCTCTTACAATTCTAAATACCAGAAGACAACGGAACAACATTTACAGTTTTAAGGGAAACTAATTTTGAACCAAGAATCATATACCCTTCCAAGTTAGTACTTGTGTATGAAGGCAAGTGCAAGACATTCTCAGATTCTAAGAGGTTAAGAAAGTATATCAACAGGGCCGGGTTTTAGCTCAGTGGCACCACTCCTGCCTCGAAAGCACAAGGTCCTGAATTTGATCCCCAGTATCCCCCCCCCAAAAAGTATATCAACAAAGAACCTCCTCTGAAAATTTTGCTGAATGATTTACTGCAGCCAACAGAAAAATTAAATAAATAGGGAGATAGTTGTAAGGAAGATTTAATGACTAAAACTAGTTAAGAATATGAAATCTAAAATGGCTACATATGCAGTAAGAAACCTAAATGCTAAATGGATTTGTAAGCTAGATCTAAAATTTTCAGTTCATATAGTTTTAAACTCTCAAAATGCATACCAAATATTAAGTGTCAATAAATGCTGTCTTATTTTTGTTTTAAAAAAAGGCATGGACCATTAATTTAGCAAGTAGCTCTTGGTATCTTACAGTGGGTTCAACTATACTAAGTCTTTTCCCCTGAAGTCTTTGGATCCTGCTAGCTAAGCTTAACGTTTCTATTTTATTGGGAGGAAAGAAGTCACTACAGGCAAATGACAGTTGGAGAGAAGCCTTTCCAAAACAAACATGCATAATACATTTATATAATATGTGTGTATATACATCATGAAATTACAGATAATATATAACATGTATGTATGTGTGTAAATATAGCTTTTCCTGCTTATAAAAGTGTAATTCATATTCATTGTGAAAACTCCAAACACCATGTGTTAGAAACAAATATTTTGTTGAATTATATTGTCAGTTTTTTGCTGTTTTTGCCTACAAACATAGGAATTCTTTTCAAACCCCGCAATTTAATACATTCAACCTAATAAACTGCAAGGAGAACTTCCTGTAAAGCTCATGTCCTGGGGAGGGGTTTGTGCCTCCCTCCAGGTTGCGCGTGCGTTTCTGCACGTTCATGGTTCACAGAATTCTTACCACAATGATGTAATATAGATCAATTTTTTGCAGTGTGGGGATTGAACCATGGTCTCATGCATACTAGGCAAGCACTTTACCACTGAGCTACCCCACAGCCCAGTATAGATAATTTTTGCAATCTGCTTTCTAAACACTTTGTAAAACAAAGTAAATCCTAGCACAGCTGTGCTAGCTGCTTCTCCTCTCAGGGCTTCAGTTTCCTTATCTGTGAAATGGACCTAATGATTCTGTGCCAGTTATGAATTCATTGCATCTCTACTCCAAATTTGCCTGCTCTTGGCTGGGTGTGGTGGCTCATGCCTGTAATCCCAGCACTCGGGAGGCTGAAGCAGGAGGATCGCCGCGAGTTCAGGGCCAGCCTGGGCTACATAGTGAGACCCTGCTCTGTGAATTTGCTCCTCCAGCTCTCCAAATATTTTTTCTCAGCCAGATGACACAATGTTAAAATTTGCCGGTAGGGGGCGCCAAGAGACGTTTTGGAAGAAAAGCAGGCATTATTCCTGGTTTTTTAGGGCTTCGCTTGGAGCTGCTTCCGCAGCTGCAGCCAGCTTCTCGGGCTCAGCCCTGTGGCCAAGACAGATTCTCCAGCACCTGGCTCCTGCAAGGTACTATGGCCAGCAGCATCCAGTGGCAGCTGCTTTCTCCAGCATTCCACAATCACCTTGAGATGGATAGAGTGCTCTTAGCGAGACACTTCCACACAAAGAGCTTCCCCAGGTTGGGAATGGTTTTCCAGGAAGTTCCACAGGGCTACTCAGCATTTCGTAGCTTCCTTGCTATCCAGTGAAGCACAGCCATCCCTCTCCACCCGGCTACTTATCACACTGGAGGCAGAAGGGGCTCTTGTTCGGGCCTTTTGTCCCCTCTGGGGTTTGTGGGTGGAGGCTGCTCTTCTTATCTGCTTTTCTGTTTTGTTTTTGTTTTTTGAGACAGGGTCTCCCTATGTAATTCAGGCTGGCTTTGGACTCACTATGTAGCTCAGGATGACCTTGAACTCCCGATGAACCTCCTGCCCTAGCCTCCTGAGTGCTGAGATTACAGGGGCGCGCCACCATGCCTGCTCTTCCTATATTCATTAGGGTTCTTTTCTTCCTAGCCAGTCTCCTGTTACTGCAGTCTCACGTTGCAGTTGACAGTTCTTTATATTGAACTTTTCCTGTTCATATTACTTGGTGGTTCCTCTCACCTGCTTTGTCCCAGACTGACTCAGCTTCCTACCCCATACTGTTGAGATCAGAGGTGGTACAGGAAGAGTGCTCAGCTTAGTACCTGACAGGCAAGGAGGACTTGGAAAGCATCAGCACCATCAGCACCATCACCCCCACCACCATCACTACCAATTTCATCGTACATCACCAACACCATCCTTATCCTCACCAATGCCATCAATAGCTACCATCATTGCTGAACCATGTACGTGTCTCTATTATGAGCTCATGAACTTGTGATTCCATGGGTGCAGATTTAAGTCACTCCAATCCTGATGGACATTTGATTATCCCAACATTTCATATTACAAACAGTCCACATAAAAACCCACATAAACGCCAGCATTTACAGAAGCATTTATATATATTAACTCATGAATACTCACAACATGTACACTATTAATCTCCGTGGCTACTACAAAAAATACCGTGAAGTTAGTGCCATAGAACAGCACACATTTATTATCTTGTGGTTCTGAGGTCAGAAGTGTGAAATGAAGGTGTCATCAGGGCTCTAGGGCCATGCATCTTCCAGTGTCCAGGGGCCATCTGCACTCCTCGCTTCTGACCCCTTCCTCGTATCACTCCAACCTATGGTCACATCTACTTCCCACTATGATTACCCTGCTTCCCCTTATAATGACCCTGCAACTATGTCAGTTCTAGTCAAATAATCCAGAAAAATCTCCCCCTCAAAATTTTTAATCACTTTTGCAAAGTGTCTCACCATGTAAAGTATCATTTTCACATATTCTAAGTATTAAGAGGTGAATATCTCCTAATATTCTATTATTCATCTTACCACATCAATGGAATAGGCACTATTATTCTACCTATTTTAGAGAAGAGAAAACTGAAGCTCAGGGAGAATAAGTAACTTGCCCAAAGTCATTCAGCTTATAAATAGAGCTGGGATGCAAAGGCAGTCTGGCCTCAGAATCTAAGCTCTAACAACCACACAACCTCATATAAATCTTTTCTCCTCATGTCCTGTTTTACTCTTTCCCCAACATAGAACATAAATGCAAATATGTGGCTCTGCAAAAAGGGCACTAATGCTTAAGTACAAATGAGAAATTGTTCTCAGTTTCTGTTTTCCTTAGCCCTTCTCCGTTTTTTTTTTCTTTTTCTTTTTCTTTTTTTTTTGGTACTGGGGATGTAACTCAGGTCCTTGCACTTGCAAGGCAGGCAGTGGAACCACTGAGCTAAATCCCTGGCCCTACAAAACAGAAATTGTGTGGGGTGGAACATCCCTGTAATCTGAGTATTCTGGGAGGATGAGGCAGGAAGATCACAATTTCCAACCCATTGAGCAAATTGCAACTTAGTGAGACTCTGTCTCAAAAAATACAAAAAAGTGTTGGGAATGTAGCTCAGTGCAGGCTCTGAGTTCAATCCCTAGTACTGCAAAAACCAAAAACAAATGGGAGATATGACTGTGTGTGCGCGCGCGTGTGTGTTAGGGACTAAACCAGGGCTTTTGCACTGAACCACACCACACCCCAGGCCTTTTTTTTTTTTTTAAATTTAGAGACAGGATGTCACTAAGTTGCTAAATTGCCTGGGCTAGGGTCACCTGTCTCAGCCTTCTAGAATGCTGGGATTTCAAGTGTGTGCCTCCACAATCTGAGACATGATTCTTTGTTTTAAATCAATACATAACTCAGGTCCTACAAATAGCTGAACTCCTGGTCTGTGGAGCAGAGCTACCTTACTTGTGGCCCCACTGGGATGACCTAAGTACCCCCGGTAATCAGTACACAGAATCGAGGTGCCCAGATTTGAACAGGACTGCAGTGAGTCCCTTTTCTAGCGCCTTCCCAGCCCTCTACAGATATGTTCTGGACAAAGATGATTGGAATTTCTTCAAGGTCAGTGGTCTGTAGCAGTCAAGCAGTACAATTCTCTTGGTTCCCACCTTGTATATATTTTTGCATGCTTGAACATAGGTTTGTATAGAAGCGTAATTATTGGGGCAAAGGAGATGCATTTATAAGTGCTTAACAGACACCGAGAATTTGTTCTCTGTTTTTTTCTTTTACAGCACTGGGTGTCTAATCCAGGCCTCACACATGCTCGGCAAATGCTCTACCACTGAGTTACATCCCTAGCTGAGAATTTGTTTTTTTGTACCAGGGATCGAACTTGGGACCTTGCACTTGCAAAGCAGGCCGCAGAACCACTGAGCTAAATCCCCGACCCCAACCCAGCTGAGAATTTATTCTCAATTCCAGCTGTGCCAATTAATTCCCACCAGCAGTGCCTGAAGTCTTAAATCCTTCTCCATTTTGACCCTCAGAGTTTGAGCGAAGAATATTAGCTGAATACATAAACCAAGAGATTTTATAATTTATCAACTTAGTAACTGAGAAATATTTCTTTCAAGAAAGGAGAGGGCCAGGGATTTAGCTCAGTGGGATAGCCCTGCCTCAAAAGCGCAAGGTCCTGAGTTTGATCCCTAGTACCAAGAAAAAAAAAAAGGAGAGGAAGGGCTAGGCATATTGGCACATGCCAGTAATCTCCATACTGGTGAGGGTGAGGCAGGAGGATCCCTGTGAGTTCCAGGACAGCCTGAGCCACATAGTAAGTTCAAAGCCAGCCTGAACTGTTTAGCAAGACCCTATTAAAAAAAAAAAAAAAAAGACTATCACCTCCGGTTTCTTTTCTTTTCTTTTTTTGATACCAGGGATCGAACTCAGGACCTTGAGCTTATGAGGCAGGCAGTGGAACCACTGAGCTAAATCCCTTCCCTTATCACCTCCTAATAATAAAAAATTACAGTGAGAGTAAAGAACCCTTGGTTTCCTGGAGAGAAAACATAGTTCACTTAACACATTGCAAGACTGAAAATATTGTTCTAACCTAAATACAGCTGATTGTGATTACAGCTTTATTTTCCTGAGATATTGTCAGAAGTACAAGGGCCAGGGATTTGGCTCAGTGGTTCTGCCACCTGCCTTGCAAGGGCAAGGAACCCAAGTTTGATTCCCCGGTACCAAAAAAAAAAAAAAGAAGAAGTACAGTATTTGAGGATTTTATTTTTCTGCCTTCATGAATCATTTTCATCTCCCATTATTTTCTGAAGATCCCTAGGTAATAAATCAATGCCATCATTACGCTTTTCCAAATGCTTTTTTTTTCATCTTCCTTTTTACAACTTCCTTTTCAAGGCCTTCCATTTCCCTTCCCAGTGTGTTATTCATCTGGGCCCTGGTAGGTCTATTGACCACAACAGCACATGCTTACATCGTTACTTTTATTATCTTCACTTTGACAGGTGAGGAAAAGGGGCAAAATGACTTGTCCAAGATCCCCTAGAAATAGGATTCATAGAGAGGCCTCTGCCTCCAGATTCTGCCCACTTGATGCCTACTGTGCCTCTTCTGGAGCAGCTGGCCTCCCAGGGTCCCCAAGGGTCCCACGCCTGTCGGCCCTAGGACATCTCGAGAGGCAGGGACTCATCCTGGCTGCCGAGGGAGGCAGCCAGCAGCACAGTGCTCAGGCCCCACCACTTCCTACTGTATGAGCTTCTATAACCTCAGTCTCCTCAGCTGTGAGATGGGAACAACACTGGTTTCCATTGAAGGCAGTGATGAGAGGCTGGTGCTGTCCCCATCTTACAGGTGATGGAGTAGATGCTCACACAGGGCACGGGGCAGGCACAAGGGCAGAACGTGGGAAAGGGGTGCTGGCTCACCCTAAAGGGCATCTTTCCTGGGTTTTATGCCACTGTGGAAGTGAGGCTCAGGAACAGGAACCCTGGTGGGCAGCTCCTTTGCCGACCCTGTCTCCTGCCATTCTCTGCCAGCCCTATACTATACTTGGCTCCTACCTCCCTGCTGTTCCCAGAGACACCCAGATCTGCCCCAACCCAGTGATTCCACCCTTCCTGCACCTCTTTCTTCCCCAGTGGGGACCCTGTGTCTGGCACAGGCTAGGCTTTGGTAGCTGCTAAAGGAATGTGCCACTAATTAAATGCCATCACATGAAACCTATGTTCTTAGGCTTCTTTGATCCAATGATGACTACCTCCCAAAGGGTCAGCCCACCCCAGCCTGCTATTCTTGACCAGTTAGCACTCACCACACAGCTCCAACTGTGGGTCACCTGTCACTAACATTCTATATGCTGTATTCGTGTCTGAGACTTCCACTTGCCCCCTCCAGTGGCAGGACCCTCTCCACTCCCCATTGTTACCCATTCCATAGTCATAATGTTGTCACTGTCTTCTGCCTATGGAAGCCACACAGGAAGGGCTCTATTCTGTCCTGAGCAGCTGAAACTGTCTGATCCTGCCTCTGCGTGACTAACCTTAATCCTTGGACAAGGAAAGGAAGAGCAGGGCCAGGGATTTAGCTCAGTGGTGACGCCACCTGCCTCGCAAGCACGAGGTCCCGAGTTCGATCCCCAGTACCAAAAAAAAGGAAGAGCAAGTGGCTATTGAGTGGCTGTTCTGCTAGGTGTGGTGCCCACATGTGCACCTCAGTTTATAGATAGGGGACTCAGGCTCCCAGAGGGTTCAGGATCTGCCTACTATTCTGACTGTAATAGCAACCACTTATAGTGGTGCCTCCATTCATGAGCTTGATTCTTTCTACAATTCTGATTGCAAACCAAGTTGGACAGGAGCTGAATCAAATTCTATGTTTAGGTTCAACGTTGGTCTTATGCGGGAAATTTGATTTGGTTCTTGTCCAGTTCAGTTTGCAACCAGAATTGTGGAGAGAATTGAGTTTGTGAACTGAGGTACCTCTTACTGTTAATTATCTTTGCTTTTCCAGACAATGAAAGGGAGCTGTGAGTCCCACAGTCAGTGAGGGGCTGAGCCAAGATTTGATCGTAGCTTTGCCTGACTGTGGCATCCCTGTCATCCCATGAGAGTGTCCCCAAGCCATCCCATCCAAACATTGCACATTCCCTTCCAAAATCTCACCCACACTTATAGGGTGGGGCCAAGGGAACCGTTACCTGCCCAGGCCAGCCTCTCCTAGACACAGGGCTTTTTCTAGCAGAGCCCCCCTCCAGTGTTGTCGGCAGACTGAGCTGCCAACAGCCCCAGCACTTGGGGACTGGAGCAGATGCTAGCCTTGAGGACCAGAGATCCCAGGCTGCAGGGCCTCCTGACTTGCCCACCTGTATCTTGTCCACCTTCTTTCCTAGGGTTACTGCCTCGTCCCTCCCCTGGACTTTTGCCTCACTCTCTGCCCTCCGCCCGCCACTCCTCCAGAAGTCTCTCCACTGTCTCCCTGTCCCTCTCTCCTGGTCACTCCACATTCCACCAAGGCGGCTCCTCGCTGGGCCCTGGAGCCGCTCACTAGCTGGTAAGGGAGTGTCAGACTCGAAGCCAACATCTTTCACAGGTCTCGACCTCACTGTTTACTACACCCCTTCCTGGTGTGAATTGCCTTCCTTTTCTGTCGTCTGCCTATCTTTCCTCTTTTCCTCGGTTTCTCCGCTCTTCTCAAGCTCTCATCCTTACAATAATGCTGGAAGGAGGACTCTATTACCACTTCCCCTTTATATATAACAACAATTGAGAGAGTTTGGATAACCTGTCAGGGCTGACCCGAGGTTGGACCAGGAAACCGCCAGCAACCGTCCAGCCCACGACCCCGGCCCCGCCCCATCTCGCCGCCGTCCTGGCCAAATCGGGCGTGCCAGTTCTCTTCCGGCTCCAGCCCCGCCCATCAGGGCTCATCCACTTCCGAGCCAGGTCCCGCCCACCGAGGCCCCACCCCCAGACCAGGCCCCGCCCCGCCCCCGCTCGGGCGGCCGGAGGACCCGGAGCAAAGGCGCCCGAGCCCGCGGCGGCGGCCGGGGGACGATGTGGTTCTTTGCCCGGGATCCGGTCCGCGACTTCCCTTTCGAGCTCAGCCAGGAGCCTCCCGAAGGCAGCCCACCCGGCCCCTGGGTCCTGCACCGCGGACGCAAGAAGGTGAGTGAAGCCCCGCTCCGCAGGCCGCCGCCAACCTCGGCCTTGCCTAGTCTGCGCCGCCAGCCCCGCCGCGTCGCGCCCGGCCTAACGTGGCGGAGGAGGCTGTGGGCGGCGGGCCGCGAAGGGGACCCGGTGGTGCCGACGTGGCGAGCGGAAGGACTGAGGGACAGACCGGCCGACGGTCACGTGGGCCCGGCCGAGTCCCTAAGGGATGGCCCTGGGAGAGACCTGGTCGGCCCCTTCTTCCTGCGGTGCGGACCACCTCCAAGCTGGTGAGACCCAGCAGTCTGGCCCCCACCCTTCAGGCCGTGCTGTCCTTCCTCAGGCCACGGGCAGCCCGGTGTCCATCTTCGTGTACGATGTGAAGCCTGGCGCTGAGGAGCAGACCCAGGTGGCCAAAGCTGCCTTCAAGCGCCTTAAAACTCTCCGGCATCCCAACATCCTGGCCTACATCGATGGGCTGGAGGTACCTGGTGGCCTATCTGCCCATCTCTGCCCCTCACCTTCTCCTGGTCTCCCACTCCTGTCTTCTCTCTGCCTGTCCCTCAGTTTCCACCCGTTGGGCTTCAGCACCCCTAGATTTGGTTTCTGCTTCTTGATTGCCTTTCTCCATCATGTCTCTCACCAGCCCCCTCAAATTACCCTGATATCGCTGTCTCTTTCCCCAGACAGAAAAGTGCCTCCACATAGTGACAGAGGCTGTGACCCCCCTGGGAATGTACCTCAAGGCTCGAGGAGAAGCTGGTGGCTTGAAGGAGCAGGAGCTGTCTTGGGGGCTCCACCAAATAGTGAAAGCTCTGAGCTTCCTGGTCAATGACTGCAGCCTCATTCACAACAATGTCTGCATGGCCGCTGTGTTTGTGGACCGAGCTGGAGAGTGGAAACTTGGGGGCCTGGACTACATGTACTCAGCCCAGGGCAATGATGGGGGACCACCCAGCAAGGGGATCCCTGAGCTTGAGCAGTATGACCCCCCGGAGTTGGCTGACAGCAGTGGCAGAGTGGTCAGAGAGAAGTGGTGGGTGACTGGGGGCAGCATGCCTCAATCTGCCCTTTTTTGGAGGCCCCTGGAACCTTGGGACCCTTAGACTAGCTGTACTTCCCCGTCCCTTGCTGCCTGGCTGGGGAGGGAACCAGGTTCCCAAGAATAGGGCCCATTTCTCTGCTCCCAGGGAACTCAGTGTGATAGGGCAGGACAGACACAGACTTAGGTATTGGGTGATTCAGAGTTTGAAAGCTGTGTGACCTGGAGCAGATATCCTTGCTTCTCTGAGCCTCAGATACTTTATCTATTAAACTGAGCAGGGCTGGGGATTTAGCTCAGTGGTTTCACCGCCTGCTACGCAAGCACAAGGACCCGAGTTCAATCCCTGGTACCAAAAAAAAAAAAAAAAGTCACATAAACTGAGCTAATAAAACCCATTTCTGCTTGGGGCTGATAGATCAGCTAAGGAACACAGCCAGGGCCTGGTGCCCAAGGAGGGTTGGAGGCCTCCACTAGTGGTTGATGGGGCCCTGAGCAGCTCTGGGTCACTGCCACAGGTCAGCAGACATGTGGCGCCTGGGCTGCCTCATCTGGGAAGTCTTCAATGGGCCTCTCCCTCGGGCAGCCGCCCTGCGCAACCCTGGGAAGGTGAGCGTCCAGCCCCCAGCCATCTGCTCTACCCCAGCCCCTCTATCCCTGCCAGCCACCCACCGCCCCTTCCCTGACCCTGAGACTTCCTCTACAGATTCCCAAATCACTGGTGCCCCATTACTGTGAGCTGGTGGGAGCCAATCCCAAGGTGCGTCCCAACCCATCCCGCTTCCTGCAGAACTGCCAGGCTCCTGGCAGCTTCATGAACAACTGCTTTGTGGAGACCAACCTCTTTCTGGAAGAGATTCAGGTGAGCCCTCCCCCAACCCCCATCCTCACCCCCAGCTTCGCCCTTACAGTCCTTGCCTCTGCCCCCACCGCACCTTTTCGGCTCTCTCATAATTGGACCCCCTGATGACAAGCATGGACTACAGCACTAAGCCCTTTGGGTGCAAAACCCTGGCTCCAACTCTTTGTTTTGTTTTTGGTACCGAGGATCGAACTCGGGTCCTTGTGCTTGCTCAGCAGGCTGTGAAACCACTGAGCTAAATCCCCGGCCCCCTGGCTCCAACTCTTACTTGCTGTGTGACTTTCCAGGGTTGAAGCTCAGTCCTAATAATAATGTTACTTCAAAGGAATATGGGGCCTGGGGGTGTAGCTCAGTGGTTGAGTGCTCGCCTCGCCTGAATAAGAAAGGCCCTGAGTTCCATCCTCAGTGCTGCAAAAAAACAAAGCAAATAGGCTGGGGATTTAGCTCAGTGGCGCCGTGCCTGCCTCGCAAGCACAAGGTCTTAGTTCAATCCAGGTACCACAAAAATAAAGCAAACAAAGCATAGGGAAGAGGTGCGTAGCACAGGTTGTCCATGGGGGATCCATTCCAGGACCCCTGTACATACAAAAAATGGAGGTGTGTGAGTGCCTTATGTAAAATGGTGTAGTGTTTGTGCATAACTTACATTCTCCTGTACTGAAACTGTTTCTAGGTGATTTATAATACCTAACACAATGTAAGTGTTATGTAAATAGTTTGGGGTTTTGGGGGGTTTTTTTGGTACCAGAGATCGAACTTGGGACCTTGTGCTTGTGAAGCAGGCACTGAAACCACTGAGCTAGATCCCTGGCTGTAAATAGTTATTATACTGTATTGTTTAGGGAATCATGACAGGAAAAGTATGTCTGTACATGTTCAGTATGTACTCAGTATTTGTTTCCCCAATATTTTTGATTTGTGGCCCAAGTAGGGCAGGAAGGGTCCCTGGAGAACCTGAGCCAGATCTTAAAGGAGAAACTGTTGGAGACACTGAGCCCTGCTGCCTCCCAGCCAGTGTGGAGGCAACAAAAACCTTATCTTTTGGAGTTCTGCTCTCATGGACTTGGGGATGTGCTCAACCCAGCCAGGCAGGGGAGCCAAGTAAGGCCCTTACTTCATTGGGCCTCAGTTTCCTCATCTAGGTTGTTGTGAGCAGAAGAGGTATTGCGATAGAGTCTGATCCACTAGTGGCTGCGCTCCTGGTAGCAGGTCAGGTATGGCAGACAGGATAGTCATTAACTGACAGGCTGGCTGCTGCTGTGTCCAGGCCTGTGCTGGCAGATTTTATGTGCATTTTCTGGTTGAATCCTTTAAACAGCCGTGAAAAATCATAGAGTTATTACCCCATTTTATGGAAGGAGAACCTTGCCCAGAATCACATAGCAAGTAAGTGGGAGAGCTGGGCTTTGAACCCAAGCAGTGGGCACTCCAGAGGGCACAGTTCTGGTCCTGCTCTTTCAGGCCAAGGTGTCCCCTGTCCTTACATGTCACTGGGTGTATGTGTAACCAGCTGCTTTCCTCCTGGGTCCTGTTCTCACTCCCCAGATCAAAGAGCCAGCTGAGAAGCAAAAGTTCTTCCAAGAGCTGAGCAAGAGCCTGGACTCATTCCCTGAGGATTTCTGTCGGCACAAGGTGCTGCCCCAGCTGCTGACTGCCTTCAAGTTTGGCAATGCTGGGGCTGTGGTCCTCACACCCCTCTTCAAGGTCAGTGCGGCCAGGAGCCCCCATGATGGCAGAGCTGGAAGGCCCAGAGCTTCACAGGGCCCCAACACCCAACGGGGTGCATTCAAACTGCCAAAAGAGAAGTGCTAGGGTGGGGACAGCCCTGCAAGCATCCAGGGGTGGGCAGCAGGGCAGAGCAGCTCTTTGCCCACATGAGGAAGAGCATCATGGTGGTTTGGCAAGCTGGTGCCACCTGACCAGCTGCAGGAAGGCCATCTTGTTCTTGGGGAGGAGAAACCCTGTGCTTCCAGATTCCTTTGTCTTCAGTCGCTTTACTTCAGAGCCATTGACCCTTCCTCATAATTTGCAAGATAGCTCCCCTGGTCTGAACCATGCACCACTCCATTTTCCTGTCCTCCCACCTCCCCTCTCAGCATTCAGCTTCCTGACTTCTGGGGACTGGACCCTCCTCCTTCCTTGGACCCCAACCCACCCTTATGTGGGCACCTGCCTTTCCCCTCCCCAAACACCCCAGGAGACCCTTTGTCCTGAAGGCACTTGCTGGAGGGGGAGAAGACAGCCATTAAATCCTGTGTAATTGGAACTCTCAGAAATTGTAGGCAAAATTAAGTCTACACATGGTGTCTAGGGGCCTGTTTTCGTGAATGTATCTTGTTTTGGTTTTTTATGAGAGGACAACTCTTCATAGGTGTCCCCCCCATTTTTTTTTTTTGTACCAGGGATCGAACTCAGGTCCTTGCACTTGCGAGGCAGGCAGCAGAACCACTGAGCTAAATCCCTGGCCTTTTCTTTTTTGTTTTTTGAGACAGGGTCTTTGTAGTTTAGGCTGGCCTTGAACTTATTATTTAGCCCAGCTTGGCCTCGAACTCGAGGCAATCCTCCTGCCTCAGCCTCTCAAGTGCTGGGATTACAGGAATCTACCACCACCCCCAATTCTTCATACGTTTCTTTGAGTTTTTTTAAATATATTTTTTATTAGTACATGTTTGCAGTGCATAGCAGTTACATTCATTGTGTGGAGTACATAACACATCTTGTTTTTTTATCCCTTTCCTTTCATGGTGCCTGTTTATAGGAAGGAGTGTGGAGCATTAATCAGCCTCCTCAAAGAGGCCTTGTCCCTGAAAGGCTAAGGGCAGAGCTAACTGAGATGACCACTGAGGACCTCCGCTCCACTCCAGCATCACACTATCTCATTCCCACCTGGGAAACCAGCAGGGAGCCTGTGCAAGTGAAGCAGGCCGCATGAAGTTGTCCCATTCTCATGGGTGTAGCTGAACCCCTTTTCCTGCTGTGTCCCTCAGGTGGGCAAGTTCCTCAGTGCCGAGGAGTATCAGCAGAAGATCATCCCTGTGGTGGTCAAGATGTTCTCATCCACTGACCGAGCCATGCGCATCCGCCTCCTGCAGCAGGTGGGGCCCTTGGGCAGACCTTACCCTGGTCCACTCTCTTAGACCCTAACCTGGCTGCTGGGGAGGTGCCTTCCTTTCCTCTAGCCCAGGCAGGTGGCTGTCCAGGGACCCCTGAGCTCCTTTCCTGAACATAGACACAGATGAGGGGCCAGAAAGGCCAGACCCCTTGAAGGCCTTGGGGATGCCCAAGCTGCAGGGCTCAGAGGCTCCCTACCCCTGGCTCAGTCACTCTAGCCCTCTGGAGTGGGGACACAGTCCCTTCTGCCAACCCCAGGGCAACTGGGACAATCAGACAGGGTTGATGAGCTCTAGGGAGGGGGACCCTTGTGAACCAGGGAGAACCAGTGGCACCCAGGTACCAGGCCCTCTCCAGTTGCCAAGCACACCAGGCTTCCTTAGGCCAAACACATGGGCAGCACTCAGGAGGCTGACCTGGGAAAACCAAGTCCAGAGTGGCGCAAACTGCAGTGTGGGGAGAAGGGGCTGGCCATGTTCTCACGCCTCACCCTGGACTACAGATGGAGCAGTTCATCCAATACCTTGATGAACCAACAGTGAACACCCAGATCTTTCCCCACGTCGTGCATGGCTTCCTGGACACCAACCCTGCCATCCGGGAGCAGACAGTCAAGGTGGGTGTGGCCAGGCCAGAGCAGTTCAGTGAACACACCTGGTTTTCCCGGAGGGCTTGCTCAGAACACAGAGGCCTTGGTTTCCGGCTATGGGTCTGAGCAGATTGTGGGAAGGCAGGCACAGTTTGTGCTGTATGCTTGCATGGTCCAGACCGTGGGTGTAGCCCTTGCCAGCAGGGGTACAGGCTGGTCATGGCCCACAGACCTTTTAGAGGATACTACCTGAGCACCTGTCTGTGCCCAGCTCATGCCCTGGCTAGGATGTAGTGTGCCCAACCCCCCAGCCCTCAAGGGGGGCCAGACTGTAGACCTGGAAGACAATAAATAGAGGAAATATATATTATGTTAGGAAATGAGTGTACAGAGAGTTTGCAGTTTTAGAAATGGGACCACCTTGCCAGGCATGATGGTGCACACTACCTATAATCTCAGCACTTGGGAGGCTGAGGCAGGAGGATTGCCATGAGTTTGAGGACAGCCTGAGCTACATAGTGAGATAGTGAGTTCAAAGCCAGCCTGAATTACATAGTGAACCCTGTCTCAATTAAAAAAAAAAAAAATGGGACCACTTTGCTGAGGAGCCTTTATGGAAAGGGGACCAAGGAATGATCTACAGGAGATGAGGAAACAGGTACAAAGGCCCTGTGGCTGGAAGGACTATAAAAGTAGCAGCAAGAGATTTAGCCTGGCTAAAGGGAAATGGTTGTGGGAGGTAGAGTCCAGGGGTGACAGTGGGGTGTGGCAAGGACCTGGGGCATTCTTTGGAAGTGCATCCAGAGCAGTGACACCGTCTGAGTAAGGACCAGGTTAACAGGAGGCTGGGCCCCAGCTGGACTCAGTCTGCTTCACAGCCAGGTGGAGATGAGCTGGCCACTGGCCATGCACATGTGAAGTTTAGGGGAGAAATCTGGGCTAGGGGTTCACACCTGCAGTCTGTCAACTAATAAGGGAGCCTGTTAAAACCTTGAAATGGGAGATTCCAGGCTAAGAGCATTAAATATAACAGGCCAAAGGATTCACTCTGGGATGTGTGAACATTAATATCGCAGCAAAAGGAGCAGCCATTGAGGTTGGGGGGAGGCCCAGGAAGGGCTCATGTCCTGGAAGACCGGAGATAAAAATTTTAAGGTGAAGAGAGAACGTGGGGGTATTAAAACTACTGAGGGGGCCGGGGATTTAGCTCAGTGGTTTCGCTGCCTGCTGCACAAGCGCAAGAACCTGAGTTCGACCCCTGGTATCAAAAAAAAAACCCCAAAACTGCTGAGGGATCAGTTTTGGTGAGGACAGAATTAACCATTGAATTTAGCAATGTGGAGGTTATCAGTGTTTTCAACCTGAGCCAGCTTGGTAGTGAGTGAAAGTCTAAGTGGTGTGTAGACAGCAGAGAGCAGAGGAGAGAAACGGGAGACAGGAGTGCAGACAAACTTCCGATGTATTGCTGTAAAGGCAGACAGAGAAATGGAGAACCTTCTTTGTCAATATGCCAGTGGGTTTTGCAGGCTTTGGCAGGTCTGAGAGCCAAGGGCCACCAGTGGCCAGTGTACTCTTCCAAGAGGCCATTCCTACCTTGGCCTGCAGTCCCTACTGTCCCCTTCATCCCACAGTCCATGCTGCTCCTGGCCCCAAAGCTGAATGAGACCAACCTCAACGTGGAGCTGATGAAGCACTTCGCACGGCTGCAGGCCAAGGATGAACAGGGGCCCATCCGCTGCAACACCACTGTCTGCCTGGGCAAAATTGGCTCTTACCTCAGTGCCAGTGTGAGTGTCCCAGGCTCAGGATGCCTGTGTGCTGGTCCCTCATTCCCCAGAGACCTGGACCCTGGGCACTATTAGCTCTGGTGTTGCACTCCCAGAGCTGGATTAGGTTGTACCAGGTGTGCACAGCCTGTAGAAGGTGGACCTGGGATCTGAACCAGGGTCTGCTTGTTCATCCCCTCAGCCAGGGTCTGTATTCTTGGACGTTTGTGATACCCAGGCAGTTAATAGGAATGAATAGATTGGGTCAGCAGGGCAGGGAGGAAAGAGGCATGTGCCCATCCCTGGGCAGCTGCTGCTCTGGCCCATTTCCCTGAGGCAGTCTGGAGCCCAGTGGTCGGGACAAGGAGGCAAGGTCGAGTTTTAGGTAGATTCTCCCCATTTAGGTTGCTGGTGATGATAAATCCCCTGTTCTGGAAAGTAAGACCTCATGGGTCTGGGCCCCCATGTTAACCCAACACTTAGGAGTCCTCTCCCCCTGCCCCACCAGACCAGACACAGGGTCCTCATCTCCGCCTTCAGCCGGGCCACAAAAGACCCATTTGCCCCATCCCGGGTTGCGGGTGTCCTAGGCTTTGCTGCCACCCACAACCTCTACTCAGTGAGTGACTGTGCCCACAAGATCCTGCCTGTGCTCTGTAGCCTCACTGTGGATCCTGAAAAATCCGTTCGGGAACAGGTAAGGCACAGCTGAAGCCTGACCTTGGGGCTGGGACTCTAGGGGCTGTGTGGGCCCTGGCCAGCCTGGTGGGCTCTCAGAGATCTGGGATTCCCCAGCTCCGCCCCTTGCTACCCCACAGGCCTTCAAAGCCATTCGAAGCTTCTTGTCCAAACTGGAGTCTGTGTCAGAGGATCCCACCCAGCTGGCAGAAGTAGGTGAGTGGCCCACAGTTGTGTTCCTTTTCCTCTGCCATGTCCTTGACACTAATTTGGTGTGTCCTGTCCCACTGGTGTGTCTGAGAGCTAGGAAAATCCTACTAAGAAGTCCTGACTCCCCACTCTACTTCATAGATAGGAGGACACAGGCCTGGAGAAGAGAAGGGACAGCTGCAGGTCACTTGTCCTCCTTTCCCCTCCCTGCCAAGCCTGAGGTGCCCATACTTGCCTGTTTCTCCTGCACTACCCAGAGAAAGATGTCCATGCGGCCTCCAGCCCTGGGATGGGCGGAGCTGCAGCCAGCTGGGCAGGCTGGGCTGTGACTGGAGTCTCCTCACTCACCTCCAAGCTGATCCGTGCACACCCCACGGCCACACCGGCTGGGACAAATGTGCCCCAGAGACCACCGCCTGAGGGTAAGTGTTCCAGCCTGGCTGCAAAGTGGCTGAGAGGACCAGGAGGTGACAGCCCCAGGGGCTGCTATTGTCTGGCTCTTGCAATGGTGATGGGGAGCTAGGGGATGAGGTGGGGTCTAGTCCCCTTGTGGGTTTCCTTGGTGCCCCTCTCTCATCTTGCTCCCAGTCCAAAGACCTCCCTGAGAGCTCAGGGACTTCTGTTCCCAGGACATCCTACCCCAGCCCCCACCCCTGTGCCTGCTACCCCTACAACCTCAAGCCACTGGGAGACACAGCAGGAGGACAAAGGTGAAGCAGAGGACAGCAGCACTGCTGACAGATGGGATGATGAGGACTGGGGCAGCTTGGAGGTGAGTAGGGTGAGGCTGGAGTTAGGCCTGCCCTCTGCACAGCACCCCTGCAGGTCGGCTCATGGAATTGGCTCTGTAGGCTGGAGCCAGCACCTGAGCCCATACTCAACTCCAGGGGCCCCTGGAGCACAATGGGAAACAGACAGGCGGGCAGTGGTTGAATAGACCCTGGACTTGCCACTCTTCTCTGTGCCCTGTCCCTCATCCACCTGTGTCAGTGCCCACCCAGCTTAGGGTCAGCAAGGAAAGGCTACCCCAGGCCTAGAACCAGACCAGGTCTGTGGGGGCTGCCGAGGATGGGTGGGAATGAAGTGGGCTGCCTTGAAGAGAATCACAGAGCTCTGGGCCAGTCTCCCCATCTGGCTGACAGCAGTCTCTGGACCCAGAGGCAAGGGGAGGGCCATGGAGCATCTAGACCTGATCCCTAGCCTGAGAGATGGGCCATGTCAGGTAGGGGTCAGTGTATCCACTTTATAGACAGGGAAGCAAGTGAGAAGACCACATGGGTGTCGAGGCATGGGGGTGCTTCCCTATAATTCTAGCACTTTGGGAAGCTGAGACAGGAGGTTCACAAGTCCAAACCCAGCCTGGGCTACTTAGCAATTTGGTGAGACCTTGTTTAAAAATAATTCATTAAAAGCTGGGTGTGGTGGCACAAGCCTGTAACCCCAGCACTCCGGAGGCTGAGACAGGAGGATCACTGTGAGTTCGAGGCCAGCCTGAACTGCATAGCAAACCCTGTCTCAAAAAAAAAAAAAAATCATACATCTCCTACTGTGCAAGCGCAAGGACCCGAGTTCCATCCCCAGTACTAAAAAAAAACAACAAAAAAAAATCATTAAAAAAAATGGGGATGTTGCTCAGGGCAAAGGCCCTGGGTTCAATCTCCAATATCACACATATAAACATGGAGACCACAGGGTGGAGCCCTTGGCCAGAAAGGGGCTTTTGGGAGTTGGGAGTGTTATTGGTCATGTCCTCTCCTTCTTACTCTGCAGCAGGAGGCGGAGTCTGTGTTGGCCCAGCAGCATGACTGGAATTCGAGGAGCCAAGCTACCAGAGCTGGGCAGGTGAGCTGGGTCAGTCAGGGTGCATTGTGTGTGTCAGGGTAGGATCTACCTGCCCCTCTCCCCTCAGGACATGCTATTCTGCAGGTCAGCCACCCGGAGCGCAAGTCCCCAGAGTCGGACTGGAGCAGCTGGGAAGCTGAGGGCTCCTGGGAGCAGGGCTGGCAAGAGTCCAACTCCTCAGAGCCACCCCCTGAAGGCACGAGGCTGGCCAGCGAGTATAATTGGGGTGGCCCAGAGTCCAGTGACAAAGGTGACCCCTTTGCTGCCCTGTCTGTGTGTTCCAGTGCCCAGGTATGGGTCAGTGAGGGTGCAGAATGGGGTAGACCTCAGCTGAGTGTCAGCCCCTACTGTAGCCAGCACTTCCCTTTTTAGCCCAGGCCAGATGTGGACTCATGGGGTGAGGACAACTGGGAGGGCCTGGAGACTGAGAGCCGTAAGTGCTTCCCCTGGAGGGCTGGCAGCCAAGGCAGGAGGGCCTGGGGAGCTGATACCTGCACAGGTCAGCCCTCAGCCTGTTTTTCCTTCCCTTCCCCAGGGCAGGCAAAGGCTGAGCTGGCCAGGAAAAAGCGTGAGGAACGGAGGCGGGAGATGGAGGCCAAACGCGCAGAGAAGAAGGCAGCAAAGGGCCCCATGAAGCTGGGAGCCCGGAAGCTGGACTGAACCCTCGGTATGGGCTGTTCCATCGCGAGAGCAGGCCCAGCAATGTATTTATTGTACAAACCATGTGAGCCCGGCCGGCAGCCTGCCAGGCATATCTCACTTGTACATATTCAGAGCCACAATAAATTCTATTTCACACGCCCTGTCCTGGGCTCCATCTAGTCCCTCCAAGATGGCTGGGGTCTGGCGCTGCCCTGCACAGTCCTGGCCAACCACAGATGTGAACATCAATTTGCTTTGAAAGCCAAGAGTAAATCAAAGAGGCACGATCTGATTTATCACTTTCTAGGACTCATCCTCAGGAAGACCAACAGTGCCCAGCAGACCCAACACCAACCATGAATGGGGGCCTCTATGGGTACCCTCAGGCCTTGGGGTGCAGAAAAGGGTCTGCAGGCCCTGGAGGGTCCCTGGGTCCAAACGCTGAATTGGGGCAGGAGCCAGAGACTGAGCTTGGCCCCCAGTGTCAGCCGAAACCTCTTGGTGATCGGGTGATCGCCAAGGTTGCTCAGCGGCGGCGCTGAGGCACACAAGCCCCGTGCGGGCGGCTGCGAGCGAAGCCGGCCTTGCAGACGCAGCGGAAGGAACCACTGGTATTCACGCAGCGCTCGCTCTTGCATAGCAGCCCGCGCTGGTTCAGTTCTCTGCACTCATCGATGTCTGCAGGAGGGGGCGACAGTGTGGCCTTCGCTGAGCTTCCAGCCCACCCCCACCGGGCCCATCGCTCTGGCCCCGAAGTCCTGCTCACCCACACAGCGGGAACGGGAGGTGTCCAGCTGGAAGCCTCCCGGACATTCGCACACGGCGCCGCCCGGCCTTGGAACGCACCGGCCACTCACGCAGCGGCACTCGTCTGAGTCCTCCTCGGAGCTATCTTCGTCTGTGCCAGCCGGAGGGATGCGGCCGTCAGCATCGACCCCACTGAAGAAGGACAGCTGGATCCCTCCCCTCCCCTTGCCCCAGGCTGTACTCACCTCTCGGGGGTTTTCCCAGCAGCAAGGGGCTCGCGTCCCAAAATGAATTGCTCTCACTCTGCGATGTCTGGCAATGGGAGCCTGGGAGGAGGGTCAGGAAGGTCAGTGACCTCGTTGTGCCCCCGGAGCCCCCACCCCAGCCCTTGCCATGCTCACCCGCGCCACGCGGCGGGCACGGGCGGCACTGCGCGCCCCAACCGCGGCCCTGGCGGCAGCAGCAGTCGTCGAAGGTGAGCGCAGGCCCGGCCAGGGGCCCTGCGCACATGCCGTCCTCCCCGCGCCGGCTCCAGCACACGTCACGCCTCTCCGAGGTCCGCTCTGCGGAGGAGACTGGGGATCAGAGAGGGGCCTGCGGCGGAGACAACTACTGCATTCCTCCTCATCCGCGTGGGGGCCGCAGACCCGGGGCTCCGCCCGACCGACAGGACCCCGGAGTCGCCCTCACCCGCCAGGCTCTCAGGGAGCTGGCAGTCGCGGCCGGAGGGCCCGGGCACCCAGGGCGGGCGACATTCGCAGCGGTACGAGCCCGGCAGGTTGACGCAGCGGCCAGGGCGGCAGGCTGCCGGGTCCTGACACTCGTCCACGTCTACAGGCAGCGAGGGGTGGGTGGGGGTGGCAGTCACGGCTTGGCCCGGCCCGCCGCCTTCCCTGATCCCGGCTGCCCGGCCCGGGCCTCACCCATCTCCTCCGGGCTCAGACACTGTCGCTGCGCGGGGCTGTACTCGGCCGGGGGGGTGCAGGCGCAGCGATAGCCGCCGCGCGTGTTCTCGCACACGCCGTTCCTGCAGTTGGACTCGTCCAGACACTCGTCCACGTCTGCGGGGAGGAGCGCGGTGGCAGTGGCAGGCCTCCGTGGTCGGGCCCAGGGCTCCTCCCGCCTCTCCACTGCCTCCGCGGGGCGGCTCACCCACGCACTCCAGGAGGTTCCCGTCGTAGTAGAAGCCCTGCTTGCAGTAGCACTCGTAGCCAGGCTGCGTGTTCACACACTTGCCCTCCTTGCAGATTTCCGCCCCGAACAACATACACTCGTCGATGTCTGCAGGGTGACAGCCGTGGGTGCCCCGCCGCCTCTACCTCCCCGGCCACTGGGCCCGCAGCCAGGAGGCGGGAACAGGGCTCATCCGCAGAGCGAAACAAACCCAGCCTGCAAAGCGATCCCCGCCAAGTTTGGAGTGACAGGGCAGGGCGTGCTGGGGGCGGGGCAGGCAAGAGGGCATAGGCCTGGCTTTTGGCCCAACCCACAAGTGGGCAGCCGCAAACCCGGGGCGGGGCGGGGCCAGCGGGCGGAGCTGTGTCGGGACTTACCACGGTGGGCTGGGATGCCATAGTTGACAATATTGTTGTCCTGTGTGTAGCCCTTTCCATCCGGGCAGAGGCTGTGAAACTCAGCTGCGGGGAGAGAGCAGACGCGGGGAGGGAAGGAGGTAGGACTGAGCGCGGCCTACGGGCCGGGCCGTGGAAGGCAGACAGGGACTCTCCACCTCATTTCCCAGCTACCCATGGGAGGACCATTTCTCCTAGTCAGTTTCCAGATAAACCAACCCAGGCTCTAGGAAGGGCTCCTGACCTGAGCTGTAGACTGGGCATGGGTAGATTTCGCAGTGGTCTCCCCAGCCGGCCCCCAGGGAGCAGCAGCATTCCTGCTGGGTTACGTTAGTGGCCAATACACTGTCACAGAACACCGTGTCATCGAAGTTAAGGTAGCACTCCTTCTTGTGGTGTGGCTGCTCCACCTCTGAGGAAGGAGTTAGCTCAGGGTCGTGCAGACTGCTCACCCCTTCCCTGTCCATCCACCGCATCCCTCTGGCTCCCACCTTCCTTCTTCCTTTAGTGCCACATGAGAGCTAGGCTCCCCCCAGGTGGTGGTCAGGACCCTTAAAGGTCTGGTCCTACTAGACTCCCCCAGGCAAAAGGTATATTTCCTATTCTGCAAATTCAGGAGAGTGGGACCACGACATGTTTCTGGACTCCAGCTTCAGCTCAGGGTACTTGTCTAATCTGAGGAGGGAGCTAGGAGACACTTACCCTCACAGCCATGATAGTCCTGGGTGGGTGTGAAGCCCTCATCGCAGACACAAACGTAAGAGCCCTGCAGGTTCTCACAGGCCCCATGGGGCAGGCACAGGCTGGGGTCTTGGCTGCATTCATCTATGTCTGCAGGGAGTGGCTCTGATGAGGCCCAGCCCCTTTCCCTGGGATATGCCCCCACAATTTCAGACCCTCGATTTCCATAAAGTGCACACAACTTAAGTCCCCTGGAGTCTGTCTGTATGGGTAGGTGAGTGCACATTCACTTTTGTCATCCTTCATAAGACCTTCATGGCACCTGGTGACAGTCAAATGAAGTCCTCTCAGCTTGGCTTTGAGGACCTTCTCTTTGATTTTTCAATACCTTTCAGTCCATACTGTACTCCAGCCCCGACCACAAAAGTGTCCGGTCTCTAAAAGCAAGCTGCTCCCAGATCTGTTTTGTAAGTACTGTTCTTGGGAGTGGAATACCACCCTGTGCCTTTCTCTGCCTAGGGAACTCCTACTCTGCTTCAAGTCCCAATTCAATGGTCACCTCTCCATTAACCTCTAGCCTAGACTTTCTTGGCATTCCAAACCCTGAGAATCAGTTTACATTTTGCCCTGCTGTGAGCTCCAGGTCCCTGCTGAATACTTATTGTACAGCACAGAATCTGGCAGATACACTACTGGATGATCAGTTAGCTCTTGTTGATGAATGTGTGTATGGCTGAGTTGATGGGTTAGACTGATCTGTAAAGAGCTGAGCAGAAAGGTGGGTGTGGTGGTGCACATCTTTAATCCCAGCACTTGGGAGGCTAAGGCAAGAGGATCAACTCTAGTTCAAGGCCAGCCTGGGCTACATAGTGAGTTCAGGGCCAGCCTGAACAATAAAGTGAGACCCTGTCTCAAAAAAAAAAAAAAAAAAAGAGCTGAGCAGAACGCCTGTGAGTAGTAAGTGATTACTACTGTCATCCTTTTTAGTCAGGTGAAAGAGTGGAAGAACGAGTGTAGGATGTAGGATGGATGAGTGGGAAGGAAAAAAATAAAAGTCTGCAGTGTATCTAGGGGATTGCTGCTCCCTGCCTCCCGCTCAGGAGCCCTCAGGCCATCCCTCATACCTTGGCACTTCCTGCCACCCACCAGCCGATGCCCCGGAGGGCAGAGACATTGGTAGGAGCCATTGGTGTTGATACAGTCACCCCCAATGCAGGCCGCAGGAAAGTCACATTCATCAATGTCTGTATGGGAAGGAGCAGGTGGAGAATAGCAAATGCATATAGCCTAAGCCTGCCAAAGCCCCTAACCCTGCAGCCCTGGGTTAATCCAGCACCCCCACACCCCATCTGGAATCTGGATGAGGACTGGATCTGGGCAAGGGCTCTGGAGGAGGAAGGGACAGGCCAGTGCCTGGGCTCCAGAACCTCTCACCCTCACAGTGGCTCCGGTCCCTTGACAGATGGTAGCCAGAGAGGCACTGACACTGGAAGGAGCCTGGTGTGTTGGTGCAGATGCCATTGTCACAGACGTCCCCAGCCTCACACTCATCCACATCTGCAGGGCACAGTGGGTGACAGAGGCCAGGCTGGGGTTAGTCTCAGGCCTCTGCTACTTTTTTTTTAGTTCCTACCCGGGGCCTAGAGACCCAAATGGAGGTCAGCAGAGCTCGAGAGACCTTCACCCCACTCCTACATGGCACACCATGCCCCAGCAGCCACAGCAAGTATTTCTGGCATCCCTGGGCCAGGTCTGATTGATGCTCAACAGCTCATCAAATAAGAGGCACTGTCTCTGTTTTGTCCACACACCACCTTGGGCTTTCTCAGCTTCTCAGATGATGCTCTGCGGACCTCACCGTGTCCCTCTTTCTACTCTCCCACCTACCATTCACCCTCCCTCATCTCCTCCTGCTCCCCCTACAACCTACCCCCGTGTGAGCAGCCCCACTTCAACCCTACCTACACAGCCCCACAGCCCTCAGTCCAAGGTCCAGGTGGGTAGGTCTGGCCTAGGACTCCCAGCCTCTGGTGTTGTCTCCAGCCCAGCAACCCATAGGGACCACCCCCTCAACCTGTCCAACGCTGAGCTCAGCATATCCCCTCCCAAATGTGCAGTGTCACCCAGAGTCCCCAAACCAGACCCCTGGAGTGTCCATCACTCCCATCTCTCTTCACCTTGACATCCAGCCAACAATTAATTGATTCTAATATTTCTCTATCATCAGACAATCTCATGATGATCCTGAGCCCACTGCTCTTATCCCATCCACTTCCTGTCCCCTCTCATCCTTCATTGCTAATTCCTACTGGTCCCTTTAGACAACTCAGGCCTCCTTCCTGCCAGTCCACTGGTGTTTTCCCCAGCTCCATCCAGGCCTCCTGCCTTGTCTCTACAGTCTGTCTTATGTTCCGAAGTTTCTCTGAATCCCAACCCTCAGCTGTCTCTTGATGTGTAATAAACATCAGTGCAGGAGACTCTACTAATGCCGTCCAAATCATTAACCTTTTTTTTCTTCAAATTTAAATAACATGCCTACAAGAAAAAAACTAAATAAAAATAAAAGAACAAATGTAAGTAACATGCTTTGCAAACGCAGCTTCAAGCCTTGCCTCCAAGACCCTACCTGGATACTCTGTCTCCCCTTCTCTGTACAATGAATGAGTCACCGGATCAGTGAGCTGGGGATGAATTAGTAGCCTCCCACCCAGCCATTTCAGAGACAGGATGGCCCAGGCCCCTACAGGAACTAGGGGGTGGCCTGCGGGGCCGGCGTGAGCTCACCCACACAGCTGCGGCCGTCCGGCGCCGGCGCGTAGCCCTGGGCGCAAGTGCAGTGGAAGGAACCCGGGAGGTTCTCACACCAGCCGGGAGAGCAGGGACTGCCCTCCGCGCACTCGTTGATGTCTGCAGCAGAGATGGCTTGCTTCAGACACTAACCGCATAGTGCAAGGGTGTGGATCTCCTCCGCCTGGGGTTAGGGGGCGCCCTTCTATTCCCAGGAGCCCCCACCCTTCAGGCGCCTCTTGCTGCCGCTAGCCCCACCGACCCCCCCTGCCTGATCCGGAGCCAGACCCGGCCCCACAGAGCGGGTATCACCTGGACAGGTCCCGCCCACCGCCCGTCAAGGCCCTGCCCTCACCGCGGCAGGCCCCGCCCCCTTGGCTGCGGTAGCCGGGCTGACAAGGGATGCACTTGAAGCTTCCGGGTTTGTTCTCGCATTTGCCATCAGGGCAGGAGCTGGGGTCCCGGCATTCATCGATGTCTACGGAAGGGAGCAACAGGAGGACCGGTATGGGGACAGCGTGGCTGGCCAGGCGCTCATGGTCCTCAGCGCTCATGGTCCTCCTTCATCACAAATCGACAAGGCGAACCTGCCCTCTGGGCTGAGACTCCAACCTGAGAAGTTTGGAGCTGAGCCGTGATGAGCGGAAACCTCCCGCCCCCATACCAGGTCGACAGAGAGCTGAGAACGCCCTGTGGTCAGCGGGCCCCCACCTTCGCACACGGGCGGTCTCGAGGCTTTGAGCCGGTAGCCCGGGTAGCAGTTGCACTTGTAATGGCCGGGAAAGTTGATGCAGAAGCCGCCGTCGCCGCACACGTGGGGCTTGGAGCACTCGTTCAGGTCTGAGGGGAGAAAGAGGAGAAAGTGGGAGCGCGGGGAAGGGTTACTCCACGCCAGGAGGCGAGAGCCTGCCCCACCCGAAAAGCCCCACGGCGCTCACCCACGCACGAGCGGCCCCCAGAGCCCACGTGGAGGCGGTAGCCGTGGTTGCAGTGACAGTTGTAGGAGCCGCCGGTGTTCAGGCAGGTGCCCTTCCCAGGACCGCACGGCTCCGCATCACACTCGTTCACGTCTGGGAAGGACCGGCGAAGGGAAGTTGTGAGCCTGGCCTGCCTCGGGGCCAGCCAACCACGCGCCCGCCCTGCCCGCGCTCACCCACGCAGTAGCGGTGCTGCGGATGCGACCTGTAGCCGGGGTTGCAGTGGCAGGAGTAGTCAGAGGGGCCTGGGACGCACTCTCCGTGCCCACAGATGTTCTGGTTCAGTCGGCACTCGTCGATCTCTGGGGGCATCAGCAGCCCAGGGGGTTGAGCAGGGATCACCTGTCTTCTGCCGCGACCCCAGGGCAGACCCTGACACCCCCCCACACCCCAGTCCTACTTATGGGAATACTTGAGCCGAGTCACAGGCTGACCTCAGGTTCATGCACACCTGGATTCCAATGCTAGAATTTTCTACGCCTTATTTTAAATAACCTCAGTGTCACGATCCCAGATGCCCCCATACAATACTCCAGGTCCAGACATTGAGAACACTCCAATACCAGGCCCCCTGATACTTCCATATCCACTCACTCCAAGAGCCTGACCTGAGCCACCCCAAACAAAGCCATATTCCCCTGAGGGCCTGGTCATCCCAGTACCCTTATCCACAGGGCTCTGAGACCCAGTTCTCCTCATGTCAATACCTTAGACTCTGTAGCCTCACGTGCACTGATATCCTCTAGCCAGTGACTCCAACACCCTTTCCCCAGGGACCTGGGCCCCCAGGCCACCATGGTGTATTATTTCCTCTCCCTGAGGCAGGGGAAAGGCAGGCAGGACCCACTTCCTTGGACTTCTGACTTATGTCAACAGGTGGTCTGATGCAGGAACACCCCTCACCTCTGTCTTCCAGCCCAGGACTTCTGCTTCCTCCTTCTCCCTCCTTTTGATCCCTTCTATCCACAAGTCTTACCTCCAGTACCCCACTCCTACCTCCAGGCAACCCAGGCAGTGCTGAACCTGGCCTGGGCCCAAAGCCACCCAACCAGTGGCCTTCACCAGGCTGCTCTTTGCCTGCAGCCACTCTCCAAGGGCCTTCCTAACACCCTCCCTCCCCAGGTGCCTCATCAGCTATGTTCCCAGAGCTCCCAGGGCTGCCATCTTCCACCTGAGCCCTCACCCTAGAAGCTCATCTAGGCTCATGGTTTCACTTGGGCTGGCAGCTCCCTTATGCTTCGGAGCACACACTGACATGGGCTTAATTCTGGCTCAACTGTGTGACCCAGGGCAAGTCACTGAGCCTTTTTGTGCCTCAGATTTCTCATCTGGAAAGTGAGAGGAGCAATACCCACTTCACTTTAGGAGAAGGTTAAATGATATTTAATATGAAAAACTCTTCAGGTAGTGCTTGGCACAGACGGATTGCTGTCTGCAGTAACAATTATTATAATGCTCAAATCTTTGTGGGCACTTCCTGTAGCCTCCAGCATCAAACCCAAGCCTCTTTAACAAGGCTGCATGTACTGCCTCCTCAGGTTCAGACAAACCCATCTGTATGTGGTTTCCCTCTTCTGCCTAGTGTTTCCCACTTCCATCCCTTTGCCCAAACTTAACTACCCTTGGAATGTTCTTCTCTTCAACCTGCATGCCCCTGCAGTCCCCACTTCTCTTGAATTTCTAACAATCTTTAAAACCCTGCCCAGAAACTTTAAGTCTTTACTCATCTACCCTACATATTATCACAAACCCGACTTCCTTCCTTCTTTGATTTATTTTTTCATAGCGTTTATGAGACTTACTAGATTTTTACTTACTGATCTGTCTTTTGTCTGTCTGCTCTGCAAGGACAAGAAATTTTTATCTGTTTTTGTTCACTGTAGTATCCCTAGCACCTCAACAGTGCATGACACATAGTAGGTACTCAATAAATACAAGCTGAAAGAACAAATATCCAGACTGGGATGACCACCACACTATCTGGACCACTTGTGAGCAAGGTGGGATACCCACTGCTCACCACTTCCTCAGTGCCTAGCCTCAGACAAATGTTAGCCTGGTGGTGCTAGAGAATGATTGGAGGGGACAGGAGGAAGAGAAAGACTGAACTCAGGGGAGTGGCCTTGCTGGCAGGCCTTACCTGTGACCTGAGTAGGGGCAATCTCCACCGCACTGCGGGAGGGGGGCAAGTCTGGGGGCAGGAACCAGCGGATGGTAGGTGGCGAGGGGCGGGATATCAGCTCTGCAGGCAGCAGCAGGCGGGCTGGTCAGAAACACCCTCTCTTCTCCCCCCAAATCACACCCCAGCCTCACTGTCCAGTGAGTACCTAAGCTGTGATCCCCCCTACTCCAACTAAGCCCCTTCATCCCTGCATTGCCCAGCTTACCTGGGTAGGGCCGGGCAGGAGAGGTGGTAGCTGTGGAGTGGCTCTGCTGTACTGACCGCTCCTCGATCAATGGCTGCAGGTAACAGCAGCATGAGCCCTCCCTGAATCCCTCACTTCCTTTACCCCTCTCACCTGGGGTCATACTCACTGGATCTGTGGTCAACCCTAAGAGGGAAAAGATGAAAATATTAAAGGTTGGGGTGGGAGAGGATGTCAGGTGTGAAATTAGCAGCTGGGGCTTTTTGATTAGGATCCCTAAGACTTCAATAATCACGTCTCTGGTTCAAAGGTCAAGATTAGTCCTGGGGTCAGAGTGTGTTTGCTTAGTGGTCAGGGCCAGGTCTGGAGAGTAATGTAGTGGCTGATCAAGGGACTAGGTTACAGATGAAGGCACAGGAAGTTATAGCCTAGTGTCTGGGTTAGGGGTCAGAGGGTCAGGCCTGGGGGTCAGGGATTAGAATTAGGGGCTTAGATTATGAGGTCATAGCTGTGGAGAGGGGTCAAAGGGTCAGGCCGGACCTCTCTCTTCTTCTGTGTCCTCAGGTGGTGGTGCCCGGCTGGGGCTCTCAGGAAGCTGCTGGGGTTTGGGTGGTCCATCAGGGTGCAGGAAAAGGGAAAAGTCACTTTCGCCCTGGATGGTGAGCGTCTGGTGGGAGGTGAGGATGTGGTACCCTTTCCCAGCTGGGCAGATCTCTTTGAAGGCAGCTGTGGTAAGAGAACAACAGACATAGAACTGTTTCCTGGCCAGATCCTTGATTAGGCAGCTGCTCCTGCTCCCCCGCCCCCCGCCCCGCCCCGCACTCACCAGTGCCATCTGCTGGGCAGCGCTGACACCTTGCTCCCCAGGCCTTGCCCACGCTGCAACAACAGAGCTGGCGGGTGAGGCGTGTGGTCAGGGGGTGCTGGCACTGGTGCTCTGGGCTTACTAGGCGGAAACACAGGCTCTTCTCCTCAGGCTTGTCCGCTGCAGAGGGCAGTGGGGGGGGGGGCGTGAGCATCTGGGCCTGAACACTCTGTGTCCCTCTGCCCAGCTGCTCCAGACCTTGCTTCTGTGGCCCAGACAACCCTTGATACTCATGTGGCTTCTGAGTTCCTATAAACCTTGACACCTGTGTGACCACTGACCCCACGGACCCTGATCCTGGCTGCTCTGTACTTCACCTTCTTTCCCATTAAACCCACTACCTACAGGACCCTGACTTCATATAAGCCTTGAGCCCAAGTGACCTCTAACCTCAGATCTCAGATGACCCTTGGCCCCACTGATCCCAATCCTATCTGCTCTGGGCCTTGTTCCTCATGCACTCAACCTTCAACCCTACTCTGACCTCTTACAACCTTGGATTCTTACAGCTGGGAGCTTTAAGATTCCCACCCAGGCCTGTAACTTTCCAGTATCCTGAGGGCCCCCATCTCACCAATGCACTGAGTGCGGGAGGGGCCCAAACTATGGCCAGGTGGGCAGATGCAGCGATAGGAGCCCAGGCTGTTGAGGCAGTCACCGGGCCGACACATTCCTGGCATCGTGCACTCGTTGATGTCTGTGGTAAGCAGGAGTTTGGTCCCTCTAGTCTGGTGCCATAGGGTGACAGCAAGCTGCTCCAAGAACCTCAGGGTCCTGTCCCAGCCCAACTCCTCCCTCACCAACACCGAGACACCCTCCCCATGGTGACCTCTGGCTGCCTCCCCAGTCCACAGATCTCCTGCTGGCAGTACCCTGGCAGTAGCTGCTGTTGAACTTCTTGTAGCCCTGGGGGCACTCAGAGCCCACCTCACGTATAGGGCCTGGCTTCTGCACCCCTGTATCTGCAGAGAGAGGAGAGTGTGGTGGGGGGGGGATACTGGGTGCTTGTGGAAGAGAAAGGAGAAGCATGGGGGTGCCAAGTGGATGGGGAGGGGATGTGGCGACATAGGTAGGGCAGGAGACTCCTGCAGGGGTGGGAGGAGGGTGGGTTGGGGGCCCCCACTGAGCCCAGGCACTCACACTGCAGCTGAGGGCACTTGTGGCACTTGCTCTGGCCCCAGGCAGTGCCGATGCTCCCACAGCAGTCCTCCTGCTTGGTGAGGCCGGGCAGGGGGTTGCTGCCACACTATGGGGACGGGTGGCAGAGGAGTCACAGAGTACCAGACGCCACTCCCCTCCTACCTGAGGCCCTCCTCCCCAGCCTATGGATCCTCAGTTTTATGTAATGCTCATGAGACCCTGAGAGATGGCAGAGTGGTCCCCTGGGGACAGTGTATTCACTTACTAGCTGCTTGGGCAGCGTGTCCTGGAAGCAGCGGCCCAGGGGTTTCTGGGAGAGTGGTCGTTGGTGCTGAGGCTTGGAGTGTGGCAGCAGGTGCTGGGAAGGGGCAGGGCCCTCGGCTTTTGGCCCCTCGATGCGGTGCACCTGGACAGAGGCCTCAGGCGGGTGGTGGACTCGAACATTCACCACGGGGGGCGGGGCCTGCACTGAGAGGGGCACGGTGGCCTCAGGGCTGCTCAGTGCCAGGGTCGCCCAGCTGGGCTGCTCCAAGGCTGGCCTCTGCCCAGATCCAGCCCCATGCCAGCCCCTCTCCCCCGCCCAGAATTTGCCCTTTGCTTGGTACCTTCTGCTGATATCTGTCCTGGCCCCAGGGGCACCAGGAAAGCCGCATGCTGGGCAGGAGGCCCCTCCCCCTGCCCAGGAGGATCGGCGATCACCTGCACCGCGTAGATGGCATGCTTGCTGGCCACGGACTCGCCCTCTGGAACCAGGGGCTGCAGGGTGCCTGTGGACCCCGCCCGGGCCAGCCCTGGACCTGAGCCTCCTCCTGCACCGCCAGCTCCTCCAGCAGGCACCTGGCAGAAGCGGCCGGTGAAGTCGGGGGGACACAGGCACTGGTTTCGGGAGGAGCACTGGCCACCGTTCATGCAGGGCAGAGGGCACACCACTGAGAAGGGGACATGAGGCAGGTCACCGGCTGACCTCCAGCCCCCAGGCCCACTCTCTCCCACATCCTGCCCCCCTTCCCTTGCCACCCACTGGCTCTGTTGTCCTTGGGAAGCTGGTTTTGGTGACACATCACACACACAGAAAATGCCCACTCTAGGTCCCCAACCTTATTATACCCACAGTGGGTTGTGGGGTCAAGTTTCCAACTTAAATCCCAGCGAGGCCATGTGCCAGCTGTGTGACCCTCTGCAACTCACCTCCCCTGCCCTGTGCCCCACTGCCCTCGTCCTTGGGCTTGTTGTATGGGTTAAATGAGGCAATGCTCATACAAACACTTGGCATACAGAAGTGCACAGAGAAGTATGGAATAAGTAACTGTGAATGCTGCTGCTGCTGCTGCTGCTGATGGTGGTGGTGGTGAGCTGCTTTCCCATGACCTTTTCTGGAAATTCGAACTCTCCCTTCTCATCCTCCTAATTCCAGCCTCAGTCCCTCTCCAGGTTCATCCTCTCTCCCCTTGCCTCTGCCTTGCCACCCCAGAGCCCACACCTGATACTGCCAGTGATGCCCCATCTCCGGATACAGCCAGTCCCTGACCTCTCCTGTAACTCTCTTAGCCACCTCCACCCCAGCACTGTCTGAAATCAGCATCTCTCCCTACCTAGGTTCACAGCCAGGAAGCGCTGCCTGCCTAGCTGCACAGAACAGCACCTTTTTCTGCTGCCCCAAACCTCCAATGAACTCATCTCCCCTCCTCCCCATGGCCCCCGCCCCTCCCCCAGCTCTTGCCATGCCACCCAGACCCTCTGTCTCCCTGCTTCATCCTACCTCTCCACAATCCCAGCATCCCCAGAGAAACCTACTTCAGGCAGAGCTCTGGCAGAACCCACACCAGCTCCAGACCTTGCTTGGACATTCAAGGCTCTCCACAGCCCAGAACCCTACCAGGCCCCTCTGGTCTTTCCATGTGCACTCTACATCCCAGGGCTCACCTCCCTCCTGCCTGCCTTTCATTCCACCCCAGGGCTCTGTCTCCCATCTCCCCATGTTCAAACCTGACCCTTCTGAGCTCAGCTTCTTCCCCAGGAAGGGATCCCTTCTCACATCCCACCTACCATGTTCACTCTCCTGAGTTTCCTTGCTTAGTTATAGTCATGTCAGTCTCCCCCACTCTATAGGGTACTTTGGAGGGCAGGGTTTCTGCTCTGGGTCCCAGAGGAGGGACAGGAGATGAATGAAGGAGAGAATGAGCACAAAGTGAGACCTCACTGTTTCTCTGTCACATACACCCAACATGTGGTTCAGGACCTTGGAGCCCTAAGCTACTACACTAGCCAGAGCCCCTCTCCTGCCTACCCCAGGGGGATTCCCTCACTTCCTCGGGAAAGAAGGCAAGGCCCAGGGATTTAGCTCAGTCATTCCACCACCTGCCCCACAATCCAAAGGTCCCGAATTTGATCCCCGGTACCAAAAAACAAAAACAAAAACAAATAGGGAAAGAAGGCAGCTGTGCTGCTTTCCAGGACACCTGAGGGTTTCGGTGGGACAGCCTTAATCCCTCCACCCCCACCCAGCCCATCCTGCCTGGCCTCTTGGGGCCAACAGGCTTCACAGGGCAGAAGAAGTGTGTCCTGGGTCTGGGGAGGCAGAATCCTCTCCTTCCTGCCTCCCAGTGACTCATCCATAGCGGTGAGGGTGACCTCCTAGTGACATCCGCCCACTGTGGCCTGGGCACTTAGCCTGAGGGATGTGGGCAGCATGGATGTAGACAGCAGCCTGCACAGGATGGCCAGGGGGCCTGGGAGGCAGGGTACACACACACTCACATGCACAGTCATCTCCTCACACACGCTGACTTATTCTGACACCAACACAGGCTCATTATGTAAACACTCCCATCCCCTCCCTGACAGTGAATGCAGACATACACCCAAGAAAACAACACAGAGACACTGGCTAATCACTGTGCGCTACTCCAAGGCCTAATCATGCCCCCAAACACATGGGGGCCGTGTGAACATACACACACACACACACACACACACACACACACACCCCATCTGGTGGAGTTTCTTAGGGCTGGAGTGGATGAGTGAACAGAGGAATGTGTGAGAGGGGCTGTTTTGCTGGTGCCATCCTGGGCTCGGCCTAATTACCCTGTCCAGGAGGGTAATTACTGCTGGGACACCTCCCCCCAGCCTGGCCCACAGGGCCCTGGTGGAGGAGGCCCAAGCCCCAGGCCTGGCCCATGAGGAGATGCTGGGGAAGAGATGGGCTCCAGGCTGGGTAGGAAGGTCCTACAGGCTTGGGCTGGGGTGGTTCAGAGGGCTGTTAAGATGTGGAGAGCTTTCTAGGAGGCATGGGAAAAAGAGGCAAGCCAGTCCCCATCTCCAGGCTGCACCCCACTCCTTAGGCCTTACTTAACAGGGTCCCTCTCAGACCTTGCCGGTGTTTTTCACCCCAGCCCTGACCTCGGCTCCTCCTCCCAGAGAAAGCAGGTGTATGCTCTGGGCAGGGCCTGCTTCAGTCATTTTAAAACCTCTGTTTTGTGGGGAAGTATTCACCCCTTCTTGGACACTTCCAGCCCCTGCTCCCATTCCTCAAAACCCCTGTTGGTTCCAGCACCTTCCTGGAAGCCTGTGCCACCCACGACCCCATTCTAGCCCCCAACCCCAACCAAGCTTCAAAGTTCAGGCCTCTTGTAACACCCCCCCAACTGGCCTCCAGGACTGCAGTCAAAGATCTCTGCTATGTGTACCTTAACTCCCCAACTGTAATGCCAGAGGCTCCACTCTGCAGCCTGCCTGGTTCTGGTGCCTGTCCTTCCCGTCTCCCCACCACTCCCAGCCTAATCCCCCGGCCCTCACCCACGCGGAAGCCGGAGCCAGTGAGTGTGTCGGTGCTGTGGCCATTCTCTCCGATCAGCGTCATGTTGGTGCCGTGGTGACAGCTGTCCCGACACTGGCCTTTGAGACAGGTCCGCTTGCAGTACACCGGCGCAAAGACCACCTTGAAGCGCTCGCGGGCTAGCGCCCCGCCCCCGCCGGCGCCCCGCTCGCCGGCCGGCCCCCCCTCGGCCCCGCCGCCCGGGCCCAGCAGAGGCAGCAGGAGCAGAAGCAGCAGCCCCACCGCCTCCGCCCGGCGCATCGCAGGGGCCAGGCCGCCGGCGACCCCTCGGGGCCCGGGCATCCGGGGCCGCGCGACCCCGGGAGGCGCGCCGGGCGGGGGCTAAGGGCCCGGCGCCCGCGGAGGTCGAGGGCCGGGAGCGCGGGCCAGGCGCGGAGAGGGCAGCGAGGCAGCGGAGCGAGAGGGGAGCGGGCAGGGAGGGGACGGCAGGCGCGCGCCGGGGCCCAGTGCGAGGCCGGAGATGGAGGTGGACCGCGGGGAGCCCAGAAACTTCCCGGCCCGGAGAAGCTCAACCAGGCCCCGAACTGAGGCCAGGCCGAGGAGGCTGGAGCCAGTGGAGGCGGAGAGGAGGAGCGAGCGAGGGGAAGGCCGGGCGGCCAGCCCGCGGCGCGCCCCCCTGCCCGGCTGCTCTCCGGTGGCCGCCGGGAAGCAGGAGCGCGCGGGGAGGACGCAGGGAGAAGTGAGCAGTTGTTTTCCCTGGCTGGAGCGCGGCGCGGCGGCGGTGAGGGGGGCTGGGACGCTGGCCCCGGGCCAGGGAGACAGTTTTTTTTTCTGTGTAAAGCGTCGCCGAGGCCGCCCGCAGGAGCGAGGGTGTGCGGACGGGCGGGAGGGCTGAGGTGGGGGCGTTCCCCACCCCAGATGCCCGCCCCGCCGGACCCCGCTGGGTCCTTTCCAGGGAGCCCTCACCTGGGACCCGCGGGCCGGGCGGCCAGATTCCTCCGGGCGGGGCCGCGGCCTGCGCTAAACCTCCCGCCCCGCCCCGTCTAAGCAGGAACCCGAGGCCGGGGGAGGAAGATGGGCCTTGCCCGGGGTCACATCGATTTGAGGACGGATCCAGTGGAGCTGGAACCCAAGCCTCTCAGCTTTTTCCCAGTCGCCCTTGAGCGTGTGGGGGTCTCATGGCCCCAAAGTCAGTTCTTGGTTCTCGTCCACTCCCCTCTGAGGAAAGACTCCAGGAGGGGCACCTTTTAGCCAAGGCACAGTGATCTCTCGGGAAAAAGAAAAAGCCTGTGGGGTACAGAAGGGGAGCAGAAAGAACAAAGTTGGAAATCCAGCTCCCCTGTCAACCCCCCATTTAGAGGGCTTCCTGGTGCCCATCTTGCCACTCCCCCCTCTTTCCCCTCGTCTGGCTGGGCTGGCGGGACTGGCTCTGGGCCTCAGACACTCTGGAATCGCCAAGGTCTGAGCTCAGGGCCTGGCCCCCTTCCCAGGCTAACAGCCTCCAGGAGGGGGACATTGCTTAAGGGCCTAGGGGGCTGGGGAGGGACACAGCAGGGCCTCAGACTAGGGGTTGGCAGGGGCTAGGGAGGGGTCTTGAGTTTGATCAAGTCTAGAGAGGATCCGGTTCTGTCCACTGATCTGGAAAGGAAGTTGTGGTGTTCCCAGACCTAGGCCATAAGTGAGACCCCAGGCTCCAGTGTCTGACTTACAAAACTCAACAAGGGGAGGGGTGACCAGGGTTGGGGGATGCCAAGTTAGGGTGGAGCCAAACCCTCTTTGGGAGGGCACAAGGACTGGCAGTCGGATGGGGAGAGGGGTTGGAGCTTATCTTCAGGCACACCTGTTCAAGGAACTCATGCTTTTTATGTTGGGATGAATTTATTTGGGTACCTCTGGGGGGAACTGAGGGAGACTCAGTTACTCAGTAATTGTTCAGCCCTGTTCAGTTGAGTTTAGTGTTACAGGGCTGGGAGGGGGCAGCCTTCTGTCCCCAGTGAATTCCCTGCTGGTGGAATCCTGGAGGGCTTATGAGGGGTGCCCGCCCCCAGCTCTGGTCATGTTCTGAGGCAGGGAATAATACTGAATGGTTAGCACCTGCCAGGCACAGCACTGAGCATTTTATATTCATTTTTTCCCTCACAGTCATCTGAACCTTCCCCTGGCTAGAGCAGGCAGCGGCTCACCTTGGAACACAGCTCATATAATAATCCTGGCTTGGAGGCTCAATTTCTCTAAGCCTCAGTTTTCTCTCTTGTGAAATGGGGTCTACTCATTCACCACACACTGGGAACACACTCCATGCTGAGCTCTCCCCTACAGCCAGAAGCAATCCTGCCTTCGTGGAGCCTCTGTACCAGGGGAGATGGACATGTGACCAATCACTTCGCACCTAACAGTGGTTACCACAGAGGTCAGTGCTCTGACCAAGAAGAGCAGGGACCAGAGCAAGTGCAGTTGTAAGACCTGAGAATCCAGCAGGGCCCTCTGACAAAGGAACTTTTCCAGTGGAGGCTGGAGGATGATGCTCGAGCATCCTGTTGGAGCTGGGGAAACTGAGGAAACTGAAGAGGCTATTTGTCTGGGATCATGCAAAGAGAGGCAGAGAGAGATGAAAATTCAGTTCTCCTGGGCCCTAGGGCAGGATGGAGGAGCATCCAGGTGGAGCGACCAGGCGGGAAGGGAAAGAGCAGCATAGCTAGGAGGGGTAGGTCAGGGTAAATTTTGTGCCACGGGACTGTGTTAAGGCAAGAGGGGGCACTCCTGCCTTCTTCCCAGGAGAGGTTCCCAAGATTCTGCTTGGATAGTAGGGAGCTGGAATCTATGGACTTTGTGAATGTGGCAGGGAAGGAGAAACCCGTGGCTCAGATGGTTCCCTGCATCTGGCTAGAGCCCCTGGGTAGGTGGACAAGGAAAGGCAGAGGAGAGAGAAGCACAGGAAAGGGTTCACAGCACTTTGGTGGACTTGATGTGCCTGAGATGCAGTGTGTCATCCAAGCCAAGCTGCCTGAGGCCAGATCAGACAGGACAGGTGACCTGGGGACCTAAGCTCAGTCCTCAGCCCACCAGGCATCTCCATTATGGGGAGGGATGACTCAGGGAGAGATGAGGGCCCAGTAGGAACCAGGCAGATCACCATTCCCGCATCCCAGAGAGGAGGGGAATCAGCCCAAAGACCCAGAAGGAGCTTAGGAGGGAGACAGGAGGAAACTAAGACCCAGAGTGGGAAGCAGCAAGAGGGTGTCTGGAAGGAGGGTGTAGCCAGCATGGTGTGCTGCTGCTGAGAGCAGGATGGGGCAGGCAGCCCTCACTGGGCACTGGGGAGACAGGGAGCGGTGAAAGGTGAAAGGGCTCAGCCCAGCACAGCAGGCAATGATGCTCCAGTTTGCCTGTTGTCATCATCAAATTCCAAAGCTCTCAGGGCCTCAGCAGGAAGCACTGGGTACCCTACGCTGTGTGAGAAAGCAGAGTAAAAAGACAGACAGAAGGAGGGAGCCATCTCTCTCTGCGCTGGCAAGAGGGGGAGCCTTTGCCCCAGTGAAGGAACTACAAGGAGCCAGCACCCCATTATCTAATTGGGGAGAGCCTGGCAGGAGCTGGAGGGATGACTACCCCAAGGAGCTGCAGACTCAGCAGACACCTGCCTCCCTGAGGCCTGCCAGGAACAAATATTACCCTAGCCTTCTCTGGCCCCCAGGACGCCAGTCATGCACATGGACCACAGCCTCCTGGCAAGCAGCAGGGCGGTGGAGAGGGCAGAGTGGACCTGCAGGGGAAAGTGAGACAGCCCAGCACATGTGTTATTGCCCGCCCCTTTTCTAGCCTTCTCACCATACAGCGCCCTTCATCTTCCTTGAAGCTGCTGTTTTCCTGCCTCGCAAATGTGTGCTCTCCTGCAGGTCAGAGAAGATCATTAAGGCCACCAATGGGACTTCTCATGGCTCCCCTGCCTCCTCTGGAGCTCCCTGCTCCACTTGGTCCCAGTCACTTTTTTTGTTGTTGTTTTGGTTTTTTTGGTACTTGGAATTGAACTCAGGTCCTTGTGCTTTCGAGGCAGGTGGTGGAACCACTGAGCTAAATCCCCAGGCCCCCAGTCACTTTTTAAGGCACAATTCTGGGCTGGCTGTGGTAGTGCAAACTTGTAATCCCAACACTCTGAGGGGACTGACTGGGCAATTTAGTGATTTAGCAAGACCTTAGTTCAGAATAAGAAATAAAAATAAAAAAGGGGCTGAAGCTATAGCTCAGTGTGAAGTCCCTGGGTTTAATTGAAGTAGTTAAAGACAAAACAAAACACAACAAAAAAACAAACCTGGGCTGGGCTTAGAGGTGCACACCTGTAATACTAGCACTTTAGGAGGCTGAAATAGGAAGTATAAATTCAAGTCCAGCCTGGACAACTTAATAACTTAGCAAGAGCTGTCTCAAAACAAAAGATTTAAAAAGGACTGAGGATGTAGCTCAGAGTGAAGGCCCTGGGTTCAATTCTCAGTGCTGAAAAAATTAATCAATCAATCAATTAATTAATTAATTAATTATAATTCCAGGGTTGAGGATGTAGCCCAGTGGTAGAGCATTTGCCTAGCATGTGTGAAGCCCTGGACTCAATCCCCAAAATAGTAGTAGTAAGGGCTGGGGATTTAGCTTAGTGGTTCTGGCACCTCCCTTGCAAGCACAAGTCCCGAGTTCGATCCCCGATACCAAAAAAGAAAAAGTAGTAGTAGTAGTAGTAATATTATTATATTATTATTATTATTATTATTCAGGGTGACTAGAGGTACAGCTCAGTGGTAGATTCAGCATGTGCAAGGCCCTAGGTTCAATTCTCAGCACTGGGAAAAAGAGAGAGAGAGAGTGAGAGAGAGAGAGAAAACAGCCAGGCATGGTGGCACAGGTGTATAACCCCAATATTTGAGAGGCTGAGGCAGGAGGATTACAAATTCAAGTTCAGCCTTGGCAACTTGGTGATAATATAGGAAAAATATAACTCCTTCCCCAACTTGCTAGAAGTCAGATGGGCCAAGTTTATGTCCCCTGAAATCAAAGAATGAATTCCAAAGGACAAAAGAAGTTAAGAGTGGGAAAGGTTTATTGAAGAATAGGAATGGCTCCTGAGAGCCAAGAGGGGCCCTGAGTGGGTTGCCACTGAGACCCTTTGTCAGGGGTAATTTATAAGTAAAGTCACAATGTAGGCACAGCGTAGGTCAAACTATAAATCAACCTATAGGATTACGATATTACTGCTTAGCTGATATTTATTTTTTTCTGTTACCGGGGATCAAGCTCAGGACCTTATGTTTGCCAGGCAGGCTCAGTGCCACTGAGCTACATCCCCGACCCTGCTTAGCTGATACTGATCCAATAGGGAAGTGGGACACTTCTAGGGACACTAGCTAGGGCTGTCATCATTAACCTTGGCTTATTTATGATTTCTAAAACTGGAATATTTTTGGAGAGGGATGGATCCAAGTGTTGTGGTCACTTACCTGGGTGTCTGGTGCATATCTGGACTTAATGAACTGGGTGTTACTAACTACAATACAGTCTCAAGTGATTACAATACAGTCTCTTGAGGTCTTGCCTTCTTCAGATGCACCTCTGGCCACAATTTTAATTTCTGTTTGGTTTTTTTTGGTACCGGGAATTGAACTCAGGACCTTGTGCCTTCAAGGCAAGCATGGTGCCACTGAGCTAAGTCCCCAGCCCTTAATGTCTTTATTTTCACTGGCTTCCTTGAAAGCTCAGTGCCTCTTTCACTGCATATTAATTTCTATCTTTTTTTTTATGGTACGAGGTATCGAACTCAGGACTTTGTGCTTGCGAGGCAGACGAGGTGCCACTGAGCTAAATCCCCAGACCTATTAATTTATATCTAACTTAGCTGCCTAAATTAGTGAGACTTTGTCTCAAAATAAAGACTTTTTTAAAAGGAAGCCTGGGAATGTAGCTCCTGTGAGGTCCTGGGTTCAAGCCCCAGTACCACCAAAAACCCTACAAAAAGCAAAAGACAATTCCAAGCACACCACTCTCCTGCCTAAAAAATCCCCAGTGGCTTCCTTTTGTTCATCTATATCAGCAAGGTGCCCTGTTCTCCGAGAGGCTGAGATTGTACTCCTACCTGGGGTGCTCTTCCAATCCTTCACGTCCAGGGTTCCTAGGATTGTCTTTCTCCAGCCTCTGGGTAACATTACCTGCCTGTTTCCTCCAGTTCGCATCAAGGTCTGTAACATTCTTTTAATAATTTGGGGATTTTGTTGTTGTTGTTGTTGTTGTTGTTTTCTCAGCCAAGGTCTCTCACTTTGTAGCCCAGGCTGGCCTCAAACTCACAATCTTCCTGCCTCAGCCTCCCAGAGTGCTGGGATTGCAGGCATGACCACCATGCCCAGTTAAGTTTATATTTATTTGCTTACGGTCCATCTGATCTCCCTTCCTGGAAAACACAGCCTTGTTTCCAGATCTCAAGACCGGGCCTGGCATTTATCAGGTGCTGAAGTTTGTTGATTTACCATGAACTGTACACTGTTATGTCATTTCATACTCCCAGCAACACTGCAAAGGAGAAACTGAGGCTTTGAGAGATGAAACAAGTTAACTCAGGTCACTCGATAAGTGCAGGAGTTGAACCTAAGCCTTCCCGATTCAAAACCCACAGAGTATTCCTGAGGAGAAGAATGGGATGTCAGGAGGTCCCAAAAATGTCCTGAAGGTAGGTAGATGGGGCCCTGAGTCCACGCTGTAGAATGAGACAAGGAGGAGCTGCGGGAGCCAGGTCCAAAGAATATTCAGACTGCTCTTGGGTTTATGAGGCCCAGAGAAGGCAAGGGACTTGGCCAACATTACACAGCCTGGCAATGGCAGAGGCAGGATTCGAACCCTTAATGGAGCAGGTTCCTGATGCCCTATTAAAGCATACTTGGGCTGGGCATGGTGGCACATGCATGTAATCCCAGTACTCAGAGGCTAAGGCAGGAGGATTGTCACAGTTCCAGGCCAGCCTGGGCTACATAGTGAGTTCAGGGCCAGCCTGAACTACATAGTGAGACCCTGTCTAAAAAACAAACAAAAAAACCAAACAACACACACACACACCAAGTCATAACTGAACAGAGCTACCTGGATAATGAAAGTTGGTCTCAGAAGGCACACAGTACAGTGACCATTTTCTGGCCTTGATTCTCCTGACTGCATCATGTACGGGCTACATGAAAACCCATTGATTTCTCTTTGTCTTCTTCCCCATTTTCCAATAGGAAACAGTGAACTGATACTAATGAAGCCTCTGGTAACTGATGTCTGGCACACAGGAAGCACTCGGCATACATCTATCAGCTGCTTTTCTTGTCGTCTGGGTCTGGGGGCCACCAAGGCTGGGGCAGGAGGGGCTGCCATTCAGAGATGGCCAACTGTGTCCAGGCTCTATGCTGCCTCCATATGGCATCTTTCTGAGTTTTTAATGTCTCTGGAAAGCTTCTACGTGATAAGGAAAGAAATGGTTCTGAGAGTAGGGTGATGGTAGGGCAGGGAAGAGAAGTTCATCAGCTTCTCATCACCTCACCACCTCATCAGCTCTCAGGAGGACAGGTGGAGTTACAGAGGCCTGGAGGAGGCATATCTCTCCTAGGGTGTTGTATTGAAAGAGGCTGCTACTGAATCCCTTGGATGTAGCCCTTGCTGTGGGTACCCAGATGACAAGCACTGAGAGATGGGATTGGAGAACGAGACGACGTGTGAGTTCTTTTTCTTTTTGCAGTGCTGGGATTGCACCCCCAGCCTCACACATGCCAGGCAAGTGGTTTACTACCTGAGCTGTACCCCCAGCCCCTCTTTATGCTTGATAAATCAGAGAGGCTCTTCGCCCCATTACTCTTCTCACCTTTCACATTCAGGAAAAAGTCTACTGATGGGATCTTAGGTGTTAGAGGAACACTGATTGCTTGGATGGAGTCATGGAACTACCACCCTGTGACATCCCATGTGGGTGCCCATGGATACATTTCTTATCTGCTCCAAGTGTCAGCTTCCTCAACTGAAAATTGGAATGATGATGAAACCTAATTCATAGCCAAGTGTTGTGGTACATGCCTGTAATCCCAGAACTGGGGAGGGTGAAGTGGGAGGATCTTAGTTTGTTGTTTTTTTTTTTTTTAGGAGGATCTTAGTTTTGAGGCCAGCCTGGACTACATATCGAGAGCTTGTCTCTGAAAAACCCAACCAAACCCCAAATCACAGTGTTGTGTTACAGATTAAATGAGAAACTTTCTGAAAAGCTCTTAGCTCAGTGTCTGGCCACAGACAAAAAGTTAATTTTGATTTTTATTGTGGTATCATTGGCCCTTCCTTGTTTCACAGAAATGTCAACTCAGTCACATTGAAGTGAACAAGAAGAAAAAGTGCCCTTTAGGGTGAAAACACAGTGATATAATTTCTGTCATTCAGAGCCACACCATTGCCATGTGATACTACCCCACCACATAAGCCAGTTGGGCTCTGTGTGAAAACACCATCATTGAGCGGGAAAGAAGGGACACAAACTCAACAGTCCAAGTAGGTTTCTTGCTAAACCTGAGAGGGACCTCTCTGTGAGAGCAGAACAGAGGTGTCTCTTATAGGCTAAGAGACTTTTTTTAAATAGAGTTTTTTGGCCGGCTTTTGAGGAGGTGGGTTGGAGAAGCAGCAGGCTCATGGCTGGCTGATGTGTCCTCTGTGACCTGCTGACCAGTCCTCCGGGGACTGCTCGTGGCCTAAGTAAAATGAAACCTACTTTTCTCTAAGATGGCAGGGAGAGGGGGCTCATTCGAACTGGTAGTGTCCCTGTCCCTGTCCGGGCTCTATCAATCCTGATGCGCACTGTCCCCACTCAGGAAAGGTTCTAATTACTGCTGTGCTGTCAGTGCCACAGATAGACAGATGTTAGCCTGACTCACATGAACACATGGTAAATTCTGTTGACGAGGCAAGTCAGAAAGAGCCAAGCCCAGCAATTCCCAGGCAACTGACCTGCCCACTGTGACTACTGTGAATATATTTACCACCAACACTTCCTTGACAAGGAAGTGGTCCCTTATTAAGGTCCCTTGTCAAGGACCACGAGGGGTCTGAGATGCTACCCAACTTGTGAGCTAACAAGTTAGCCTGCCACTGCACTGGTTCATAGAAGCAGATATAAGATTCCTGGGTCAGAAACAGAGGACTTCGTTATGGCACTGCGACAGCATGAGCACCAGTGACATAGGAAATGAGGGTACGGGAAAGGAGGTTGCGGACATAGGTGTGACTTGTTAATTACAAGATCCTAGGGCTGGGGATGTATCTCAGTGGCACTGCGCCTGCCTGGCAAACTCAAAGTCCTGAGTTTGGTTCCCAGTACCAAAAAAAAAAAAAAAAAAGATTCTGGAACACATGCACAGCACAGTTCCCAAGGTTTTCCATAGGATGCCCTAGACCTGATGTCAGCCTGAGGAGTGGGATCCCAGCCTGGCCTCTCAGGACTCATATATAGAAGTTCTCATGGATTTCCTTGAGATTTGGGCACAGCCACCAAGAGCTTGCTCTCATGGCTTTCTTCATGATAGCCGGCTCTGCTTCCTCTAGGGTATACTTTTACCTTGCTTTTTCCTCTTTTACTCAACCCAAGCTCACTCTGCAGAGCCACTTTCTTCCTCACTCTTTGCTTTTACTTTTTCAAATAAACTTTGCCACTGCTTTTTGCTTGTTTCATTCAGTTCTTTGTTTGAGAAAAGAAGAAGCTGGAATCCAGTGATGAGGCACTTTTAAAGGGGCTGCCTGATAATACCAGCATACTGACATCAACTCCCCTCATCCCCAAGTCCCATGGGGGTGATGCTGTTGGCTCAGACAGAAGTCTGAACTTGGGGTGGGCTGCATCATGGATGAGGACTCTAAGCTTAGGGAATCCAAAGGCAGTAAGCATCCCTGTCCCTTCCTGTGGACAGACACTATCTCCATCTCTCATGGCTTTTGCTGTACAGATATCCTTGAAAAGAGTCCAGACCAAAGGGACTTGCAAGATGTGCAGAAACTCCAGAGATCCATGGGAATTTGTCTTCCAATAATATCCACTTCTCATTTTGATGCCAGCTTAGCTTTTGGTGAATTTTTTCACAAGTACATTACTCTGTGGGCAAATCTTATTCATCTGATCAACAGGGCCGAGAACCAAATCTGTTAAATTGTCACATTCAGCACTGATCAAGGATATTAGCAGCAGAACAGGGCTCCAAGCAACAGGATGAGATCAACTTGCAGTATTAATCTCAGTCATGCCCTTCAGGGTCCCTGGTAAGAAAATCCATAAAGCATCAGATCTACTTTTTCTTATTTTTTATTATTTTGGTTTTGTTTTTAGGCTGGGTCTTGCTATGTATCTCAGGAAGCTGGCTTCAAACTCACAGTGATCCTCCTGCCTCAGCCTCCTGAGTACTGGGATTACAGGCCTGCACCACCACACCTGGCTCAGGCCTGCTTCAGAAAGCCAGGCAACTTTCTCTGTAAGTCTCCATGTGACCTCCCTACTTGACCCACTGCAGACTGTATTGACACTTGCATGAACTCTGTCTTGGCCCCCAAAGAAGCCCAGGGAGATTCTACCACCCCTAACCACCTTGGCTGACCTAAATGATCCAAGGTAGTGGTCACTTTGACTAAAGTCAGGGACAAATTCCAAGTTGCTGTGTTTTCAGGAGACAAGTTAATATGCGACTTCCACATAAGTAGGACGGTCTCAGGGGGCACATGATGCTTCTCCCCCAAGCCAGTGGGACCTGCATCAGATGGGGGACAAAGACTGATAGTGCCCTGAATGTGGCCTCCTCACAGCCCAATTTGAACAAGTAGTCTAGTCCTTGTTTTGGGAAGGACTGACGGAGGGCATCAGTCAACTTGTCTTATTTGTCCATGCCTCTGGGGTGGCATTTGTCACCCCATGGAATGACTCAGTGATGGCTACAGGAGTGGGATGGGGCCACTTCTGGAGGTGTTGGTGTTTATGTAGGCAGTACAAGAGCTGAGGTCACTCCTGAAGTTTCCCAACTCTGGAGAAGGCCAAGTAGAAGGACAATCAAACAGAGCCTTCTGGTGGAGAATAGCAAACCCAACATGCAGTTAAATTTAAGGCATTTGGGCTGGGGATTTAGCTCAGTAGTTTTGGCACCTGCTGTGCAGGCACAAGGACCCAAGTTCAATCCCTGGTACCAAAACAAAACAAAAAAATTTAAGGAACTAGCCTGTAATCCCAACTGATATGCTTATATCTAGATGTCCTCCCAAAGCCTCATGTACTCATTGGTGGGACTTTTTAGAGGTGGCCAGATCTAGGATACGTGACACTGGGATTAAGAGTGTTTGGTACTGGGCCAGGGATTTAGCTCAGTGGCACAGTGCCTGCCTCACAAGCGCCAGGTCCTGAGTTTGATCCCTCGTACCAAAAAAAAAAAGAGTGTTTGGTACTAGCTGGGCATGGTGGCATAAACTGGCATGGTGGCACATGCCTGTAGTCCCAGCATTTAAGAGGCTGAGACAGGAGGATCACCACTAAATTTGAGGCCAGCCTGGGCTACATAGTGAGTTCAAGGCCAGCCTAAACTACATAGAGATCCTGTCTCAAAAAAAAAAAACTGTTTGGTACTGGTCAGGTGTGGTGGTGCTTGCCTGTAATCCCAGCACTTAGAAGGCTGGGGCAGGAAATTCAAGGCTAGCCTGAACTACATAGCAAGACCCTGTCTCAAAAAAAAAAAAAAAAAAAGAGTGTGTTATACTAGGATTTGTCCACTAATTGGTTTATCATAGCTCTGGGTGTGGATAATGGGGAGCCCCACTGTGGGTGTGGGTGGCACCACCCAAAAACCTTTTAGCCTGAATGGAATAAAAGGGAAAGGGAGACTGCTCAGTTTTTGCTGCTTCTTGCTGCTTTTTTCTGCCTGCCTTGCCATGGACTGTTTCTCCTCTGTGATGACCTCTGCCATGCTGCCCTGCCTTGGAGCCAACTGATTATGGACCAAAACCTCTACAAACTATGAGCTGAAGTCAACCTTTTCTCTCTCTCTTTTTTTTTTTTTGTACTGGAGATCGAACTCAGGACCTTGTGCTTGGGAGGCAGGCGTGGTGCCGCTAAGCTAAATTCCTGGCCCTTCTCTCATTTTTTTTTAAGACAGGGTCTTACTGTGTAGTTCAGACTGGCCTTGAACTCATTATGTAGCCTAGGCTGGCCTCAAACTCTCCATGATCCTCCTGCCTCAGCCTCCTGAGTGCTGGGATGACAGGCATACACAACCAGGCCTGACCAAACCTTTCCTCTTTTAACTTGTGGGTGTTGGGTATTGTGTCTCAGCAACAACGAGAAAAGTAACAAAGACACCAACACCCTGGGAGGCTGAGGCAGGAGGATTACTAGTTCTAGCCCAGCCTGGGCAATTTAGCAGCTTAGCTAAACCCTGTCTCAAAATTTTAAAAAAATTTAAAGGGCTGGGAATGTAGCTCAGTGTGAAGGCCCTAGGTTCAATCACCAGGAAAGACAAATAAATAAATAAATAAATAAATAAGAAAAATTAAGACACTTAGAAGCATCTAGGAGAGGGAGGAAGGGTGTGTTCCTTAGTGAGGAAGACTCTAGGGAGGAACAGAGCATTAATGTCCCTCTTCTCCCACATCTCCCAAGAGCTGAGGTTTGCCTTCCTGGTGGCCAAGGTCACTACCCTGCCTGTGCTGTCACAGAATTGATGTGTTCCATCCCAGTAGCTGGAATTTAACCTTTCCCAATCACCCCCTATCATGTGGCCCTGTCACCTGGGTCACACAGGGGAAAGACAAGGGCATTTCTATCAAACTCACAGGGACACATAGGCCTGCGTTGCACATGTGCCACTGCTGAGGGGACTCAAAGAGAGAAAGCACTGCAGTTATTCTCACCACAACAAGAGTTCTGGTAACCTGGACCCCTGTGCTTCCACCTGAGATTGCACCAACCAGGCTGGTCTGGAATCAGTTAGGGACAAATAGGAGATATCTTGTCCAGGAATGGTGAGTATGGAACCTGGAGTTTTAAAAATTGGTCTGGATAAACTTCCACCCCTCTCATTCTGATCATTATGAAGGGTATCGCCAAGAGGAGATGTCCCCTCCTGGGGACACTGCCTTCAGTGACTGGGCTGTCTCACTAAGGTACAAGGACCAGATGGAGTCAGAAATTCTCTTAAATTCATTCCTGAAGAAGTCCCCCGCTTTCAGTACTGGGGATTGAAAGTAGGGCCTTCTCGCACAGCATTTTGAAATGAAGTATCACTAAGTTGCTACGGCTGGGCTCAATGTGGCAATCTTCTTGCCTCAGCCTTCCAGAGGGCTGGGATTACAGGTGCCACCACCATTCCTCGCCAGAAATGGACTTGTGTTGATTTCTGAGGAGCCTGTTTCAGGGCTCAATGGTACTATAAGCCCGTGGATGGTAAAGGTATGGTCCACTGAACCTCTTGTTGTTGTGGTGGTGGGGTTTTTTTTGGTACCGGGGATCGAACTCGGGACCTTGCATTTGCAAGGCAGACAGCGGAAACATTGAGCTAAATCCCCTGACTCAGCTGAGCCTCTTGACTATCAGAACATTGTTGAATGGCTTTTGAGATACAAAGTGCTCCATCGCTAGTCCAGACAGCTATAAACATAATGCAAGACTCATCTCAAGAACCACATGGTGTGGCCAGAATTGGCTGACTACTCTGGAAGAGCAGCACTCTAGGGAGAAAGTGTGAGCTATCACCTTAGCTCCGACTGAGAAACACAAGTTGGTGTGTTCACCTGGACTCAGAGTATGAGGGGGAATGCTGCATATCTAGTGGCCTCCCTCAGCAGAGGACCGAAAAGATGGATTTCTTAGCAGGAATCACAGGTCTGGCATGGAGTGGGAATCCCCATGTCAGAAGCATAGAATCTTCCTCTCAGGTAAAAAAGCCGAAAACCAAGACCAGACCAGGCCACAACAAGCCTTTATTGCAGGGACAATCTGCCGGCATGTCTGAACCAAGGAGAGACAAAAGCAATATGGCTGGGACAGGGAGCGTTTTTTACAGGAGCTGGGGTGAGGTTCAGTGAGGTAGTGGTTAGGGACTGGAGGAGCCAGTGACATCACTAGTTGCTAGGAGGAGAGCAAGTATTAGGTTACTCTTTTGGTGGGAATAGGGGCATGTTGGAAAGGTTGTCCTTTGGTGGGAGAAGCCATCTTGGGGTGGCTTTAGGTAGGGAGCAGGGCATTATGGGAAGATGGCTGCTATTATATATAGTAGCCATATTAGGGTGAGGGAAATCTATCACTTCCTTTGTGCCTGTGCTTTGATGGTGGCTGTGTTGCCATATCTGGTGTGATGGTGGTCTGGGCAGAAATGGAGGTGATGCAGGCAATGAAGAAAGATCGACAGCTGGAGTCATTAGTCTCACCAGGGAATGGCCTTTAACACAACCTCTGTAAGCATTGTAGACCGGTGCTCTCAAACTTTTCGGCAACAGGGTCTGGTTTTGTGGAAGACAATTTTTCCTTTGACTAGGATTGGGGTAGTGTGGGTGAGAGGTGATGGTTTGGGGATAACTGGAAGGAACATAACTGAGACCCCTCACATGCACAGTTCACAACAGGACTTGCACTCCTAAGAGAATCTAATGCTATCTGCAGAGCTGACAGGAAGTGGAGCTGACATGGGAGTGGAGCTCAGGAGTTGAAGCAAGCAAGGGAGAGGATGTAAATGCAGATGACACTTTGCTTAGTCACCAGCCACTCACCTCCTCAGGCCCTGGATTGGTACCTGGAGCTGAGTACCCCTGATGGAGATGGTTTGAGCAACCAAGATTTATTCCCATAGTTAGCTGAAAATGTTGCTATACACAGCCCTGTATTGTTTGGAAGGGCTCTTCTTACTACTGGCATTATCTCCTTCACATTTGAGAGGCTCCATGACACAGCAACCACAGCCACATGGCTTTTTGCTTGCAGTGGCAAGCTTTTCACCCGTGGGCTGACCTGGCTTTAATGTGGTCAGTATCTAGCTAAAGGTCTTGTCAGTTTTGTTGATCTTTACAAAGAACTAACTTTTGGGCTAGTTAATTTCCACTATCACTTTTCTATTCTTTGTTTCCACTTTAATTTTTGTTACATCCTTCCTTCAGCTTGTATTTGGTTAGCTTTGATCTAGTTTCTTTCTTTCTTTTTTTTTTTTTGGTACCAGGGATCGAACTTGGGTCCTTGTGGTTGCAAGGCAGGCGGCGGAACCACTGAGCTAAATCCCTGGCCCCTTCTTTTTTTTCTTTTGAGACAGGATTTTGCTTTCTTGAACTTGCTATGTAGCCCAGGCTGGCCTCAAACTCCCAGTGATCCTCCTGCCTCAGACTCCCGAATCCTGGGATTACAGGCATGCACCACCACACTTGGGCTGACTTTATTAAAGAAGATCACCTTGATAGGGGATATTTCTTTTTTTTAAGCAAAACATTTATTGGTACTTTTTTTATACACGTAATGATAACATTCATTATAGGGAATTTGTACCTGAACATGATATATCTTCCTTCTCCCCCCCCCCGTCCCAGTAGGGGATATTTCTGCCTCATTGTCATAGTAAAGATCTCTTAGGTTTTCACCTGGTCTTTTTTTTGGTACGGGGGATCAAACTCAGATCCTTGCACTTGTGAGGCAGGCGCTGGAACCACTGAGCTAAATCCCCGGCCCAATTTAGGTAAATCTTTATGATTAGCTCCACACCCCAGAAACTCAACGACCTAGCCCCAACCAGGGGGATGTCTGGCAGTTGACTTCGAACCCACTGCATGGTACTTGGCCTGCAGGCACCTTCCTAATTCCACCTCATGAGCAGAATAAAGTTGAAGACTATTTATTGCTTGGTTCGTCATATTATTTGGCCAGTATGTATGCTACCAATTCCCTGCCCTCCCTTCAAAACCTGTTAATCAGCTCATGAGACCTTCATCTTTTTTTTTGTTTTTGTTTTTTTTGTTTTTTTTGGTACCAGGGATCAAACTCAGGACCTTTCGCTTGCAAGGCAGGTGGTGGAACCACTGAGCTAAATCCCCGGCCCCTTCATCTTTTTTCTTACCAAAAGATACACCAAGGGGCCCGGGGATTTACCTCAGTGGTTCTGCTGCCTGCCTCACAAGTGGAAGGTCCCGAGTTCAATTCCCAGTACCAAAAAAAAAAAAAAAATACATCAAGGGCTGGAATTGTAGCTCAGTGTTAAGTAGTGTGCTTGCCTACCATGGATGAGGCCCTGGGTTTAATCCTTAGTACCCTGGTACTATCACCACCACCACCAAAACAAATAAACAAAACAGTAAAAGAAAGAAAAGAAAGACACATCTCTACCCACATCCCACTCTCATTGTAAAAACTGTCAAAATTGTGTAGGGTCTAAGATTTTACTCTACTTTTTTTTGTTTGTTTGTTTTACTCTACTTTTTTATGGTGCCATGGATTGAACCCAAGGCCTCATGCATGCTGAACATGTGCTCCACTTCTGATCCCTTTACCCTACTTTTAAGCAAACAAGTCAGACTGACAGAAGCTTATGGATGCTGGCAAAAGACACCAAACTTCTGGGTCAGAGATAAAAGGACATTATTATAGCACACTAAGCAACATGAAAATGAGTGTATCTATGTCCTTCTTCTTCCCTTCAAGTCTAATGAAGACAATGCACATGGGCCCACATGGATGCCTATACACATGACCAGTTGGATTATAGGACAGGAAAACAAACCTTTTGGGGGGTGTGTTTGTGTGTGTGTGTGTGTGATACTGGAGATTGAATCCAGGTCCTTTGCACTAAGCTACATCACCAGCACTTCTTTTTTTTTTGGTACTGGGGATTGAACTCAGGACCTTGCACTTGCAAGGCAGGCAGCAGAACCACTGAGCTAAATCCCTGGCCCAGCACTTCTCTTTTGAGACAGGGTCTCACTAAGTTCCCCAGGCTTTGCTTGAACTTGTGGTCCTCATGCCTCAGCCTCCCTGAATGCCAGGATTACAGGCATGTACCACCATGCCCTGTTGAATACAAATCTTTTATAATGAGCAGTAAGGATGCCTGTCCTTTGTTCTAGAGGAAGACATCTTTGCAGTCCAAGGTTGTTCACTACACAAGCATCCTTGAAAAGATGACATGGTGGTGCACCCCTGCAAACCCAACTACTCAGAGGCTGAGGCAGGAGGTTCATAAATTTGAGACCAGTCTTGACAATTTAAAATAAAATAAAAGGGCCAGGGGGTTTAGCTCAGTGGTGCTGCCTCCTGCCTTACAAGCACAAGGTTCCGAGTTTAATCCCTGGTACCAAACTAAACAAACAAACAAACAAATAAATAAATAATAAAAATAAAATAAGTAAAAATAAAATTTAAATTAAAAGGGCTGGGGATGTTACTTGGTGCTAAAGTGCTCAATTAGCATGTACAAGGTCTGGGTTCAAATCTCCAGTACCAGGAAGAAAGAGAAAGAAAGGATGAAAGAAAGAAAGAAAGAAAGAGGCTGGAGATTTAGCTCAGTGGTTCTGCCACCTGCCCCGAAAGCGCAAGGTCCCAAGTTCAATCCCTGGTACCAGAAAAAAAAAAAAGACAATAGAAGAAAGAAAAAGAGACACATCATTGATCTTGTATAGCGGCCTGCCCTCACGCTATAGGGTGCACTTCTCTTCTTAGTTTTACTTGGCCCAAACTTGTTCTTTTCTTTTCCTACCTTTGTTTCTTCTTATTTTTTTAAGTTGGGTTTTTTTTTCTCTTTTTTGGAGACCATGATAAGGACCTTGGGTTGTCTAAATGTAATGGAGAGATGCCAGATTTTTTTTTTTGAGACACTATGTGGCCCAGGCTGGCCTTGAACTCACAGTGATCCTCCTGCCTCAGCCTCCAGAGTGCTGGGATTACAGGCGTGTGCCACCACATTCAGCTGCCAGATGATTTTGAGCAAAAGTAAGCTGATCTATGTTTTAAAAGAATTACTCAGTTTCCTGCTTTGTAAAATGGTGGTAATAGTTGCACTTGCTCCATAATGTTCTCAGGAGGACTACATGAAAGGGACTAGGTGGGGAGGACCAGTGTGAGGGTCTTAGTGGTGCTACGAAGAGAAGACAGTGAGTAGGCACCTGTGATGACACAAAGGGTGCACTGAGAAATTCAGAACAGGCTTGGAGCTACAGACATTAATGACCTGGAAGATCTGTGCACACAGACTGGAGTCCAAGAAATGGTTCTGGAACAGTCCTTCCAGTCAGCCTGGCAAAAATGGCCTGGATGGGCCAGGGATCTAGCTCAGTGGTTCTGCCAAATGCCTTGAAAGTTTAAGGTCTCGAGTTCGATCCCCCATACCAAAAAAAAAAAAGATCCGGAGTTAGCTGAGCTTGGTGGCGCAAGTGTATAATCCCAGCACTCAGGAGGCTGAAGGAGGAGGATTGCTGAGTTTGAGGCCAGCCTGGGCTACATAGTGAGTTCAAGGCCAGCCTGAACTGCATAAGGAGACCCGTCTCAAAAAACCAAAACAACAAAAAAAGAAATGACCTAGGGTATGGCCTCTGAGTTAGGCACACTGCTGCCCAAGAGAATACTGGCGATGGAGACAGCCAAGGACACACACAGGTCTTTCCCCTAAGAAGGCAGCAAGGCGGGCCAGGGATTTAGCTCAGTGGTTCCACCGCCTGTTTCACAAGCATAAGGTCCTGAGTTTGATCCCCGGTACCAAAAAAAAAGCAAAAGAAGGCAAGCAAGGATGAGAAAGGATGAGAAACTGGGAGAAGAAAGAAAGAAGGACAAGGTGAAGAAAAAGAGGAAAAAGAAGGGGAGGAGGTGGCGGCAGCAGCAAGGGTGCCTGGCGTGGTGATGCACACCCGTAGTCCCAGCACTAGGGAGGCTGAGGCAGGAGGATCGCCAAGAGTTTAAGGCCAGCCTGGACTGCATAGTGAGTTCAAGGCCAGCCTGGGCTACATAGAGCTTGCCTAAAAACAAAAAACCAATAAGGACAACCAAACCAAACTAAAACACCAAAAACAGAAAGAAAGAAAAAAAACGTTCCCAGACCTCTGTGGGGGGTGGACAAACTGGGAAACCAGATATACAAAAGGGGAGGGTCTTGAAATTGGCACAGTGTGACAATGACCTCTGCCTGGCTTGTCCTGCTGGTCCAAGCGAGCAATGTGGCCTGAGGAGGCTCTACGCGCCCGCAAAGGGCCGTCTGTTACTACAGTTGTCTGTCTTAATGATGCCTCGGCCTCACTTGCCCAACCCCCCGCCCCCCGCTCGGCGTGTGCGGAAAGGGAAACCCCAGGGCAAGCAGAGGCCAAGGGGGACTTCTCCAACCAAGTGGTCCCCTCCATCCACGGCGGCCAGGAAGGATGACCTTGTGAAGTTACTTTCAAGTCCTGAGAGAACACAGAACACAGTAGTTTCAACCGACACGCCTCTCTACTCCAAAGTGGCCTCCCACCGGGTTCCGGCAGCCCGACACGCCTCCTGGGCTGGGTCTACCCTACAGCAGACACGCCCCACTCCGGGCAGAACGGGCTGAGGTCTCAGAATACGTCACTTCCGCCCCCACCGTGGGGGGGCCCACATGGAAGGGGCGGAGCCGCAGCGCAGGCGCGCTGCCCTTGTGTCACTTCCGGCGAACCCATCGGCGACATCGGCAACATGGCCCTGAACGGCGCTGGTGAGGGCTTGGGCTGCCAGGGCCTGTGGCTGTGGGACTAGGGAGGCAGCTTGCTTCGGCAAGACTCCGGCCCCTTGTGCCTGTCTTCCTCAGAAGTCGACGATTTCTCCTGGGAGCCCCCGACTGAGGCGGAGACGAAGGTGCTGCAGGCACGACGAGAGCGGCAGGATCGCATCTCCCGGCTCATTGGCGATTATCTGCTGCGCGGTTATCGCATGCTGGGCGAGACATGCGCGGACTGCGGGGTGAGGAGAGACTCGGGCGAGTGGTAGAGGATGGGGCCGGGGGCCAGGCAGCACGGACCTTCCTCAGTTCTCCCCGCTGGATCCCATCACCCTGCGTCTCACCCGTGCCCCGTGTCTTTCTGGTTCCTAGACAATCCTCCTCCAAGACAAACAGCGGAAAATCTACTGCGTGGCTTGTCAAGAGCTTGATTCAGACGTGGATAAAGATAATCCGGGTGAGGGGCTATGTGTGCTAGGCGGAGGAGCAGCAAGGCGACCAATGTCCAGGAGCAGTAGACCTGGGAAGTGACAGTGGAGGGTGTAGGTGAGGCCAGGAGTAATGTGCTTTCCCCTTTCAACTCTAGCCAGGACCATTCATTCAGTAAGACCGCTAAAAACCTCCTGTTCCCAACACCATAGGAGAGTCTGAGCTCCATCAGACAAACTTGATGGAGAGATAAAGCTAGCACACAAATAAGCCTGGTTAGAAAAAAGTGGATTGGTGTTGAGAGTGTAGCTCAGTGGTAGGGTGCTTGCCTAAGATTAGTTAGACCCTGGGTTCCATCCCAAGCTCTGCAAAAGAAAGGTAGAAACTGGCTGAATTGCCTTATTAAGGGGCAGGGAAAACCCATAAGGACAGAAAGGAAGAGATATAGAGGAGGTGGCTCAGGCATCCTGACCATTGCACCCACTTTCTTCTTTCAGCATTGAATGCCCAGGCTGCTCTCTCCCAAGCTCGGGAGCATCAGCTCGCTTCTGCCACAGATCCCCCCTCAGGCTCTCGGCTCACACCCCAGCCCCCAGTACCCAGGCCGGAGCACTGTGAGGGAGCTGCAGCAGGGCTAAAAGCAGCCCAGGGGCCACCCCCTCCTGCAGTGCCTGCAGATGCAGATGCGGTGGCTTGCACACAGATGGTCCTCCTGAAGAAGCTGACCTGGGCTTCAGCTGAGCTGGGCTCAAGCGCCTCCCTGGAGACTAGCATCCAGCTGTGTGGCCTTATCCGGGCCTGTGCTGAGGCCCTGCAGAGCCTGAAGCAGCTGCAACACTAAGGATCCCCCCCCCCCCGCCGCCCAAATCCTGTAGAAAAACAGCTGTTCCTCTGTGTAGTTTATTCTTTTCTTGGTTCTGAGTGTGCATGCCAGCCCCAGCTCCACTTACCTTTTTCCTAATTTGGGCCTTTCACCCTTCCGCAATCTATTCTTCCTGATGCCCTGAGAGAAGAGTTGAGCTTATTTTTTCTCTGTTTCTGGAATCAGAATGAGAGGTAGGTAGCGGGCTATGTGATACTCCCTTTCTAAAGAAGAGGCCATAGTCTCCTGGCCTTGTCTGGAACGGCCCCCAGCCACTCATTCCCTACCGGTTCCCCTCCCTCCCCTGAGCATTCTCATTCTGTTATTTTACCACTTCATGCCCACCCCAGGTGCTTAGACGCTGACAGGGATTTTTGGGGACCCCAACATTGCACATTAAGAGCCAAGCATGGACTTGCCCCAGTCTCCTGGTCCCCACTTTTAGATCCTTAGGGAGGATAATTGTGCAGAACATTGTGTATGGGATGGGACAGCAAAAGGAACCATGTCTGCCCTTTTTGGCCTCTTTCATCCTCTTCCCCTTGTATGGGCACCCCAGTATCTATTTTTCAGCCGTACGCAACGGCAACGCAATACGGCAACGCAATACCACCGCCGTGGCCGTTTTAAGGGAAGCCCCGCCCTCACGGGGAGGCGGGGCCGAGGCGGAGTCTTTGGGGCGGGTGCGGGGGGGCGGGGAGAACAAAGCGGGGCCTGCGGGTGGCGGCTGAGCTCCCCTGTGAGGCCCTGCGGGCGGAGGCCCGGGCGGAGCGTCCGAAAGAGGGAGGCTGCGTTGTCCTCCGCGCTGACCCGGCCATGAACGGGCTGCCCTCGGCCGAGGCGCCAGGTGGCGTGGGCTGCGCCTTGGCCGGGCTCCCGCCGCTACCGCGCGGCCTCAGCGGCCTCCTCAACGCGAGCGGGGGCTCGTGGCGGGAGCTGGAGCGCGTCTACAGCCAGCGCAGCCGCATCCACGACGAGCTGAGTCGCGCTGCGCGCGCCCCGGACGGGCCACGCCACGCCGCCGGTGCCTCCAGCTCTGGGCCCGTCTCGGGCCCGCGCCGGCCAGTCAACCTGGATTCGGCTCTAGCCGCGCTGCGCAAGGAGATGGTAAGTGGGTGAGGGGCTTCCGCGGGAGGGTTGGGGCAGGGCGGAGCGAAGAGGCTCGGGACTGGGATGGGGGGCCTAAGTCTCAGGCATTTGAGGCTTGTAACAGCAATTAGAAACAGTAGCAGCGCATGGCAGGAGTTACGTACGTTTTCGTGTTTCACTAATGTCCATCTCATCCTACTGGGTAGGTGTGTTACCTCATTTTATTGGTGAGGAAGGCTGGGTGACGCGTGAAGTTTCACATCTTGCAGGTTCTGTCTGTTGTCCCTAAAACTTTGACTTAGGAAGGTGCAGGAAAATTGGCCAGAGTTGTGGCCTGGGTTGGGGGCCTTGGATTCCAGGAGGGTGGGCTGGGGGTGGCCTGGACCCCAACTCCAGCCCACTGTCAGTTATCTGCAGGTGGGTCTGCGACAGTTGGATATGTCGTTGCTGTGCCAGTTGTGGGGCTTGTACGAGTCAATCCAGGACTACAAGCATCTGTGCCAAGACCTGAGCTTATGCCAGGACCTGTCATCCTCCCTGCACTCTGACAGCTCTTACCCACCTGATGCCGGCCTATCTGATGATGATGAGCCACCTGATGCCAGCCTGCCCCCCGACCCACCACCCCTCACTGTGCCCCACACGCACAATGCCCGTGACCAGTGGCTGCAGGATGCCTTCCACATCAGCCTCTGAAGATCTGGGGTCAGTGGGGATGACCTGAGCAAAAGGGGCAAAACTCACCCTTTCAGCCACCCTCAGACGACAGTGCCTGCTCTTCCACCGGTACCACCTCACCTTACCTCTCAGGAGGGCAAGGCGTGTGCCCTTCAGGCAAAACTGGCAGCCCCTCTCCTGGTGCGCTGGCACTGGATGGGCTCCTAGGTTGCAGCCTCTGCCTATGGCACTGGGCCTGCACTTCTCCCACATACGTGCACCCCTAGTTTGGCCAACCCGCCGTCTGGCTGTGGGGCCCAAAGCATCTTGCACTCCCTTCAGCGTCTCTGGGACTGGATTGAGTGCCTGGCTCCCACACATTTTTCACCTTTTGCTGCTCTTGGCAGCTCCTGGCTCAGGGGCATCCCACCTCTGTCCCTGGATTCCAATGTCCTGGATAAGGACTCCAGGACCCACCCTTGCACCCACTCATGGCGGTTAAAGGCTAGGGCCCCATGCTGGATATTTAAATTTAGGGGCAGCCTTCTGGGCGCATAAATAAATGCTCTCTTGGCTTTATTGTGTTTTGACTGCTTTACTCTGGGGCAGGAATACAGTATAGCGGTTTCGGCCAAGTGCGGCCCGTGCTCAGCCGGCAGGTGGCGCCGGAGACCCCTGATAAAAGGCTTCAGCCGGAGGGGGCTGAGAACTCTCACCCCGGGGCGGGGTTGTGAGCGTTCTGGGCTGGCGGCAGGCTCCGCAGCTGTGTGACTGCGGTCGAGTCACTTCCCCTCTCGGACTCGAGGCTTGGGAGCCCAGCCCCCTTCTCACTCGCTTTGGGCTTTTCTGACCAGATGGGAAGGAAGGAGCCGCCCATCTTGAGGAGCGAAACTTTCCACCTCGAGTGGGGGCGGAGTTGGGGCGGCACAGGAAATGGGTGGGCCGGAGCCGTCCGCAAGAGGGGCCCGTCGGCGGGAGAAGGAAGGCGCCTCCAGGAAGGGCCAGGGAGCTAGGGCCCAGGGATAGAAGGGAAGAGCTTCGGAGGCAGAAGGGATGAAGTAGTGGCCTCCCCAGAGGCCAGGCAAGCCTGGGAAGGGAGTCGGGGCAGGGCCCCAGCTTGGGTGTAAGACACTCAGCGGCACTGAACAGTGATTGGGGTCCAAGACACCCCCTTTGCGCACTTAGGTCTCATACAGACCGCCTCCCCCCCAACCCTGGTACCTGTAGGATTGTATGGAAAAGGCTTGCTTTCACTGAGGAAACCTTTCCAAGGACCACACCAGTGGGACTGGGAGTCAAACTGAGTGTCAGGCCTGCCAAAAGCAGCCTTCACGTTCACGAAGTTGCAAGGCAGCAGAAGCCTATGCCCCGCCCTGCAATAGTCACCTGCCTCTGGAGATGTCTCCAAACTGGCACTCCTGGCAGACCAGAGGTCCTGTTCAAATCTAGTACAGGTTACTTACCAAGCAGCGGGTTAAGGTGTATTGACAAAGCTTTCGGAGCGGTGGCAGGGAAGGAAGAGCTGAAGTGCTGCCCCAGGGTAGTTCTCTGACTCTGGGCCTGATGCCTGCAGATGTTTGTTACCATGCACAGCGGGTGGGTAGGCGATAAGGACTCTAATCTAGGTGTTAACAGCCAGCACCCTGGCAGGCAGGCTTCCCAGACACCACACAGGCTTTAAGGGATTCCGTGTAAGGAGATGAGCAACATCAGCCAGACCTGTGCTTTCTCTCAGTGACTATAAAGGATGGAACTATAATTATCTCTTTTTTTTTTTTTTTTTTGGTACTGGGGATCGAACTCCGGTCCTTGTGCAGCAGGCAGCGAAACCACTGAGCTAAATCCCCGGCCGTAATTATCCCCATTTAACAGACTTTAAAACTAAGGCTCAGAACACACTTGATTGAAGTCAGGATTTGGGCCTCCAGTTGCGTGAGGAAATTTGGGACTGTCTAACCTCTTAACAGCTGAGGAGTCAAATTTGGAAACCATGGGGGATGGGGTGGCCACAGGTAGGGCCACCAGAGGTGATCCTTGATTCTGCTCCTTTCTGCTCTAATTCAGACGTGGGTGGCTGCAGAAGGCTGCGGCCCTTGTTGAGGACACTTGACCCTGGCGCAAGTGCTCAGGAGAGTCCTAAGCAAGTCCCTTTCTCTTTCTTAGTCTCTGTTGTCCTAGCCTTTGCAATGGGGTCAAGAGTATGAAAGGGCTGTGGACAAGAAGGGAGGCGGTCCGGGCAAGCCCCGCACCAGCCTCGAGCATCCACCAGCGTGGGCGCTCACGGAGCTGGTCCCAGGGCGCCGGTCCCAGCGCGGGTCGCAGCAGGAGGCCCCGGAAGCCCCAGCGGCCCCGCCCCCCGCGCTCCTGCCCCTGCTCCCGCCCGCGGCGCTGCCCCGCCCGCCTTCCGACGGGGGTGCGGCTCCAGGAAACCGTTTGCTCGGCCGCTTGGCGTCTAGGGCAGCCCAACGCACCCTGGACGACTGGGAGGGCTCGGCCCAGTCATCCGGCAGGTCTCAGCGGCGGCATCAGGGATCGTAACCTCCGCCGGGTCAGAGAACCGGGCACCTCTGCACGGACGCCAACGGGGTGGACAGGGAGAGAAACGTGGATAGAAGTCCCCCAGGCCATGCGGACCCCGGCCAGGCCAGTCGCCAGCCAGCGAGAGCTGCAGGCCTGAGAAGGAGACAGCGGGAGCGGCGGGGGCCATGACCTCCGTGTGGAAACGCCTGCAGCGCGTGGGCAAGCGAGCCGCCAAGTTCCAGTTTGTGGCCTGTTACCACGAGCTGGTGTTGGAGTGCACCAAGAAATGGTAAGTGAAGGTCTGAGGGGACCCCCTCCAGGTTAGCAGGTACCCTATCCTGCCGCCTCAGCCCAGCCCTGTGGTCAAGGCCCCCTCCTCCTCCTTGCCCCAGCTTGGGCCCTTGTGTCACAGGCAAAGAAAGTTAGGAGCTGGGGCATGGGGGCCCTTCTGGGGGTGGAGATAAGGGCTTTCGGGGCTAAGAATATGTCTGTGCCCACCTTTTTTCCCTCTGTGCTCAGGGTTGGGGAAGGGAGACCAAATGTCTTGGGCCAGAGAGAGATGGTTCAGAGTGGCACTGGAAATGGAAGCAAGTTTTAAGGTCTGCAGGTGGCCAGGGCTGGGGCAGAAACCTCATGGATTTTAGCCCACATCTAAACAAAGATGTTTCCCCCCTTCCCTGCCCTCTTGTTGAGCTAGAGGACACTCCCCTCCTTTCAACCAGAGCCAGGGCTAGGAGGCTGGAAATGTCTCCACCATGTCCTTAAAAGGGGAAACTGAGCACTTGGAGGAATGAGGAGGGAGGCGGGGAACAATTTAAAGGGAACCTGAGGACCTAGGAGGTTGTGGGTCCAGGAGGAGAGGGCCTGTAGAGGGCAAGGTAGGGTGAGGGGGTGACACATGAGAGGGTATAGGCTCTGGGCCCCTGCGTCACACCCTAAATTTACGTGCTCACTGGTGTCAGCTTCCCTTGGTGGATTAGGGCACAGCTGTGGGGGCCTCAACCACCCAGCAGGCCTAAATTTAGGTTCCCTGGGGGAATGGCTAGGGCGGGAAGGGAGCATAGGGTCCACAGGGAGGAGAGTGAGTAGAGGTGGGGTCCTTAGGGCTGCGGCCATGTCTCTGATCTTGCTCACACTGGGCCTGCCTGTGAGCCCTTCACTTGGCCAAGGCCCAGAGAGGGTATGGGCTGGCTGGGGAACAGCACAGAGCTGGCACTTGAACCCTGGCCTCTGGGTTCTGCCCAGCATCCTGGAAGAGGCTAGGGGGACACTGGCGCGGTCCTGGAGAGCAGGCCTAGGGTGCAGCAGTGTCAACGCAGCTGAGTCACAGGCAGTGGGATAGGGCCTTCTGGCTTCTTCACTTGGAGCCCAGGACAGGAAGTGGCCTCTGCCCAGGTCACAGCTCCCTGGGAGGGCGTGCCTGGCCTGAGTCAGGCTGCCCAGCCAGGGCCCGCCCTCCATAGGCACCCCTTGTCTGCTTCCTCTTTCTGAGTAGGCCCCTTGGCTGTCCTTGCTTGGCTCTTGCCTACAGTTTGGGGTTGGGGGAGGGAGCTTAGCTCTGGGGCAGAAAGCTCAAGGCTCAGCTCTGTAACCCTACTTGGCCATCTCTCTGGGCCTCAGGATCCTCCAGGTTAACAGCAAGCCACTTAGCTTGGCTTGGGCCCTGGAGGGGCAGGGAGGTGGGCATACCTGAGCATCCTGGCAGGGTACTGGGAACAGGCAAGGAAGGTGCCTGTGTTGACTTTGTCTGCCTGTCCCCTTAACCATCCCCATCCTCCAGGGGGTAGAGGTTGCAGACTAACCTAAAGGCTCCTTTTCTCTAGGGCCAGCCAGATCACCTCTGTGTTGGGGACTAGGGCCTGAGTAGCCCTCTTTCTCCTCTCACTTTGTCTCTGCCTCTGCACATCTGTGCCTTTCCTCTGAATCTGCCCTGCATATGCTGTTCAGTTTACATGTCACCTACCACCCAGAAGTCCTTTCTGACTTCGTCTGGCCTCTATTATTATCTCCCTGAAAAGCTTTGGTCCACAGGCCCTGGGTTCTGGAAAGCAAGAGTTCTAATTGACACTCCTTGGGGCCCCTGAGGCTACCAAAGGGCTGCTGGAGCAGCAGGCCCTCTGTGGGCATCTAAGGATGGTGACCCTGTTTCTCTCTGGTCTCACGCCTACCCTCTGCCCCTTGCTGTCCCTGTCCCTCCTCCAGCCCCAATCCTTGCACTTGCCATTTCTCCAGATTCTCCCGTGACCCATCCCTCATCCACTCATAAGTCTTCTCAGACGACCAAACTCAAGGAGACCCCAGAGGCTCCCTCACAAGCCCCTGAGGTTAGCTTGAGAATTTACTTTCCTTTTTCCCAGGCCCTCTTTCCCCAGCTCCTTTGCCCTCAGCCCCAGAAGGGTCCAGCCTCTCTTTTTCTGCTCTGTGGCCAAAACTGAGCTGGGTTTATAGTGAGCAAAGCACAAATAATTTGCAAATGAATGAACTTCTGAGGCTCTGTTTCTTCCTGTGTCTCTGAGTATGTCTGTTGTCTGTCTTCTGTGTCTCTATCTCTGTCACTGGTTCCTTCATGGTCCCTGCGGGCTCACTCATGCTGTCTGGGCCTTTGCCCTTTGCCTCGGCTCCACCCTCCTCAGTAGCCCCACCCTGCACCCTGTGGCTCCAGATAAGAAACTGCCCAGAGGGAAGGGGACAGGATTTGAAGGAAGACCCTGTGGGAGCTGGGGAAGAAGAGGAAGAGGGGATGGCAGGCTGGGTGAGCCTGACTGAGCAGCCCCCTCCTGGCCCCTCCCCAGGCAGCCAGACAAGCTGGTGGTGGTATGGACCCGGCGGAACAGACGCATCTGCTCCAAGGTAGAGGAGGATGATGACTGGGGGGTCCAGATTGGGATTCGGCCAAAGGGGGCCCAAGGGGAAGGCTGATGAGTGGGCAGACTCCACAGGAGGAGAGGAAAATAGGGTCAAGTTTGGAGATAAGGGAATGGGGGTGGGGAGGGAAGAGTTAAGCCTGGGGGTGTAGGGGGAGGACTCAGACTGCCTGTTGCAGGCCCACAGCTGGCAGCCAGGCATCCAGAACCCATACCGGGGTACCGTGGTGTGGATGGTGCCTGAGAACGTGGACATCTCTGTGACCCTGTACAGAGTAAGTCTCCTTCCCCAGACATTGATGGAAATGGTCAAGCGATTGCAGTGGGCAGCCAGGGCGTCCCCTGGTGGACTGTTTATCCAAACAGGAAAGAAGAGAAGGATGGCTAAGAGTTAACTAAGCACGAGGGGCCCAGGAGGCTCCTTGGAGGAGGTAGTGTTTCCCCAACACCTGCAGTTGGAGAGGTAGTTGGGATCAGAGGCTGGGGCACCTCCTAAGCTAGGACATGTCCTTCTCCCTGCACTGCCTTCCCTACAGCCCAGTACTCACCTGGCCTCTCTCCCTAGGACCCCCACGTGGACCAGTATGAGGCCAAAGAGTGGACATTTATTATCGAGAATGTGAGTGCCAGGGTGGGCTGGGCCTGGGGTCTCAGGGACTTCAGGGCTGTGCTGATCCCCTTCACTGTGTCCCTCTCCCACCCTCAGGAATCCAAGGGGCAGCGGAAGGTGCTGGCCACAGCCGAGGTGGACCTAGCCCGCCATGCAGGGCCTGTGCCAGCCCAGGTTCCGTTGCGGCTGCGGCTGAAGCCCAAGTCAGTAAAGGTGGTACATGCTGAGCTGAGCCTCACCCTCTCAGGGGTGCTGCTGCGGGAGGGCCGAGCCACGTGAGTGCCCCCCCTGCCTTCCTTGGCTCTGTCTCTCTGACCCCAGCCCTCATCCTTGACCTCTGACCCCCAGGGATGACGACATGCAGAGTCTGGCCAGCCTCATGAGTGTGAAGCCGAGTGATGTGGGAAACTTGGAGGACTTTGCTGAGAGTGACGAGGATGAGGCCAATGGTCCAGGGGCCCCTGAGGCCCGGGCTCGAGACCCTCAGCCAGGTGGGCTCACAGCCTGCTGTGGGTTAAGACTGCCAAGGCCAAGGGGTTATGGAAGGCACATGGGCCACATGCCACTAACTGTTCTAGGGTCGGGCCAGCTGTGCCCTGCAATGATGGGCGCTCATTACTGCCCAGAAATCCAACCTTCCCAGCAGCCCCAGTTGTCCTAACTTTACCCGTGGACCTGCTGCCCTCAGTCCTTGGTTGAATCCTGCAGGATGGGTTCCCAGCACCTCCTCATGCTTCTGGCCCTCACCCCCTGGTGGGTGCCTACCTGGCTTATTCCTGACCTGAGAAGCTGGGTCAGAAGCCCAGGGAAGGCTGCAGTCCAATCCCCCCTTTCTCTCCCCTCCCCTCCCTACCTGCCCTCACTACCTGTGTCCTGGCCCTCCCAGCTGCTCCTTAAGGCTTTTTGTCTGTTTGCCCTTGTGGTTCCTTCTCTTTGTCTCTGTCTCTGCAACTGTGGGCCTGTCCCTTCTCTAGGCTGGGACTGTGCCTTGAGGCTGGGGCATTTCCCAGGTAGGCCCAACACTCTAATTGTGGGGAGGGGGTCTGACCTGCAGGGCTCTGCCCTGAGCTGACGCTGCCCCCTATAATCCCCAGCCCCACCCCCAGAACCCCCTCGGGAGCTGAAGCCACTTTGTGAGGATGATGAGGGCCAAGTACGGCCCCAGCAGGCAGGTGAGACCTGGGCTCGGGTTCTGTGTAGGGACTGGACCTCAGCTCACAAGGCCCAGGCCTCAGCACCTCCTCCCTTCCTCCCCAGCTGCCAGCCCCACTAAAACTGAGGATTCCAGCCCAGCCCCTGTGAGTGCCCCTGTGCCCCCAGCCAGGGCCTCCCGGGGCCAGGGGTCAGAATCAGCTACTATAGGTGGGGGCCAAGTGGGGTCTGAGGCCCCCAGGCCCCCAGGAACCCCACCGGAGGCCAGGTGAGCTCTGGAACCAGCCCCACCCCTGCCACTTTTAGGAGCTCTTCTCCCCACTACTGCCCCCCCCAGGAGTCCAAAGGGGAGGGGTGGACCTGAGATTGGGGTGCACAGGAGCCCCCCTCCAACATTCTCTGCTGCTCTCTCCTCAGGTCCTCGAGGCAGCCAAGCCAGGACATGGCCCCCACCCCGGCCCCTCGGCTCCAGAAAGGCTCTGATGCTCCTCAGCCCCTGGTCCTTCAAGAGGGGAACGAGGTCCCCAATGCCAATGCCTCAGAGGCTTCCCCAGCAGGAGTGGGTTCTTTGGGGGAAACCGAGGCCTGGACAAGCCCTCAGGAAGGGACAGAAGCCCAGGGAGCCAGGCCGGGCTTGGACATTGAGGATGTGGACTCCAAAGATACTTTGGGAAAGCAGAGATCCAAAGCTGAAGAGGGGACTCCTGGAGACAGGGCAAAGGCTGGTGGGGTAGACAGTGAGCAAGGGGTGGGAGTCAAAGAGATGAGCACTAAGAGGTCAGGGCTCACAGCTGGAGAGACTAAAGAGAGTCCAGAACTTAGTGATGATGAAGCTGAGCAGAGACGTGTGGTGAGACACAAAGCTACTACAGGACCAGAGGCTGCAGGGCTTATGCCTGAGGCAAGATTCAGGGTGACTCCTGAGGCACCTCCAAGGGGCTCTCAGGGGAAGATGGGGGTCAGGGTGCAGGAAGAAGCTCCCATAGACCTGAGCTCATCTCCAGCAGAGCCTGCAGGGCACTCTGGGTATCTCAGTGATCACAGCGGGGCCAGAGATGCTGCAGGTCAGGACAGAAAAGATGCAGAGATGAGAGACAGAGCCCCTGGTGTTGGGAGGACAGACCTGGAGCAGGGCCCTTCTGCTGGATCAGCAAGCCTCAGGCCCCAGGTGAGCAGGTTTCAGGGGGCCCCATCATCAGCTGACCAGGGGACAAGACCTAGGGATTGGAAGATCTGGGAGGCAGAAGCAGAAGAGTCAAGGGTCCTGGAAATAGAGACTGAACAGGCAGAGTGGGAGGTATTTGGTACCCAGAAGACAGAAGCGGGGGGATCAGCGTTCTCCAAGATAGAGACTAGGCCAGCAGACACTGAGATATTGGGGGCCCACGAGACGGAGACAGCAGAGTCAGAGGCTGCTAGGCCAGCAGAGTTGGAGGTACTGGGGCCCCAGGAGACAGGGCTTCCAGGGATGCTGGGAAAAGAGGCTGGGATAGCTGACTCTAAAGTATTAGGGATCCAGAAAATAGAGGCTGAGGGTTCAGCAGTTCTGAGGACAAAGACTAAGGTAGTAGAGACTGAGATAGTGGGGGCCCAGAAGATAGAGGCAGGAGGTTCTGGGGTACCAGAGACAGAGGGTGGGGAGGCAGAGGGTGAAATATTGGAGACGCAGGATATAGCAGCCAAGGGGCCAGGGATTCCAGGGATAGAAGCTGAAGTGACAGAGTCTAAGATTTTGGGGGCCCAGGAGACAGAGGTGGGGGTTCCAGTGATGCCAGGGACAGAGGCTGGAATAGCAGAGTCTGAGGTATTGGAAATCCAGAAAACAGAGGTTGGGGGTTCAGAAGTTCTGGGAACAAAGACTAGGATAGTAGAGTCTGAGATACTGGGAACCCAGAGGGTATCTGAGGGCTCCACATTACTGAAGGTAGAAGCTGAGATAGTGGGGGCCCAAAAGACAGAGGCAGGAGGTTCTGGGGTACCAGAGACAGAGGGTGGGGAGGCAGAGGCTGAAATATTGGAGACACAGGATATAGCACCTGAAGGGTCAGGGGTTCCAGGGATAGAAGCTCGGGTGGCAGAGTCTGAGATACTGGGGAGCCACAAGACAAAGGTTAGGGTTTGGGGGATCTCAGGGATAGAGGTCAGAACAACAGAAACTGAGAAGTTCGGGACCCTGGAGACAGAGGTAGGAACTTCAGAGATTTCAGTAATGGAAACCAAGATAGCAGAAACTGAGATATTGGAGACAGGGGGTTTAGGGGTTCCAGGAATAGAACGTGAGAAAGAAGAGTTGGGGAGATCAGAGGCCCAAGAGTCAGAGATAAGAGGTTCAGGGGGTCTAAGGATGGAGACCAGGACAGCACAAGCTGAGATACTGAGGACCCAGGAGATAGCAGCTAGGACTTCAGGGGTCTCAGGGCCAGAGCCTGAGGTAGTTCAGACCCAACAGACAGAAACTATGATTTCAGAGTCTGAGGATGCAAAAGTTGAGACTCTAGGGGTCCAGGAGGCAGAGACTAGAGTTGGGAGAGCTCTCAAATATGAGGCTTTAAAGGTCCCGGTTACGAAGCAAAAAGCTTTAAGATCCCAGGAAGTAGAGACAGAGGTTTCAGGAGTACATGGAGCAGAGATTAAAGTTTTGAGGTTCCTGGGAGAAGAAGACAGGGTTTTGGGAGTGCCAGAAGCCAAATCTGGGGTTTGGGGGATCCAGAAAGCAGAAATGGCAGTTTTAGGGCCCACAGAGAATAAATCTGGTATTTTTGAGGCCCAGAAAGCAGAGGCTGGGGTCTTGGGAACCGAGAAGGGGAAAGAAGCTGAGGGAGGCGTCCCAGAGGCCGGCCTGATTGAGGCACAGGTGGCCAGTGGGGCAGGGGCTGGGGTGCCCAGGCCCTCAGGGGCCTCTTCCCCAGAGGAGCCTGAAGAGGACAGGAGGCTGCCGGGCAGCCAGGTAGGGATGGGGACCGCTGAGGGCCCAGCCTGCTTCTTCCTGCTAACCTGGGGCTGTGCTAATGGCGGCTCTGCGTGGACCTACCTGGTAGACTGAGATGGAGTGAAATGGGGGGCTCAGCCTCCTCATCCCCTGCTTCCTCAGGATGCCCTGGCTCTTTCACTTTGTCTTCCTTGGGCCGGGGTGCATGGAACTGGATACCCCTAGACTGATTTTCTGGGCTGACCTTGTGTGGCTGCTGGTGACCTTTGATCTTCTTGCCTGGGGGCTGCTGACCTTTTAGATGACCTTGGCACATAACTCCTGAACTGGAAACCCTTAGCTTTGGCCAGTGGTCTCTGATGACCTCTGAAAACTCACAGCTGAGACTGTTTTGTGGCAAGCCTGAGCTTCCCCAAGGGGCAGTGGGCTCAGCTCCCCGGAATACATCCCCTAAACCCATTCCTGTGTCCCTAGGCACCACCTGCCCAGGTCAACTCCAGCCAGTCCCTACTGGAGTGGTGCCAGGAGATCACCACTGGCTATCGTGGTGTCCGAATCACCAACTTCACCACATCCTGGCGCAATGGCCTGGCCTTCTGTGCCATCCTGCACCGATTCTATCCTGACAAGATGTGAGCTGCCGATGGGGTAGGGTAAATGAGGAGCTGGGTGGAGGGCAGTGTGGGTCCAGCCTCTGACTAACACCCTCTCTGCAGTGACTACGCCTCCCTCGACCCACTCAACATCAAGCAGAACAACAAGCAGGTGAGGTAGGGAGGGAGCCATGGCTGGGAAGAGGCTCTACCCAGAGAACAAGAACCTGTGGGCTGCAAGGCCTATTGGTGGCTTTTAGTCACATTTTACCCTCTTGGTCATTAAACAGTTTTTCCTTAGTTTTCTATTGGCATTCTAAAAAAAGAATATTTCTCCTAGATGGTTTTTCCAAAACCACCCTTTGGTATCAGGGTAGGCGGTGAGCTGTTGCTAGGTAACACAGGGCCGACACTGATAGATGGGGGGCGGCACTGAAGGCGTTGCCAGGCAAACCCTGGTATGCTATGGGAGACCCTGGCGTTTCTGGGTAACGCAGGTCGCTGACGCTGACCCCATGTGCACCCTTCCTAGGCCTTCGATGGTTTCGCAGCCCTGGGAGTGTCACGGCTGCTGGAGCCCGCGGACATGGTGCTGTTGTCGGTCCCCGACAAGCTCATCGTCATGACATACCTGTGTCAGATCCGCGCTTTCTGTACCGGGCAGGAGCTGCAGCTTGTGCAGCTGGAGGGCGGCGGTGGCACCGGCACGTACCGTGTGGGCAGTGCCACGCCAAGCCTGCCTGACAAGCTGGATGCTGGCGACCTGGCGCAGCGGCTGCGTGAGCATGGGCCGAGGTGCCCAAGTGTGGACCCCATCACAGCCTCCGCGGGCTCGGACGCTGGCTGCGCTTCCAAGGACTTCGAGGCCAAGGTCGTAGGGGAAACGAGTCCCCCCCCAGAGTTCCCGGGTGAAGTCCCTGCAGCTCCAACACCGGTAGCCCCAGTTCCCCCAGCGGAGGGGCTGGTGAACGGGCCAGGAGCGACAGCAGGCGGGGGCGGTGTGAGACTGCGACGGTCCTCAGTCAATGGGGAGGCTGGCCCGGTGCCACCACCCCGTGCGCATGGCTCCTTCTCCCACGTGCGCGACGCCGACCTGCTGAAGAAGAGGCGCTCCAGGCTGCGCAACAGCAGCTCCCTCTCCGTGGACGAGCCGGACTCGGGAGCCACGGGAGTTGCTGGAGCTTCGGCCACGGTGAGTGCCCCTCTACAGCTGTAGAGCTGGGTGGTGGAGAACCAGGCAGAGAAGGGTCCTGAGTGGCCCAGAGAACAAAGCTAGCACCTTAAGAGCAGGAGACACAATTGGACACAGGGAGGCACTTTGGACTCAGGGGGACCCTGGTGCTGTGGAAGCAACCCTGGCGAGGTAGGTAATGAGCTCCCTTTCAGGGGGTATTCTAGCCAAGGACCACCAGACCCAGAGAGAACCCGGACTTTGCTGCCACCCTGGGATATTTGCTAGTGGATTTCCTCCTGCCTCGGTCTCCTGAGTACTAGGATTATACTTGTGGGCTACTATGCCTGACCTGCCCCACTCCTGTTTCTTTCTTTCTTGTACTAGAGATTGGATCCAGGGCCTTTTTACTTTTTTTTTTTTTTGGGTACTGGGGATTGAACTAGGGAACTTGTGCTTTAGAGGCAGGCACCGGAACCACTGGGCTAAATCCCTGGCCCCAGGGCCTTTTTATGAGCTGTATCCCCAGCCCTTTCTAATTTTTTATTTTGAGACAGGATTTCTCGTAATCTCTAAGTTCCCCCAGACTGGGCTGGATCCACCATGTCCCGCTTCTGCTCTTCCTATAATGGGAGGTTGGAGGTGGGAGATCCTGCTGAGGCCTGGGTCCCTACCATTTGCTTCAGGTCTTAGGTCAGTCTTCCAGGGGGTTCTGTCACTGTGCTAGAGGGAGGTAGTCCTACAGAGGCTTCAGAACACTAATGTCCAGGCCAGGTAGTTGTGATGGTGCATTGTAATCCCAGCACTTGAGGACTGAGGCAGGAGGATGATTAGAGGCCAGCTGGGGCTATGTGGTGAGTTTGAGCTACATAGTGAGAACCTGTGTCAAATAAAAGAGTCAATGCCAGGGGTCAATTCTGTGGTCTAGGACAGAACGGCCAGCCCTGTCAGGCCACTGCATGGCTGCCCCTGCCCAGTGATGGTCCCTCAGTTTGGTGGAAAGGAAAGAATAAATTGGGAGAAGGCTTTCTGGAAGAAGCAGCGGCCTTCAGGCTAGTTTAAGGGGGGGTGCATCTCCCAGCTGAAAAATGTAAGGGTGGTTCTCAAGTGAATGGACCTACACCAGCAAAATGTGGCCTCAGGGAAGCTCTGGGCCCATTTGGAGAACTGCCAGACATCTCCTAAAAGGTCTCCAGATGGTGTGGGGCCAGGCTGAGAGCAGCCTTAAGTGTCAGGTCAGAGGTACAGGGTCGAGCCTGTGAATGAGAGAGACAGAGAGGGCACTGGAGGTACCTAACAGGATGTGGCCGGCAGGGACCAGTGGGACACAGCTTCCTGTAGCCTGGCTGGTTAACTTGTGTTAGTGGCTCTTTAAATCTTAAAAGGAAGGCTCCAACCTATACCCTTCTGGGCCCAAGTCCCAGCATCTGGTCTTTCCAAGCCTGGCCCTCCTCCAGCCCTTTTGCCCCACAGGAGATATACGGATGCATGGGGCTGGAGGAGGCTCCTCCTCATTGGTTGTGTCCTTCCCTGTTTCCCTTATGTGCAGAGGTTATGCCAGGCCTTATCCTTCCAAGCTCCCAAAGGCCTGGAATAGGATGAGGTCAGGGGACCTTGTAGCTGTGATGGGCCTGAAGCAACTCCATGAGAACAGCAGAGTGCTTGTGATGTGGCCTAGCAAGGCTTCCTAAGGAGGGGCCGAACATGAGGGTACAGAAGGAGGAATTTGGGTCAGACAGGAGGAAGAAGCACTAGAATTCTCACCAGGACTGGCATGAGTAAGCTCAATTGCTGCTGAGGTTGGCTTTTTCCACCACTTGCCTCTGCTGGTCCTGTTGCTGAGCCCTCTCATTATGGCTGGTCTTGTCCCCATGACCTCTCGACACCCCCACAGTGCCTTTTCCAGGGAAGAGCAATCACCCCATTTTATAGGTGGGAATGTCACCAGCTAGTGTGGGTCCTGGCTTCAGTGATGCTGGAAATTAAAACCAAGGTAATAAGCATGAATTTCACAAGCCAGAGCTTTAATTGGAAAGTAAGAGGTGGGGGCGGGGGGGGGCACTGAAGGGGACACGGGAATGATGAGGAAGTTCTGACTGGGCAGTTCATGGAAGGAAGAGCTGGGCCAGGTTGTAGAAATTCAAAGGTGCAGGCCAGGCTCTGGGGATTTTTATCTCAATTCCATGTTTTTTTTTTTTTTTTCTTTTTTTGGTACTGGGGATCGAATTCGGGTCCTTGCGCTTGCGCAGCAGGCAGCAGAAACCATTGAGCTAAATCCCCAGCCCCTCAATTCCACTTCTGCATGATGGCTACAGGGAGAGTCTTTGTTGCTTGAGGGGGCAGTTCAGTCTCCAGGAGGTGAGTGTTTCTGTGTGGGGCAGTCTCAGGTTTGTGAGGCTCTGCTGGAATCCCGGTGACCACAGGTTTAGAACTGGAGACTTCTGGGCGTAGTGAATGTCTCTGTAAATACCTTATGTTGGTGTCTTCAGTTTTTTGTTGTTGTTTACCAGTACTGGGGATCAAACTCAGGACTTTACATTTGCCAGGCAGGTGCCGCGCCACTGAGCTGTATCCCCGGCCCTGGTGTCTTCAGGGGTTTTTTTGTTTTGTACTGGGGATAGAACTCAGGAGCTTGCACTTACTTGCCAGGCAGGTGGCAGCACCACTGAGCTAAATCCCCAGCCCTGGTGTCTTCAGTTTTGACAGAGGATGAGATAAGATACTTAAATTTAGAAGTAATCAACTTTGTTTTGCCAACATTTAGGCAGATACTCCCTAAATGATTAATGTGCCCATATGCAGAGGTGAGCAAGGATCTAACCCAAAATTTTAAGGTAATAAAGGAGACAAAAATGAAGATCAAGCCAGGTGTGGTGGTGCACACCTGTAATCTTAGCACTTAGGAGGCTGAGGCAGGAGGATCGCTGTGAGTTCGAGGCCAGCCAGAGGTACACCATTCTCTCCTCTGTCTCTCCATCTGGGGCTCAAACTCAGGACCTTGAGAGAGGGAGAGAGGATCGAACTCAGTATCTCATACTTACCAGGCAGCCGCCGGCTCCACTCAGCTACAACCTCGTCTCGCTCTCACTCTCTCCACTGAGCTACATCCCGTCTCTCACTCTCTCACTTGATTAGTATCAATTGGAGGGCTGCAGCTTGAGCTCATGCCAGAAGATTGGTATCAGGTGCAGGGCTTCGCTTGATCTTGTGAAGTTCCAGAAGAATAGAAGATAGCACCCCCTGATTGGTATTAGGTATAGGGCTTGGCTCAATCCTGTGAAGATCTTGTGCCATAAGAATTGAAGACAGCATTTTCTATGATTAGCAGATCCCAAGACATTTGCAAAGGCGTTTTCCACACAGCCTCTGGCAGGCTTAAAATTTGAAAACATGAAAAGTGAGGCTTCCCAAGAGCAATGCTTCAGCAGAAGATAACAGAATGAAATAATGGCCAAAATCCAAGCAGCTGTCATACAGATTCCTAAACCTGCATCCAATCACACTCTAAAAGCACTTGAGGCCCCAAAGAGGATGAAAAAGCAACAGGAGGCAGCGGCTGTCGCTGCTGATGAAGTTTGAAGCATTAATAAAAATGGATGTCCAGGCAAAGAAAGTGCATCCAAGACTGGTTTAGATACAGCAGACTATAAAACTACTGACTCGTTAAACACTTACTCAGGTGATGACTACATTAAAAAAATCCAGAAGTGCCTAGAAGAAGATGCTTTTGCATGAAACCAAAGGGAGAAAAGATGGCGGAGGTTGTTAATGGACCAGTTCATTGCCTATAAGGCAAAGGAGGAGGCTTAGTTTGAGGAGCAGCTGATACATGGACTCATGTGACCGTCCCAACAGGAGTGCAAGTTTCCTGTGCAGCTCTTGCATGTTTCGCATGAAAAGGAGGTTTTATGGCAAAACAGAATTTTCAGAGAAAAACAATAAGAGGAAAGATGACTTAAAGATTTCTAGGATACTCTTGATTGAGAAGTGGCTTTGGCAAAACAGGCCAAGATTGATTTTGAAGAACAAATTCTCAGAGAGAAAGAAGTACATGAACAGATTGCTGTGGAAAGCACTCAGGCTCGTTATATAAAGCATTATAAAATATACGGAGAAATTTTGGATCAAATACTTGATTTGTCCACTTAAGTGACAGGCTATCAAATGTTGACAATCTGATTCCACTTAAGATGATGCATGATTGGAAGAAAGTGTTTTTTCATGGAAAACCCATATATGAATAAACACCTATTAAGCATATGCCTGCTAATCCTTCTGAAGAGCAACTTAGAGAAACTGGATAAAAGAGACTTGCTAGATAGCAAAGATTAGGAAGAATATAAGAACATGGTTGAAGAGTGGCCTTTACCAAAATAAATGACAGGTAATTTACCACCCTCCAACAGTTCCATAATGGGCCATGCGCTTCACAGACAAATTGAAAAATCTCTTCCTCAAGTTGAACTAACAGAGCATGAACTGCCTTCATTTGCTATTAAAGGATGCTTGCTGGAGAAAATACTTAGTGGGAAAACTATCACTTTAAAGACTCTACACAGGGCCAGGGATTTAGCTCAGTGGTTTCACTGCCTGCTGCGCAAGCACAAGGACCTGAGTTCGATTTCCAATACCAAAGAAATAAAAAAAAAAAAGACTCTACAAAGAGAGTTTCCTATTCAGGTACTCTGTATAGACATTCTTGTCCAAGAAGCTATCCAAGCATTTTTTGACAGTGAAAAAGTGAGGACTTACCAATTCAGAAAGAAGGTGGAGAGGTTCCATCAGATCTGCAGGAGGACAGTAAAGAAAGCCAGGACTCATACAATGTATCTCCAGATGCTCCAGTTTCAGGCGAACCAGTACCAGAAACAGAAGGTGAAAGAAACTACATCTAGTACATCTAGTACATGCTAATAGAACACCCAAAACTGAAGAAGTCACATCAAGTGATAGTGATAATTCCTCTAACTCACTGTACATGCTCGGCTTGGTACAAAATCACAACCATTGCTGAAGAAAGGAAAGAGCACTCCAGGCCTGTCATTAGTTAACATCATAGTAAATGCTATTAATGAGATACCTGTGAATCAAGGGTGGATTCTTGATGGTTTTCCAATGACATTAAACAAAGCACGGCTTCTAGAGGAAGCTCTCACCGGCTACAATAGAAACCTCGTAGAAATGGAGGCAAAGAAAATACAAATCTCCACGTTGGCTGTGGATCCTACAGCTTCAAAAGAATGCCTCTTCCTTCTGCATTTGACTGTCATATTGCTAGATATTTCAGATACTTTCTTGCTAAGTCACATGAATGATATCAAAGCTGAAGAATTTTCATGAAATGGCTCATAAAGATATTGGTCAACATGGCGCTGCTGAAAACCAAGATAAGCATGGGTACCAGAACTTAAGAGATCACATACAAAATAGAATTATAGGCTTCTGGGACAACTGGCCTTTGTTGGAACAGTGGTTTTCAAAACCAGAAACTATTTTGATAAAAATCAGTGCTGAAATAGATAAAGAGCCTTTGTCAGAAACTAAAAGAAATTTTTGCAACTGAGAGAGTGAAAAAGAATAAAGGTAATTACATTTATTATAATTTAAGCTTATATTACTAAAATATGTGCTTCTGACTTTAGAAGGAAACTAAAGTGTGTTTGCAAAGTTCAAAAAAAACAAAATGAAGGTCAACCTTTGTTCTGCTTTTAGTTACCTTCTGGGCATCTGTTTGTGAAGAGCCACTGTTTTTAAAGTCTGCTTTGTAAGAGAGAGAGAGAGAGAGAGAGGGAGAGAGGGAGAGATGGAGAGATATAGTGGGGATTGAACCCAAGGCCAAGCCATTAATACTGAGCTTCATCCTCTGCCTATTTCTTTTTTCTAAGGGGGCAGTATTTTGTTTTGTTTGAGACAGGGTCTCCTTATGTAGTCCAGGCTGACTTTGAACTCGCCATGTAGCCCAGGCTGGCCTCAAACTTTCAGTGATCCTCCTGCCTCAGCCTCCCAAGGATTGGGATTACAGTTGTGAACCACCATGCCTGGCCTTTTTTGTTTTGGTACTGGGGATCGAACTCAGGTCCTTGCACTTTCGAGGCAGGCAGCAGCACCACTGAGCTAAATCCCTGGCCCTTTTGTTGTTTTTTGAGACAAGGTCTTGCTATATATAGTTCAGGTTGGCCTTGAACTCACTGTGTAACCCAGGCTGGCCTCAAACTTTCAGTGAGCCTCCTGCCTTGGCCTCCAGAGCACTGGAATCACAGAAGGAGCCACCACACCCAATGATCTAGCCTTTTTTTTGAGACAGGGTCTCCCTAAATTCCCCAGGATGAGCTTGTATTTGTGATCCTCCTGCCTCAGCCTACCAGAGTGCTGGCTGACATTTTAGGTATGCACCACCATGTCCAGCTTTTTTCTTTTTTCTTTTCAGTACTGAGTATGGAACCAGGGCCTTCTCACTGAGCTACATCCTCAGCCCTTTCTTTCTTTTCTTTTTTTTTTTAGACAAGGTCTCACTCTTTAGTTCAGACTGGCCTTGAACTCACTGTGTGGCCCTGGCTGGCCCACCACGCCTGACTTCTCTAGACCTTTACTTTTTATTTTGTATTTTGAAATGGGGTCTTGCCAAATCAGTAAATTGCCTTGGCTAGGATAGAAGTTTCCAATCTCCTGTTTCAGCCTCCCAGAGTGCTGGGATTACAGGCCCATGTGAGCCTGAGTTCTGACATAGCGCCCTCTGCTGGGCCCAGCACTGTTGCCTGGCTGTGTGACCTTGGGCAAAGCTTTTGACTTGTGATCTCTTTCCCTGAGGAAGAGGAGGAAAGCTCTTTGCAAGGTAGGATGTGGGCTCGCCCCACTGCCGGTGCTGTCAGAAAGGCGGGGAGCAGGGCCAGGGATTTAGCTCAGTGGTTCTGCTCCCTGCCTCAAAGGTGCAAGGTCCTGAGTTCAATCCCTGGTACCAAAAAAAAAAAAAGGTGAGGAGCTGCATGTTTCCTCAGATGCCTTTCTGGAACCCTGCACCTCCTTGGTCAACACAGGGCTGAGGTTTCTCCCTGTTTCACATAACAGGACACAAGCCCAGTGGATATCCATGCTTGGGAACAAATTTGGGTTTAATGAAACCCTGTCTCAAAGGCCCAGAGTTCAAATCCCCAGTACTGCAAAACAAAAACCAAAAAACTAGGGGGTGGGGGGTTTAGCTCAGTGGTGCCACCGTCTGCCTCAAAAGCACAAGGTCCTGAGTTTGATCCCTGGTAACAAAACAAAACAACAAGAGGGTTAGACAACCCTATGTAGCCACACCCTGTACGAGCTTCATCTCCAACCCTCAGTTTCCTATCTGTAAAGTGAGAGAGGGAATAGTTCTGCCTCCCAGGGTTGTTGGGAAAACAATGGATGGAAATGAATCAATGTGTATATATACTACATAAATGCTTAGGTGACATTAGCCATTATTATTTTGGTTTTTTTTGTTTTGTTTTGTTTGGTACCAGGCATCGAACTCAGGACCTTGCGCTTGCAAGGCAGGCGGCAGCACCACTGAGCTAAATCCCCAGCCCCATAGCCATTATTTTTAATCAGTGTACCCTGGGAACTCTCTGAAGGGGCTGCCTCTGGTCAGGGAGGCATGGGGAATCAACAGCACCAGGAAGTGGCTGGCTCCCAGCTGTCTTGGAGCAGCCCCAGGGGGTAGCATCTGCCCAGTCCAGACTTCTGGAGGCCTGAAGGCTGGGAAGGAGGCAGAGAGAGAGGTTTAGGGGCTCAGGGGCCTCTGTGGAAGGAGGGCTGAGCTGAGTCATAGAGATCAGAGATCAGGTCTGTTTGGGGCAGCTCAAGATGGAGGCTGATTCCAGCCTGAGGAAGTTCTTCAGGGAACTGAAAGTCCAGGTCTGTGGCCAGGGGGTGGCATCTAGGTGGGGCTCGAGGAGTTGAGGCTAGAGCTGCCCACAGACCTTGGCAGTGAGACTTGGGGCCAAGAAGGGGTGCAGTTACACCATTGGGTGAGAGTTTCAGAAGACTTCTTGGTTGTGGCTTGAGGGCAGAGCTGCAGGCAGGGAATGGTGGCAGTTGGTGAGGAGGCTACCCCTGACCCAGGCTGGAAAGGATGGCACATAGGGTAGGGATGGCCAGGGCTGCCTCTCAGAGGATATGGGTAGAGGCAGACATAGGCTGTCAACCCTTCTCTCCATCCTGTGACCCAGAAGGATAGCTAGAACAGCACTGGTCTGTCAGCCGAGCCCAAAGCTGGATGTCCCCAGAGCTGACAATCCCAGCAAGTCACCAGGAGTGGGCCACAGTAGGGTAAAATTGCAGGTCCAGCCAACCTGCTTGGTTCTTTTTTTTTTTGGTACTGGAGATCGAACTCTAGACCTTGCACTTTCTTCAAGGCAGGCCGTGGAACCACTGAGCTAAATCCCTGGCCCTATGCCTGATTCTTAATGTCATACATTAAGACTAGAACTGGGTCTAGGTATGGGAACCGATATGGTGGGAGGGCGCCCTCTTTTGGTTTGGAGATGGCAGTGGTGGTTTAGGTAAGCCTAGGTCAAGAAATGGGGCTGCGTTGAGTCAGCTCAGTATCACCTCAAAGGGCCCTGGCCATGAGGAGATGCCAACGTGAAGTGACAGGAGTCAAAGATGACCCGAAGGGGCTGCATGGAGGAGAGGTGGGAGGGAGACAGAAGACCTGACTTTCATTCTGAGATCAGGGTCAGCAGCCCAGAGGACTTTGAGGTTCAGAGGATGGGTGTGGATGGGCCCAAGACCATAGCCTGGGAAGTGAAGGCCTGGTCTTTACTTGATTTCTTTTTTTTCTTTTTTTTTGGTACGGGGGATCGAACGAGGGTCCTTGGGGTTTCGAGGCAGGTGGTGGAACCACTGAGCTAAATCCCCAGCTCTACCTGGTCTTTACTTGAAAAGGAGGAAGTCCTGCAGGATGGAGAAGTGGCTGGGCGGAGGGTCTGGGATTGAGGACCCCACCTCCCCTGTGTGTGAGAGGCTCTGGCTGGGGCTGTCAGGGAGCCCCTCCCAGCCCTCACTTGCCCCATTTTTCCACAGGAAGGCCTGATTCCTGACCTCAGCCCTGCCCCTGGCCCACCCACAACCACAGCCCCACAGCAGCCTCCTGGTGAGTACTTTTGGAGGGGGCGTGGCTTAGCTCAGGCCACTGAGAAATCCTGGAGTGGAGACCATCTGGGGGCACTTCTTGTGGGTGCCTTAGCCTGGTCTTTGTCTGCAGGTGGGAGTCCCCCATTGGAAGAGCAACCCCCAAGTCCAGGGGAGGAGGCTAGATTGGTAAGGAGGGCTAAAATGGGGGGACTGATGGGTGGGCATTTCTAGGCGGGGCCTGTTGACCCCTTTTCTGTGCCCAGCAACGGTTCCAGGACACAAGTCAGTACGTGTTCGCAGAGCTGCAGGCCCTGGAACAGGAGCAGAGGCAGATAGATGGGCGGGCGGCTGAGGTGGAGGTGCAGCTGAGGAGCCTCATGCAGTCAGGTGGGTGGATACCTGGGGCCACCACCTTATCTGCCCAGCCCTGTAGCTCCTTCTGGCTGTGGGTGGAGCTAGGAGGAGGAATGTGGAGGCATTTTACAGTGAGCATGCTGAGCCCCGAGTGGGAAGCAGCCTCCTGGAGATACATAGCAAGCAAGCCCCTCCTCCAGGCCCCAGCTGCCCTTCACCGATGGTGACTGTCGTGGTTTGATTCAGGTGCTAACCGGCTGCAGGAGGAGATTCTGATTCAGGAGTGGTTCACACTGGTCAACAAGAAGAACGCGCTCATCCGGAGACAGGACCAGCTGCAGCTGCTGTGAGTGCCGCCCTACCGGCCCAGGCCAGGCCCCTCCCAGCTCCAATGCCCCGCCCTGACCCAAGGCCCCACCCCCACCTGCTCAGGCCCCGCCCCACCCTACAGCTCCGGCTGCACCACTGCTGACAGAGGGCAGTCCAGTGCAAGGAATCTTAGTTATACTACTTCGGTTACAACCACTGTATTCACTGCTCTCTTCTTTCTTCTTTCAAAGATCTTTTAAAATTTATTGTTCAGCCATCTTATTAATTTTTGCCCTGTCTTTTTCGTTTGCAATCTGTATACTTCTTAAACTGGTACTGTCTTGCCAGGCATGGTGATGCACACCTGTAATCCCAGCACTCTGGGAGGCTGAGGCACGAGGATTGCAAGTTTGAGCCAGTCAGAATAACTTAGCCTCTGTTTCAAAATAAATAGATGGCTAGGATGTAGCTCAGTGTGAAAGCCTTGAGTTCAGTTCCCCAATATCACACATACAAAAGACTACTATCTTTATTGATGAGAAAACTGAGGCCAGCAGCAGAATGTGCCCTGGGAAGGTTGGAGGCTATGTCCTCCAGTCTGACTTTTTGCCTCTACAGTAAGGAAAAGAAGCCGTAGAGGTCTTCTCAGGTCAGCCACTTGATGGAGAGAGCTTTGCCTGTCTGCATTTGCATTGTTCCAGGACAATTGTAGTCCACTGCTTCCATTTAAATAATTGTTTCTTATTTTACAAGAGAGGGGCGGAGAGGCCACATAAACATTAGCGATCAGCCCAGCCCTCTATGAGAAGGAGGGGGAGGCAGGCTGGGGTGGGGGAGTGTCAGAGCCCTGCTCTCACCCCCTCCCTGACCTAACACCCTTGCCTCCCAGCATTGAGGAGCAGGATTTGGAACGAAGGTTCGAGCTGCTGAGTCGTGAGCTTCGTGCCATGCTGGCCATCGAAGGTGGGAGATGGGGATGGAGGGGCCACAGGTAGGACAGGGCCAGGCTGGGCACCACTTGACTCAGGCTCTTGGACTCTCAGACTGGCAGAAAACAGCTACGCAGCAGCACCGAGAACAGCTACTGCTGGAGGAGCTGGTGTCACTGGTGAACCAGCGTGACCAGTTGGTCCGGAACCTGGACCAAAAGGAACGGATGTAAGTGGGGGCCCATCTGAGCTGGTAGTGCTGGGTCTGGAGCCCCAGTGGACAATGCCGAGGCTGACTTGAGGCCCCCACCCCACCCTCAGTGCCCTGGAGGAAGATGAGCGCCTGGAGCGCGGCCTGGAGCAGCGGCGTCGCAAGCTGAGCCGGCAGCTGAGCCGTCGGGAACGCTGTGTGCTGAGCTGAGCTGAGTTGAGCCTGCCTCACCTTCACCTGGCCCCCAGGCCCAGGCCAAAGCATTGCCTGTTCCTGGTGCTCACTCACTGCTCCTCAGCCTGTGCTGCAGCGGACCTGGCCTCGGAGACACCCTCACTAGGCTGCCCGTATTTATTTGTCAGTATGCGTGTGTGTGTGTGTGTGTGTGTGTGTGTGTGTGTGTGTGTGTGTTCTTGGTTCAATGAGCAGGACCCTTCCCCAGTGGGTGGGCCTGGGCGACTGCCTGGGAAGAGGGACTCTATGGGGAAAGGTGCCTGTGCTCTCCTCCCCTTCCTGTTCCTGGCCAGCAGTAAAGTTGGACAAGGAAACAGCAGCACTGGACCATTCTTAGGACAGCTTGGGCTTCAATGGGTGGAAGCGGGTGGAGCTTAGGCCTATAATGTCATCTCTGCTACCCTAAACCTGGGCAGCCTTGAGTGACTGGTGGTTTCCAGATGCCTGCTGAGGCTGGAACTCCACCTTCTAAGGACGATTGCCTTCGGGAAGTCTCATTTTGATGTAAGACTTGTAGTTGGGTGTGGTGGTGCACACTTGTAATCCCAGCACTCTGAGAGGCTGAGGCAGGAGGATCACCAAGTTCCAGCCCAGCCTAAGCAAACCCTGTCTCAGTCCCCAGTACTAAAAAAACAAAAACAAAAGAAGACACAAAACAAAGTGGAGATGTTGCCTTTTTAAAAATTTAACACATAATTCCCTAAAATCTTCACCACCACCCCCCCTGCCATCTCCAGATTCTTCTCCAAGTACTCATGGCTGCTTCCTCCTCAGGATCCTCTACCTCAGAGGAGCTGGGTGAAGTCACCTGACACCTGTTAGCAAGCCAGGGCCTGTTCACAGCCAGGGGTGGCAGGAGGCAGGTTGTTCAGAGCCAGCTCATCCTGGCTCATAATGCCATCTTGGTCCTCAGCAGTCACAGAGGTACTGGCCCCAAAGAACTTCACCATGGCACAGACCTGTGGCAGCTCTGTGAAGGTCTCTACTGCCAGCAGCATGGCCAGGAGCCCTAGGAGCAAGTAACCTGGGGAGGAGAATGCTAGGGCAGCTCTTATGGTACCCACAATGCTCCCACTCCCAGCATGGCAACCACCCTGGCACCAGGCGCTACTCACACCTCTCACTGCTGCTGCCACAGGGCTTCTTTAGACTACTACTTACTTCCAAACAATGCCTGAGGGAGGATCTCTCCCCTGTGATGTCAGTCCCCAGGGGATCATGACATCATAGTCTAGGCTCTTCTTCCCTCCTCCCCAGACTCACCAAGAAGTGCGACCTGGCCAAGCTGGTAAATCACTGGGTGCAGGCTTCTGCCACTGCCGGGTAGCAAGTCTCCCAGGCCAATGGTGCTGAGTGAGTTGAAGCAAAAGTAGATGGCCTCCAGCAGGCTGCAATCACCCTGTAGACCCCATAGCACCAGGGCTGGGAGTAGTACAAAGATGCCAGCCACTAGAAGGCCCAGTCCTGTTGCCTGCAACAGTGCAGCCTGGTCTGGTGCCAGCTGCCAGCGATTGGCTACCCAGGTACCCAGGCGGTTGAACACAGGCAGCAGGCAGTGGCGCAGGGCAGCCACAAGTGCTAGGGAAGCTGGCAGCCCTAGAGCCGCATAGACCACACAGAAGGCCTTTCCACCTTGGGAGAGCGGGGCCATATGGCCATAACCTGAGGAGAAGAGGGGAAGCAGACCGTGAGCTCTTGAGTGGGATGCCTGCTGGGGTCCCCTGTTGCTACATCCCACTGAAGGCTGCCTTCTGGTGGCCAAAATTGCATGAACTCTTCTGGCCCAGTTCCTTCACTGGGGATCCTGGGGCAAGCCTCTTTACCTCCCAGCCATTCTTTTCCGGAAAATGAAAGAAGACAATCCCTCAGGACATTTGCAGCTAGGACAATTCAGAGAACTGCTATCTTGAAAGATCCTGGCTTTCTGTTTCCTTTTTCTCTGAGCTGGGGATTGAACCCAGGACCTCTTGCATGATAAGCAAGTATGTGCATAATTGGTAAGTGCTTTACCACTGAGCTACATTCTCAGCCTGATGTTGGCTTCCTGAGATATTATTTAGTTCTGCCTTTATCCTATACTTCCAAATCCACAAATGGTGATATGTCACCACCTTCTTCCCACTCCCCAAAGGTGTGACCTGTCTTCCTATGTGTCAGGCCTGGTGTTGGAATCTGAATCGGCCTGGGGCCTTGACTTTTCCTTGACTTTTTTTTTTCTTTTGGTACCGGGGATCAAACTCAGGTCCTTGTGCTTGCGCAGCAGGTGGCAAAACCACTGAGCTAAATCCCCGGCCCAGGGCCTTGACTTTTGATAAGTGAGGGGACAGCAAGCAGGAAGAGCAGTTGTGTTGATGAGTAGGGCTGCAAAGTGGCAGAGGGAGTTTGGGGACAGAGAGGGACAGGGAAGGTTAGGAAAGATGGGAGAGCAGGGCATGCTGGGAGAACAGGACCAGCTGGTCCAGTGGTTACAAACTGTGCTCAGAGGAGCTTGATGAAAGATTAGAGGGAGTGGTGGGCTGGAGTCTGAGCTCTGCCTAGAGGCAGGCCCTGTTCTGTTCCAGCCAGTATGTTGCCTTGTGGGGATTCAGGCTCTGTATGGTTTCTTCAGTTTCCAAAAAAAGGAGCAAGGCCCTGGGTTTGATCCCCAGCACCACAATAAAATACATACATGCTTCACAGGACAAAGAAAACCCCCAAAACCTAGGGCTGCATCCCTTGTTTTATTTCTTGGGGTTTAAGCATGTGGTGACCCCTTTACCAGGAAGTCCTTCACCCCTTAACTGTGTGCCCTCTTGCCTTGATCAACGACTCATTAGGACTTCCTATGCCTCTCCTGAGCTGGTAGTCCTGGTCTGTCCCCTCACCCCCACCTCTCCATCCCACTGTGTTGCATTCCCTGTCTTGCCTCAGGCCTTTGTGAGGTCTGGGCACCTCTCCTGATTCTCAAAGGGTGCCTAGGGGTGGGGCTGGGGAGGCCACAGCCCTCCTGGCAGCTGAAGTGGAGGCACCAGTTGGGATGTGTTAGTGTGGGACACCCCAGTTGTGATGTCCGACCGGATAGGGCCTGGGCTCTATCTGGTGCTTTGGGGCCAAGGACAGGACTGTACTCCCAGGGGCCTCAGGGAGCCATGGCTTCAAGAGTCTATTCCTCCTGGACTGCCTGGTGGCCTTACCCGCAGTGGTGAGGATGCTGACAGTGAAAAGCAGGGCTGAGGGCAGGTCCCAGTTGCTGGCCTCTGAGCTATTGCCCAAGCCGGAGACTCCATGGCCCTGTGCCCTCAGGGCTGTGGCCAGCAGCTCCTCCAGGGCTCCACGTGGCAGGCAGGCCCCAAACTCTGCCTGGAAGGCAGCTAGCTCAGCCTTGAGCTTGGCCTGGAGCTGGAGTGCGGGAGGACCTTCCAGGGCCTGGAGAACCACAGCCCCTAGCCCCATGGCCAGCATGTGGGCTACAACCAGGAGCGCGTATCGGGTCCAAGGCCTCAGAACCCACATAGTGCAGTGCTGAGTTCGGAGCACTGTGGGAGCTACCTGCTTCACCACTGGCCCATGGGAGGGGCCATGCAGGGCGAGGCTGGAAGGAGGTGCTGTGTGGGTGGCTGAGACAGAGCTGGCGTAATCACGAATGGCAGGGAGGTAAGCTGCGGCACTCCTCCCAGTCTCTGGGGCCAAGATCTTGTTACCCATTTCACAGCAGCTAGGGTGGTGAGGATGAGGGCAGGGTGAGAAGCCCAGGCCCAGAGCGAGCCTCACACCTCTTCACAGAAATATTCTGTCCACTGCACACACCCCATTTCAGACACAGGTCCCTTCCCTCCTGGTGCTCACATAAAAAAGCCATGAGCAAAGAAATACAACATCTGCACCTTGTCATAGGTTTCTGAGGAGCAGGAAACGCCCAGGTAATGGGTGTTCTGGGGGAGGGCTGCCGGTTGGGGCATGAGAAGCATGGTGGGCAAGTGCCTGGGGTGTGGGAAGGACTGGGCACTGGCCATGGAGGGGGTAAGGACGCAGGCCTTTGAGGACAATTGTGGCTCAGGGAGCCCACAGGACAATACGGAGGCGTCCTTGGTGGGATGGTGATGGCCTGGGCAGAGAGATGGGAGAGGAATGGTGGAGTTCAAGGTGGATACGGTAGGGGAGTGAGGTGGAATAAACCCAGGGGAAACCCTCATGATCTGCCTACGGTTGGGACAGCATGGCCAAGAAAGGTCCTGGGGAGATGTGGCAACTGGGCACAAAGAATGGGCAGGCCCACTCAGCCACAGGACAAGCATGGTCACCTGAGTGGGGGCAATGGCCTATGGAAAGATGTGGAGTGGTAAAGCTCTGGCACAGGCTGAGAGAAGGTGGACTGGGCAAGTGTGCAGGGTGTCAGAGATCAAGAAGAGTCTTCAATGACTGAGTAGGGCAGGTGGCATGTTCCTAGGTGAAGGGTGTGGCACAAGACATCCTGGCCTAGGCCCAGACCATCCGTCTGTTGTGTTAGGGGAGTGAGGACACCAGGGTCCCAGGACAGGTTGAGTCTCCTGGTTTCCTCCAGGGAAGGTGAAAGCTGCATTTGGGGAGTCAGCTTACAAGTTTATTTGGCTTCATTGGCTCCCAAGGCCAAGGCCTAACCTTGGCTGGGAGAGCAGGAAGGCACCCAGAAAGCCCTGGCTCCCATAACCCCAAGGGCAGGGGGTCCAGGCACGAACCCTGGGGTAAGGGCCACAGTAGCAGGACACAGGACTTGGTCAAAAGTGCTGGTGACAGCTGAGGCTGACCCCCTCCCCCAAACCTCCCTTCCTCCCTGCACCACCCCTGGGGGTGATTCCCTGAGACAGGCTCTGGTCCTCTCAACCAGCTGAGTACAGTGTCAGGCCCCAGTGGGGCAGGTAAGTCAAGGGGACCTACAGGTCACAGGTGTGTGTAGTGGGGTATAGGGCCCCCATCCAGTGTGAAGGCTTCCTGTGCAGTGTAGTGTTCCAGAGCCCCCTGGGGGTGGCAGGGTCCCGGGGGGAACTGAGGCAGCCACAGAGGCCTGCCTGGCTCCCATTCCAGTGTATGCTGTGGCTCCTCTAAGGCAGCTGGAGCATGGAGGAGTGGCCTGGCCCACTCAAGGTCCCGCCTCTGGTGCCCATGGGGCCTGGGCACCCATGTCTTTGGTCTGCGCCCTGCAGTCCTGGGGGCCTCCCCGGAAAGGATTGGCAGGTGGGGAGTCCCAGAAGGGATCTGAATCTGGGAACAAGGTCCAGGGTGCCCGTCTGGGCACAGGCTGTGGTGAGGGCAGGGGTGAAGGCCGTGGCCCGGCTGACACGAAGCTCCAGGGGTCGATGCGGCTGCGGAGAGGAGAGGGCCGAGGTCGGCTGATGAGGCTCAGAGGTGGTGAGCGTGGGGTGCCTGGCGTGCCAGGAGCAGAGCGTGATATTCCTGGTGGGGGTGAGACGGTGCCTCCTGTGAGGATATAGGAGGGCATGGGTTAAGTGGGCCTCAGTTTCCCCACCTGCACAGTGAACTACATTACCTGACTCATGACTTCCATGGCTCTCTATGCTCCTTGGTGCACCTATTTATTACCAGTGGTTAAAGGCACAGCAACTGGAACAGACAGGCTTGAGCTTGGACTCCAGCCGTGCCATTTACAAGTTGTAGGAATTGGGAACCCCTTAATCTCTGTGCCTTAATTTCTTGATCTAAAAAATGGACACAGTAGTACACACCTGTGATCCCAGAACTCAGGAGGCTGAGGTAGGAGGACTGCCAACAATTTGAGGTCTGCATGGGCTACACAGTGAGTTCATGGCCAGCCTGGATTACAGAGAGAAACTGTGTCTCCAAAAACCAATCCAAAAGCCAGGTGTGGTAGTCCATGCCTATAGTCCCAGTACTCAGCACTCCAGAAGCTGAGGCAAAAGGATCACAAATTCAGCCAGGTGTGGTGGCACACACTTGTAATCCCAGCACACAGGAGGCTGAGGCAGGAGGATCTTCGTGAGTTAGAGGTCAGCCTGGGCTACATATTGAGTTCAAGGGGGGCAACCTGCACTTTTCTTTTGGTAACACAAAAAGGAAAAAAAAAGGTATCCTAGGACTGCTTAGTTCATAGGGCTGTTACTATAATTAAATGAGACAATTTATCTAAAGAATAGCAAATGGTACCTGGTACAAATAATCAACCAACAGGAGGAGTCTGTCGTTATCACTCCTGTCATTTCGCAACTGGTCTGGCGGTCCAGCCCACTCTGGCTCACTGCACAGCTCAACTTGGCCTCAACGCTCTACCTGAGTCCCTAGCACCCCAGAGCCCAGTTTGGGGACCAGTAGACATCCGTAGTCCCAGGCTCCCTGCAAGTCCTCTTCAGCACCCTCCCAACATCTTTTCCTCTGCCTCAGGGCCACTCACCGTGTGTCTCCTCCCGCCGGGGGCTCTTGGCAGACGGCTGGCCAGCAGAGACACTCAGGTCCAGCAGCAGGGGCACAGGAGAGGGCAGGCCATGGGTGTTGGGCATCTTTGGGGAGAGGTGGATGATAGGGGTAGGGGGTGCCTCGGTGGCAGCAGGGCACGTTGCTGGTGCTGGTGGCGCTGGTGGGGGCTCCCCACGTTCACGGCCCAGGCCCCCAGGTGGCTGCAGATCACGGCCAAGGCCCAGGGAGGCAAGCAGGGCAGTGCCTCGAAGCAGTGCCCGTTGGATCAGCTTGGGGGTCCCAGAGCTGCTGCCCCGCTCTGTAGCTCCGGGCTTCCGTGGCTCCTCAGGCTCTGGGCTTGGCCGAAGGGGGTTACCTGCAGGTAGGGGTGGCACAGATTAGACTGTAGCTGGAACCTTTTCTTGGTGGGGACCTGGGGACCCTCTGTGGCATTGGACTAAGGCCTGAGCTCTATGTCCCATTAGTACCTTCCCTGGCTCCACTGCCCATCCCCTAGCCCAGCTCCTCCCTATCTAACGGCCCCTGCCCCTAGCATCCCTTCCTTTCACCAGGCACACAGGGTTAGGACAGGGCAGTGCAGGCAGAGGAACCAGCAGGAGCAAAGCCTGGGAGGTGGCCAGGCATCCTGGAGCCCAGACATGGAAGGACAGGTGTCTAAGTAGCAGGTGGAAGTTGGAGGCCTTCTCCATGGCCAGCCAGGGCAGGCTCTGGGACCAGCCCTTCCTGGCCATGTAGCCTGAGCCCTTCTGCGCAGCAGCTCCAGCTCCAGCAGTAGCATACAGGTCACCTCCAATGTACACAACAGTCCCGAGGGGCAAACATTCCAGAGACAGACTGAGCAGCTAGTGCCTTGCCTGAGGTCGCAGCCAGTTTACAGTGCCTGCATTTCTACCAGGCCTGAGCTGGACGATTTACAGGCATTGTTTTGTCTGACCCTCATGCCCCAGAGGGGCTAAGGGGTTGCACAAGGCCTCACAGCCATCGAGGGGTGGAGCTGGCCTCCCTCCTGGCAGTGGAGCAGAGAGATCCCAGATTTAAGGCATCAGGCTTAGGGCTGGCCTGACTCCATTCTAGGCCACCTGGAGTGGGGCTGGGAAATCTGTCGTGGAGTGGGAGTGCAAGGACATCTAGGACAGATGGCCTCTCACAAGCCCTGATTTTTTTTTTTTTTAAAGCCCTGATTTTGTCAGACTCCTCCTTAGCTCTCACTGCCACCAGAAGAAAGTCCAGCCTCCTCAGGTGGGCTGCCGAAGTTCTCTCTGGCCTCATCCCTTCTGCCTTTTCCCTCCTGTTTGGGCCAGGCACCGAGCAGGCCTCTCTAGAGTACAGCTCTGGCTTGTAGTCTGGAGGGAGATATGTGAGCCTCTGCTGTGAGCAGGACTTGGCCTGGTGTCACTGTCCTTAATCACAATCCTCATCCAATCTTTCTGGCTCTTTTCTCCTCCCACCCACCCTTGGCCACTTGGGGGCTCCTGGAGTCCCTCTAAAATGTAAAGCTGGGCTGGGGATTTAGCTCAGTGGTTCCAGCACCTGCCTTGCAAGCGCAAGGTCCTGAGTTCGATCCCCAGTACCAAAAAAAAAGCAAAGCTGGCAGGGGATGTAGCTCAGTGGTGTCACTTCCTGCCTCATAAGCACAAGGTCCTGAGTTTGATCCCCAGTACCCCGTAAAATAAAATAAAATAATAAATAAATATAATGCAAAGCTGCTGATGACCGGTCTCCTTTTCAAAACTCTCCATCATTTTCAGGCCCTTCCTAAACTGGCTGCTGCCTATTTTTCCAGCTTTTTTCTGGCACTCACTTAACAAACATCTACTGACCCTCATGCCTTCACCCATTGCCTCAGGCCTGACTGACTCCCTGTCTGTGCACGTACTATTCCTTCTGACGGGCAGTTTTCGATCTCTTCTTTCAGTGACCTCACTTACCACCTAAGTTGCAGCTGAGATGTCACTTCCTCTGTGAAGCCTTCCCAGAATCCCTCAAACCTGTACAGTTCTTGCTCATGTTACACTATCGCCCTTATCCCCAGTACTGACTAAACTCTGCTGTGCTTGCTTATTATGAGTTTGCCTCCTCCACCAGACTAGAACGTCCCAGCAAGGTTGAGCTCTACCATGCTGCTAACTGGCTCATACTGCATCAATACATATTTTAGGGAAGAATCTGTTCCTATAATCCTTGCACCAACCACATGAGGTGATTGTTTTGTTTTGTTTTTTGAGCTAGAGTCTCATTATGTAGTTCAGGCTGGCCTTGAACTTAGTATGCAGCCCAGGGTGGCCTGGAACTCATGGCAAATCTCTTGCCTCAGGAGGAAAATGCTGGGATGACAGGCGTGGAACACCCTGTCTGGCCATGAGGTGATTATTATAAGCCCCAATTCACAGGTGAAGAAACTGATAATTTATAGTGAGTTTAAAAAGAAGATGGGGAGAGGCATAGTTTTTGTTTGTTTTTGCTGTATCAAACCCAGTGGTGCTCAACTACTAAGCTATACTATTAGCCCTCTGACTTTGAGGTACTGAGGGTTGAACCCAGGTCCTTTGAGCCAAGCTATATTCCCAGCCCTTTTTTATCTTTTATTTATTTTTCTGGTACCGAGAATTAAACTCAGGACCTTGCACTTGTCAGGCTGGTGTGGCACCACTGGGCTAAGTCCCCAGCCCTCATCTTTTATTTTGAGATGGGTCTCAGTAAGTTACTAAGTTATTCAAACTGGCTTCAAACTTGAAATCCTCTTGCCCAAGTCTCCTGAGTAGCTGGGATTACGGACATGTACCACCACACATAGCCAAGAGGTATGGTGGCACATGCCTGTAATCCCAGCACTCAGTCAGTGTGGACTAAATGCACCCTGCCAGTGTGCTGTGCAGCGCAAGCAGGTCCCCAGGGGTCAGGACATCTAGCTGGGGACAGGGTGGTGGGGATGCAGAGTCTTGATGCTGGCTTATGCCTGGGACATTCCCAGAGTCTGGAACTTCTGTGAGGTCCCATTCTTTGATTCTCAACCAGGCTGCTGATTCTGAGAGTGACTAGAGGTCAAGGTCATGTGCTCTTGTGGGCCCAAACGGCAAGCTGGAGTGCAGACTTGGGGCAGGGAAAGCAAGTGCTCAGCAGTGACTATGCTGGGGTAGGTGGTGCTGTCCTTTCATGTACAATGACAAGCCTGAGAATAATGAGGTTCAGCCCCTGTGTCTCTGTCTTGGGGAGCCCAGGGAGGGCAAGCAAGGCCAGATGGCTCTGCAGAACAAGGCCAGGCACTGCTTTGACTTACATACCTGGTTGACAAGACCTCAAGTTCTTCATTGGTCCTGCTGGCCCAGTACATTTTAGAACAGGTGACTCCAACCCTCCTGGCCTTCTAGTTTTCAGTTCAGCCCAAGCAGCACAGCCAGATTGGGGCAGTGCAACAACTAGAGCAAAAAATGGGGATCCAAAGCCCTGCCTCTAAAGTCAGACTGACCTGGGTTCAAATCCCTGCTCTGGGTTCCCCACACTAACCACTTAACATTTCTGTGCCTGTTTCCTTCTCTGTTAAATGGAGGTAATAACATTCATGTCACAGAATTTCCCAGCACACTGGGGAGAAGTGATCAAAAATAGCTGTCATTACTATTTATCATAATGGTGGAGGTGATGGGTTGGGGGAAAGTGACATAGTAGTGGTGAAGCTAAATTCTCACTGAACAGTGTTCTGGTCCAGAGCTACCAAACCAGCATTCTGGCTGTGAGCAGCAGGTAGGGCTGGGGGCTCAGAAGAAGGTCCCTGTGTCGGTAAAAGGACCCATGGGCATGGGAGGCCACAACTCTCTAGCCCCTCCCAAGACTAGGCAGTGCTGAGCTGAGCCCTCATCTTCCCGATGCTGCAGCCCTGCTTGGTCCAGAGCCTTTCACTTCCTCCACAGTTTGTACCTGAGAAACCCTTTCTTCAAGCTTCCAAGGAAGCTGGCTGACAGTATGGGTGTCAAAGTCTATTGAATCAAAACCTTAGCTGGGGATTTGGGGTAGATTATTTTCCTTCTTGGAGCCTCAGTTTATCTCTAAAAGGGAAATAATAATAGCACCTCTCTCACAGGGTTGGACAGAATGTCCGGCACATAGGAGGTGCTGTTATCACCATGAAGAACAGAAAAGCCTCAAACTTCCCTGATGTAATGAAAATAGGTCCTATATCCCTGCCTGCTTGGCCTTCTTATTTTCTTCTCCACTTATGGGTTCCCCAGGAGGGACTCTTCAGAAACAGTGTGGTGGCCACTCACCTGGTTCCACCCCAGAGAGTCAATTTCCTTCTCTTCTCTGGACCCTGCTTCCCTGGGGTCCCAGATGAGGCGGTACCATTCCCTGCTTCCTTTCCTTCCTCCAGCTACTGAGGACACAGAGCTGCCACAGGGCCAGGAAAGAGCCCTCTTGCAGGCTAAGCCTGAACAGGGGGACTTAGGTTGGGGATATAGCTCAATGGTAGAGCACTTACCTAGCATATTAGAAGTCCTAGGTTCAATTCTCTGCACTGAACAGGGGTCTAGTCTTTGGAGTTCCCAAGGCCCAGGCTATATCCAGCTCAGCTGTGGGCCTGTAGGTCAGACCTGGGTTTTAACACTGGGTCTATCCTGTCTCGTCCTCAGTTTCCTCGTCTCTAGAATGAGTGTTATCGGGGCAGGATTCCTGCTCTGCCTGCTGGCTTCTCAGCATGGTCCTGTTGGGGAGAGGCCACTCACCGTTGAGTGTCGGGGGTGGAGAAGGAGATCCTACAGGGGATGAATCATTTGAATCCAGATACCAAGTGGCTTCGTCCATGCGGGACCTTCTCCTGGTGAGGGAAGGGGAGGGGAGGGGTGCTTTGTGTATCTCAGGACTGGAGGGAGGGAGGCAGATGATACTGAGGTGGGGGCACTCGGGTGACTCACCTCCCATTCTGGACCTCCCCAGGCTTGGGAGAACTGGGACCCCAGGCCCAGCATGCTCGACGTTCTCCATTGCTCGAGTCCTCCAGACGTCGAGGGGACTGGCGGCCCCACGCCTGCCCTGGCTCTGCAGGCTCCACTGTGGAGGAACCCAATGGAATCTGAGGTGATCCCTGGCCTCCTCTATTACAACAGGCAGGCTTTGGGGGGCAACTCTAGAGGATGGGCACAGGCTGGGCCCCATGCCATCCCCAGGGTGGGTCCTGGGACCAGCAGTGAGGTGAGGCATCTCATAACTCCTTCAGCTGACGTTGGGTGCTTAGGAGTTAGTACACCGACTGCCTGGGTTTGAATTCTATCTCTGCCATTTAAAAGTTATGTGGCAAATCACCCTTTTCATTTATCTATAAAACAGACATTTTAAAAAAGTAAGCAAACAGTGCTTCTCGGGGGACTAGACAAAGCAATCTAGAATCAGCAAGGGGAGGGAGCGTGGACAGGGAGGAAGACAGTGGTGAGATCCACTTGAGGATAGGGCTTGGAAGAGCTGGGAGTTCAGAGAAGGGGCAGGGAGGCAGGAAAGCTCCTTACACTGGATGGCTCGGAACCGGGGGAAGGTGGGCGAATCTCCAGCCCCAACCTCGAAGACGTTTCTCCTCCTGTCCAGGCCAGGTGAGGCCTGCACGGTGATGCGGTGCTTGAAGTCTGGGTTTGGGGCAGGAAGGAGCAGATGTGAGTTTGTGATGGAGAGCCAGGATTCCAAATAGCATGGGCCCTCGGCTGGCTTCCAGGCCACACAGGCAGTAGCACAGTGGCTGCATGACCAGGCAACCTCATTGTTCCCCCTGTAACCCAAGTTTTAGACAGGGAAAGCCAGTAGGCAGAACTCCACCGGTGGGACCAGCCAGGCGCTGGAGGTTGCCGGGAGCTGCGCTGCTCCGCCCCGCCCCCTAGGCCTTCCCAGAACTTTCAGAGTCCCGCCCCTTCCCGGTTGCAGCCACTCCCAGGCCAATATGCAAATATTTTCCTCAGAACCCGCCCATAACCACAAGACTTCCGGGTCCTACCCCTTCCAGTTCATGGGTCCACCACTAGCACCCTACACCAGTCCCAGTGCCGCTAGAGTACAAACCTGACCCCACCCCTTCAACCACGCAGCCAATGGGTCTGCCGCCCTGCCGCCTCCAGCCAAAGGCGGGGCAGGGCCCTGGGGCCGCCGTTTACCTAGGGGCATACTGATGCGCTCGCCGCCGTCCCGAGCCCTGAGTTTACTGCGCTTGAAGGTGCCGCGCCGGCGGCGCACGTGCGGCCGTTCGCGGTCCACCTGCTGTAGCAGTAGAGTCAGCTCGCGCTCGAACACCTCCAGTTCCCACTGGGCCAGCAAGTGCTCGCGCCGCCGCAGCTGCTCTGCCTGTGACCGCTGCTCGCGCGCCGCACGCGTCAGCTCCTCCTCTCGGCTCAGTAGTTCCTGCGCCAGAACAGGGAAGGCGGCGGGGTCAGCCCAGCACTGGCTAAGGCGCCCACGTCTACTCTTGGCCCAAGGAGACGGGGGAGGCGGGAGAGAAGGGGGACCTGTCCCCCAACTCGTTGCACCTTTTCCTTGGCCCGCAGCTCGTCGAAGAGGTCTTGGATTTCGCGTTTCCAGCCTTCTTGCATGGAGTGGAAGGAGTCCCGTGGCATTTCCCGTAGGACCTGTGCCTCTAGCGCCTCCAGCTGCTTCAGGATGGAGGCGAAGTCGGGCCTACGGTGGGGGTCCTGTGCCCAGCAGTCTAGGGGCACAGCGGGAAGGGGAGGCAGAGTAAGAAGGGGGTCGGTCTGTGGCTGGATGTGTCCTGGGCGCGGGAGTTCTGCCCTTCTCCACCCATCCTGTCCTCTTACCGGCCATGAGCTGTGCGAAGGGCTCGGGGCAGGTGGATGGGATGGGCAGTGTGAGCTTGTTAACAGCCACACCATAGGCCACAGCAAGACAGTCGATACCACGGTAGGGGACCTCGCCAGTTAGCAGTTCCCACAGCAGCACCCCAAAGCTGTGAAGGAGACAAAGGGTCGATGTGCCCTCTGCCCACTTTCTGCTATTTCACCCCAAAGCAATGAGGAACTAAATAGTTTGAGTCCCTTCCCTTGGGCACAGCCTGTCTGCCCACCCCTGTGGTTCGGCAACCATCGCTACCAGCCCCACAGCAGACCCTGCTCAGCCCCCACATCAACCGCACCTCCAAACATCGCTGCCCTTAGAAAAGGTGGAGGCCTTGATAACCTCAGGAGCCATCCAGGCGTAGGTGCCCGCAGCGCTCATTTGTGTGGTTTTGTGCCACTCTCTGGCCAGGCCAAAGTCAGTGATCTTCAGGGTCTTGTGTTCCATGTCATCACCCTCAATAGGCTGCAGCAGCAGAACTGGGGAAGAAGTGGCGCAGGACTTATGGTGAGTGTCCCAGGTCCAGGTGGTGGGGAACAAGGGAAGAGCTGGGAGCAAACTATCACTTGCCAGATGTCCTGGAGACCTCACAGCTTGGGGGAGAGGGGGGAGTTAGACAAAAATAACAATTCTGGGACACATTTACCCAGGGTCGCCTAGAAGCCAGATATTTCACCCTTAGCTCTAGCACTCAAAAACAAAAAAACCCACACCAGGTGTGGTGGCACATGCCTATTTAATCCCAGGCCTCTGGAACCTGAGGCAGGAGGATCGTCCCAAGTTTGACGCCAGCCTGAACTACATAGGGAGGCTGCCCCCCGCCAAAAAAAAGAGGTAGATATCACACCTATTTTAGATAAGGAAACAGCAGGGAAATGACAAGGTCATACAGGAAGCAAGGTCACACAGCAAATAAAACAAATTTCAAATTGCTCTGTGTGGTTCAAAAGCTAGTGTTCTCTTCTTCAATTTTATTTTGAGACAGGGTCTCACTAAATTGCCTAGGCTGGCCTTGAACTTGCAATGATCCTGCCTCAGCCTCCTGAGCATCAGGGATTACAGGTACACAACACCTCACTTGGCTACTCTACCTTTCCCCTAATACTGTCTTGAATAAAAACTAGCAACGATGGGCTGGGGATTTAGCTCAGTGGTGCCACCAACTGCCTCGAAAGCGAAAGTTCGAGTTCGATCCCCAGTACCAAAAAATACAAAAAACAAACAAACTAGCAACAAGGCTAATTTTTGGTGTTTGTGGCTCCAATTTCAGGAGAAATCTGTGAGTATCCTGTCATTTTGTTGAAGCAGGAGTATGAATCAGAACATCCCCCCTGTCCCCCCGGGGTAGGAACAGAAGGGAAGCCCTGGGTGAGCAAGGAAGCCCAGTGCCCACATCATGGGGCGGCTAGTGCAGCCACTCCCAGCAAAGTGCTCCACAAGATAGCTGCTGAGGCAGTTGGGTGTGAAGAGAATGGGAAGGGTGATGGTTCTTGGCCACAAAGGAGGAGCTTTGGGCAAACGTGGGCGTGGATGGCCAGACTTGGCAGGGGCTCCTGGCTTTGACCCAAATGGAGCCACCATACTTAGAACAGGGAGGCGAAGCAGCAATTTGCAACTCTCTTGCCAAGACAAAAACATCTCAAGTGAGCAAAGTTTTAGAGGACTAGGAAGAGGATAAAGTCATAGACTCATCAAAGGTCTAAAGGGCTTCTCTACTTCTGGTTATTGACAACTGCATGGTAGAGAAGTGACATCTATTTCTGCCCATCAAGGTGCACTCCTCAGCTCTCCTGCTGAGGGCACCAGTGCTGTGATGGGGGTGGCATGGGTACTGGGGGCAGGCCACAGGGGAAGTCAGCTACAAAGGCAGATGAGTCAGGAGGATGTCTCTGAGGAGGTGGCAATCAGATGTTCATCTTTGAGGGACTAAAACCATAACCCTTGATCTTGCTGCTAGCCAAGGCCTATAGTCTCCTGGGAGATCTGGTGATACCACCCAACCCCTTGCTGCTGTCTTTGGCTCCTCGGAGCTCAGCCTCTCCTCAGCCTCTGCATGCTGTCCCCAAGCTGTCTCATCCTCTTTCAGGTGCCAGCTTCCTCTTCTCCTGGCATCTTCTACACTTGGAGCTCTAGGCCAGACAGAAGCTGATCCAGCTGCCCATCTCTCCTGGTGCCCACACTCTCAACAGCCTTCACTGAGCCTAGGAGCCGACAAACTTTCCTGCAACTTCTCTGAATTGAGACAACGACCTCAAAATCCATCCATTCCTCTGAGCTGCCTTGGGGTTGAGTCCCACACAGTTAATAAAGCTGAGGATGACAACAAAACTATCTCAGAGGGTCAACACGAATATCAAACCAGTTATGGATTTTCAAAGTCTTCGCTGGAGGTCTGACAGCTGGCAGATGTGTTGGACATGCTCGTTGCCCTGGAGGTGCTGTGCTCACATCTGTCACACTCTCCTCTGCCCTGGGTCACTCCTTACTTCCAGCTTCACTGCAGCCTCTTGTCTGACTGAGGGAGGCTCAGCACAAGTTAATCTGAGGAGGACCCAAGACAGGATAGGGCAGGAGAAGAGCCTGAGGCCTGCTCCCTCTGGAGGACCAGCCCTTGATGCCTCTTGGCCAGGTCTCTGGCTGCACATGGGACACCACAGACTGGCAAGGTGCTTTCTGTACCACAACTCGGGAGGGACCAGTCTCCCCTTTTTCAATTGGGGAATCTGAGGCCCGGAGTGGGACAACTCACTCCAAATCTGAGAACTTCTTGTAATCATGATCTTTTTGCTACCCCCAACCCCATCCCGGTAAGCCTAAATCTTGTTTCTACATCTCCTGCCCTTCCTCCAGGCTGTCTGCTAGGGCCATGAACTTGTTCCAACCCAAGTTACTGTAATGATGTCTGATGGAGAACCTGGACAGGAGAGGTCAGGGGCCACTGAGAGAGGGGGCTAGAGACCCCAAGGCTGGGGCAAACCCTGCAGCCCCTCCTTAGGGCTCACTGGCCTTTGAAAGGAGATCTGGCCACCAGCATGCCCCCTCACTGGCCTCTGGGAGGGGGTTGGGAATGGCCTGGGCAACTCAACGCCTCTTCCGCCCCCCCCCCCCATAGTCCTTACTTCTCCTTTTTGGGAGGTCTGGCCTGTGTTTCCAATTGAAGGGGGGGGGTCCTTATGGGGAGAATTGGCGGAGGTCAGGCCCAGGCTGGGCTGGCCGGTCAGTCCTGTGACTCGTGGGCCTGGAGAATTCCCCCCTCTCTCCCCGCCAGGCTTCTTCACAAGGCCTCCATTGTCCAGGAAAATCATGCCATTGTTTCCTGCCTGTGTCCCCCCAGCTCAGGGACTCCCCCCACCCCAATCCTGCAGACAGAAACTCAGGCCTAGGACTGGGGTCTGGGAGGTTAGATGCCAGGCTCAGAAAGGCTGAGGGCACCTTGCCTGTGCCTTCACCACAACAGCTCAGATGCTGAGAAGGAAGCAGAGGAACTGGGGGGGGGGTACAGTAGGGGAGCAATCCCTGACTCCTTCCTCTCTGGCAACCCCCCCACCCCCAGCTCTTTCCTCCCTGGCAGGCAGCTGGGCTAGGGAGGGAGCAGGGGCAGGAAGCCAGCCCAGGGGCAGCAGGAAACACAGGAAGCTGTGGGGAGGGTGGGGAGCAGGAGCCTGGGCTATTGTTCCATTTTTTTCTGGAAAGAAAACGGAGGAAAAACAGAAGATGGGAGCCCCCCACACCAGGGTCCTTCGGGGAATCCCCCTTAGGCTAGGGCAAGGAGGGGGGGGTCCCTAGATTACTAGGGCCCGGGGGTAAGTCTGAGAGGTGGGAACTGGCCTCTACCATAGATGAGTCGGGGGTGTCTAGCAGGCCTCCTCTGACCCTTCCAACCCTGGCAAGGACTTGGATATCACTGAGTCCTGGCGCTCTGCTCCCTACACCCCTTGTCCATGGTCAGCCAAGGCCTGGGAGCTCAAAATATCCATGCTGGTCTCTTCCAAGAATCTCTGTGCCTCTCCAGTGACCCCACTGAGCCTGCCCCCACCCCTACATTTCCTACTGTCTCCAGCCTGAGCCCTGAGCTCCAGCAGGCCCTGACCCATGTGCTTCTCCACCCCATTTGGCCTCTATGCCTTTGCTCTTGTAGGCTCTGCCTGGAGACCCAACTAGATGCCTTTCTAAATGCTGCCTGCTCTGGCCTGGTGGGAGGCTTACCTTCCTCACGATGTCCCCTGAACCTGTCACTCGTGTGGCTTGGGCCCATGATGGGCAAGCATGTTGGGGGTCTGAAATGGCTAGAAATGGAGTCTCCTTTAGCCAGGAACTCCCACCCCATGTGCGGATTCTACTACTCATCCTGTCCTCCAATGTCCATGTCCATAGCTGAGGACTCACTGTCAGGCATAGAGTACCAGGGCTTGCCCAGGCTGTTAAGTCTTTTCAGCCTCCTGGTTACTTCTTTTTCAGAGGGGCTAAAATTGAGGCTTTGAGTTGAAATAACCAGCCAGAGGCCATGCAGCCAGGAAGTGGGGCCAACATTTCAATCCCTAAGGAGCCTTGACCTCAGTGAGAAGTGGGGGGCTTCCCCGGAGATCTATTTCCTGGAAGAGGTGAATAGACCAGCAATACCATGAATGTGATAAACCTCAAGGAAGGGGAAGATAAGGCCCGTTAGCCTTCAGGGGACTTCCTTGAGTTGGTGGCCACAGTTAGGCAGGATGCTGATGGCCCACCTGAGAGATCTGAGTTTTGTAATCTGGCCAACCTGCAGCTCCAGGCTGGGGTCAAGACTCCTTCAGGGGCTGGAAGAGGAGCATTCTGCCAGGTGTATGTGATTCCTGCTTTGGAGATAGTACAGGAGGAGTACCTTTAGAGGCCACAGGTACCCCGGTCAGCTGGACTCCCCTAGGCAGGGGCTCCAACCTCTGGCAGATCCCTTGCTAAATACAGCTGAGAGCTGGGAGGGGATCTGTGCCTGGGCCATGCCACCCTCCAACCATGCCCCTGGAAACTCACTGTTGTTGGACTTGAGGTCACGGTGGATGACAGGCACCAGGGCCTCACAGTGCAGGTAGTGCATGCCACGGGCGATCTGCACGGCCCAGTTGACCAGCACATGAGGGGGCACACGGCGCCCAGCCAGGGCGCGGCTGAGGGGTCCCCCAGCTGCATACTCCATCACCAGGCATAGGTTTGGCTCCTCCAAACACACAGCTTTGAGGGCAATGATGTTAGGATGTGCCAGCATGGCGAAAAGCCGGGCCTCCTGGCGAACACTCTCAGCTGTCACACTGATGTCCTCATCAGGGTCCTGGCGAGCTGCCTTCACTGCCACCAGCTCCCCTCTCCAGCTGCCCCGGTAGACCTTGCCGAAGCCACCAATGCCAATCACTTCCTCCAGTCGCAGCTCCTGGAAGCTGGCTACCTCGCAGGGGGGCGGCCCGCCACCCCGAGACACATAGTTGGATGGAAAGATGCCCACCTGGCCGCCCACCTGACCCGCCCACCAGCCTTCATCTCCTGAGATGGCTGCATCCCGAGATAGCACCTCCACACGGTCGCCCTTCCGCAAGGCCAGCTCATCTTGCCCACTGGGCTCATAGTCGAACAGGGCTGTCCACACAGGGTTGGCATAAGCTGCCGCCTTTGGGGACCCCTCTGGCCAGGCTCCACCACCGCCCCCAGTGCCCCCACTGCCACTGCCGTTCCATGATCCCAGAGGGCTCTTGAGGAAGAGATTCTTCAAGGGCTCCATGGCCAGGAGCCAGCGTTGGAATGTGTGGGGGATCTTCTCTGGGTGCCTATGGTCCCCACCCCTGCTGGTTGCTGAAGACTCAGTGCCGGGACCTGGGCATCCGGGCTCTGGCCCTCAGCCCCAGACCCACGCCTCTCTGGGGAGCCAGGAGGGTCGTCTCCCAGCCCCCCGCATCTCGGGCTTCTGGAGCAGGCCACCCACAGCAGTGTGGTCAGGCTGGAGGGGTGGGGCCCTGGGGCCTCCTGAGTCTCACCATGGCTGGATTGGAGGGGCCTCTGAGTGCCCCTTGGTTCCGGAGTAGTCCTAGGAGGCTGGCTCTGGCGCCAACCAAGTGTAAAGTGGGGCCTGCCAGAGGCAGTGCCTGGATTCCCGATGGGTCTTTATCCACTGAGCGTGGAGGGAGAGTCCCCAGTTGGGCTGAAGCTGCCTCTTCCTGGCCCTGGTGCCTGTGGCCCGGACGGCTCCGACCCGTTCCCTTCTTCCTCCTGCCTTTGTACTTTGGCCCCGGGGGCGGGAGGCAGAGGTGGAGGGTGGAGTTTCACTTTTTTCCGCTCTTCTCCCTCCAGCAGGAAACAGCATCAGATGACGCGGACCGGTTGCACTGCTCCCCTCCCGGAGGAGGCTCCATCGGCAGGGCTGGGGAGTTCCCGGGGAGGCGAGCCAGGAGAGGCAGAAGAGGACAAGGGTAGTCCCAGAACCCCCATCACACCAGGCTTTGGGACCCAGGAAGAAAAGCTCCAGCCGGGGTGCTCTGCTGCTTAGGGTCGAAGTTGGTCTCTGCTAAGGATGGACCAGTCTTGCCTTCTGGATCTGAATCCACATCTGCAAAGAGGTTATAAGAGCCGCGCTTGGGAGGGCGGCAAGTCCAAGCCTGGTCTTGGCTAGGAAGCTGCAGGACTGTGTGATGCATTTTCTCTCAGCTTCACTCTTTTCGTATTTGAAATAGGAACAAGTGGCTCTGCTTTCAAAGCTAGTGGACTGGAGGTGGGATAGACTGGAAGACGGACAGAACTGGCTGCACTTCCAAGCTCCTTTGGAACGGGCTCTTCTGAATTTCTTCCCCTCACCTGGGAAATAACCCGCTTCTTCATGTACCTTCCCCAGTAGGTGGAAACCTGAGACTGTTGTCCAGAAGTATGCCCCAAACTGGATTTAGAATAGCTGAGTCACAACAACCGCCGGGTAGCGTTGACACAACTGCCTCAAGCCTGTCACTTTAAAAAAAACGACACTATCCTACTCGACTATTCCCGCCTGTTCCGCACGGCCGCTCTCTACACATTAGGACTGAGTTCTGACCCGGAAGTAAAGGCTGATCAGGACGAGGGACGCTCGTGACGTAGGAGGTCTAGCAATAAAAGGGGTGGCTCAAAAGAGGTGTGAACCGGGATGGCCGAAATTTTAGCGCAGCCCTGAGAAGTTCACGCCTCCATATTTTCCCCGCCTCCTGTAACTCACTGGAAAAGCTTTGGGTCAATTAGCCGGCCACCACCCAATGGCTACACAACTATACACTCAGTTCCGCCCAGCTGTCCGGTCTTCTCCAGGTTGGCCCCGCCTGGGTGTGCGCATGTGCGCAAACGCTTCCTTTTTTTCGGACTTCTTTGGACCTGGACTGCGCACGCCCAAAGGGCACCCCCATGTCTGTCTCGCTGCTCCATCACCCCTACGCGCTTGCGCACTCGTGCCGTTAGCTTTTTTTCCTTTTCCGGGTCCCCAACTGGGTCTATCGGGCGCATGCGCCACTGCAGGCTGGCGGCTCGCGGCTCCTTCCGGCCTTCTCCTAGGTCCCGTACCGGCTAAAGCGGGGCGAACGCAAAGCCCTGAGCGATTGACTTGAGACCCCGGGAGTGGACTTCAGGGTCCCAGGGCTTTCCTCGATCCGGAACCGAGGAAGCCGCTACCTGTACTCCAGGAGCACCCAACCCCACGCCCACCTTTGGATGCTGCCGACGGGTGCCCGGCCCTTGCCCCGCGCCCGCCTGCTGGTTCAATCCCTCGGAGCAACTCCGGACCAGGGGTGCTGGCTCAGACCCCGCCCCTGATGCAGGCCCACCCCTGCACCAGTGCCTCCCAACGCTGACCCCCGGCCGGCCCCGCCCCCTGTCCGCACCCTTGCCCCGCCAATCCCCTCCCCCGCTGGGGGAGGCCATGGCGTGAGCGCAAGGCGGGGCCCCGGGGCCCTCGGGTGCCTGGCGGGGCGTGGGCCGGGGGCCGCCCCCATGAGGGTCCCTGGAGGGGGGCACGCGCAGCAGCCACGGGGTCATGGGGTCTCAAGTGTTGCAGATCCTGCGCCAGGGGGTATGGGCCTCTCTCACCGGAGGTTGGTTCTTCGATCCGCATCAGAGCACCTTCTCCAACTGCTTCCACCTTTATGTCTGGATCTTCCTGCTCACCTTTCCGTTCTTGCTGTACATGGTGAGACCCTGCTGCCACCTGTAACTCCTGCCAGGAAAGGGAGGACAGGATATCAGAGGGCGGGCAGTGTGGCAGGGATTTGCAGCTGTCCCTCGGGTGCTGGGTTGTGGAGAGAGAAATTGGTCCAGAGTTCAGGTGTGTGTGGAGATGCCAGGTTCTTCCTTTCCTGGGTTAGGTGACCTTGAGCCCTTCAAGCAGAATTCTGACAGGGTCTTTGTACTGGTTGTATGGAGGGCCGATGAAGTCTTCAAGCAAATTTGTTAATCCTAGTTCTGTTCCTGGTGGCAAGTACCGCCCAGGGGATAGAGCTGTGTAAGAAGCTGCCTGATTTATTGCCACTTTCAGGTCCTGCCCCCCAGCTTGTTGGTGGCTGGTGTGTACTGCCTCGTGGTGGCTATCATCTTTGCTACCATCAAGACTGTGAACTATCGGCTGCATGCCATGTTCGACCAGGGGGAAATTGTGGAGAAGCGCAACTCTACTATTGGAGAGCAGGAGGAGGAGCCTGCTCAAGCAGACAGCAGCCTGCCCAGGTGGGTGGGGCAGGGCTGTGTGGAGGATTGAAGGTTCTCAGTGCCTAGGCCTAACCCTTGAAGGATGGAGAAGGGCTGTGGGAACAATGGCTAAGTGAATGTGAGCACGTGTTCTGCAGTTAGGTAGGTAAAGGGATCGTTGGGGTGGAGGAGTAATGAAGTTGAACATAAAGGGAGGAGGTTAGCTCAGAGCTGCTTCTCTCCTTTACTAGGGACCCTGGAGTGGAGATGACAGTATTTCGGAAAGTGAGTTCTACACCCCCAGTACGCTGCAGTTCTCAGCATTCTGTGTTTGGCTTCAACCAGGTCTCGGTGAGTAGTCCAGGCCAGGCCTTCAGGCCCCCCCCCCCCGGTACTGGGGATCGAACTCGGGGCCTTGCACTTTTGGGGCAGGTGGTGGAACCACTGAGCTGAATCCCTGCCCCTTCAGCTTCTCACACTGCTCTCTTGGGAGCCGGTCTGTTGTGGGTGGGTCCTGAGCCTGTCCTGTTTGTTCCTTTGTGCCCCTCTCTTTGCTCAGGAATTGCTGCCCCGGATGGAGGACTCTGGGCCTCTCAGAGGTAGGTGGCTGCTGCTCAGGGTGAGAATGTGATAATGTGGAGTAGGGTGGTACATGGCTGTCCTGGGGTCTTGTTGACACCTCTGATGCCATGGTTGCAGATATCAAGGATCTGGTCCGGGAACAGGGCAGCAACAATGTAATTGTTACCTCTGCTGATCGAGAGATGCTGAAACTAAGCTCACAAGAGAAACTGAGTGAGTGGGCATGATAGGGCAGGCACTTGTGGGAAAGACTAACTGTTCTGTCCTTCACCTCAACTTTTGTTTCATCCTGGGGCTGTCTTCGTACTCCTGGATGGGACTGGACTTTCAGGGAGAGCAGAGATCTAAGCCTCCTTTAACATCAGTTTCCTTTACAGAACATCCATCTGACATTCTGTCTTCCTTCTGACAGTTGGAGACCTTCCCCAGACACCCCCAGGAGCTATCCCAGACCCCTGTCTCCCCAGCACAGACTCTTCGGAGCGTTCTCCCCTGGCTGGAGACGGAGCTCCCTGGAGTGGGAGCAGTGTGGCTGACACTCCCCTGAGCCCCTTACTGAAGGGAAGCCTCAGCCAGGAGCTGAGCAAGAGCTTCCTGACCCTAACCCGGCCTGACCGGGCCCTGGTGAGGACGAGCAGTCGACGGGAACAATGCTGGGGAGCCAATGGCTACCAGCCCCTGGACCAGCGGGGCTCAAGTGAGCCCACACCTCAGAAAGCTGGCTCCTCAGATTCCTGCTTCAGTGGCACTGACAGGGAGACACTGAGCAGCTTTAAGAGCGAGAAGACCAACTCAACACACCTGGACAGCCCTCCTGGTGGACAGGCTCCCGAGGGCAGCGACACTGATCCCCCCTCTGAAGCTGAGCTGCCTGCCTCACCCGATGCTGGGGTCCCCTCAGATGACACACTGCGTTCCTTTGACACAGTTATCGGAGCAGGGACACCACCGGGCCCTGCTGAGCCACTCCTGGTCGTGCGGCCCAAAGACTTAGCCTTACTGCGACCTAGCAAACGGCGGCCACCCATGCGAAGACACTCTCCACCTGGCCGTGCCCCTCGACGGCCACTTCTTGAGGGTACAGGCTTCTTTGAGGACGAGGACACCAGCGAGGGGAGTGAACTGAGCCCAGCCTCCAGTCTCCGATCACAGCGCTGCTACAGTACTGACAGCTCCTCTTCTACTTCCTGCTACTCCCCTGAGAGCTCTCGGGGGGCAGCAGGCGGGCCTCGGAAGCGTCGGGCTCCTCATGGGGCTGAGGAGGGGACTGCTGTGCCCCCTAAACGGCCCTACGGGACCCAGCGGACGCCCAGTACTGCCAGCGCCAAAACACACGCTCGTGTGCTGAGCATGGATGGGGCTGGGGGTGATGTCCTGAGGGCTCCCCTGGCTGGCTCCAAGGCTGAGCTGGAGGCCCAGGCAGGAGTGGAGCTGGCTGCCGCTGCTAGTGAGCCTGCTGGGCTACCTGCTGAGGCCTGCAGGGGACCTGCTGCCAACCAGCCTGGCTGGCGGGGGGAGCTGCAGGAAGAAGGTGCTGTGGGAGGAGGTGAGCGCTGGCTGCAGGGATGGAGTGGGCAGGGGACCTGGGGGAATAGGTTTGGGGAGTGAGTGGGCTGGAGTAGACCTGGTTAATGTCAGCTCGGCTTCCATCCCCAGTAGCAGATGGACATAGACTCAGTGATTGAGTGACATTGTGTGCCAAGCCTCTTGGGTTGGCACGGCCCAGCCATCTGCTCCTCCCCCTGGGGTCAGCACTGGAGTCTCTGCTCCCTGAGGACTCTTGTCATCCATGCTCATTCTCCAGCCACAGTGGGGCAGGGTAGACCAATGTCATCCTTATTTCCAGAAGAGGAGACTGAGGCATGAGTGGCTAGGTGACCTGGGTGGGCTGTGAGCATTGTTGGACTGGGTGTGACCTTTAGCTCCATGCTGAAGCACCTGCCACCACCCCACCCTGCCAGCTCTGATCAAGCCTCTGTCACTTACACTTGGGGGCCTCTCTGGCAGCAGCCGAGGAGACAGGCAAGCGGGAGTGCACGAGCAATGTGAGGCGGACCCAGGCCATACGAAGGCGCCACAACGCAGGCAGCAACCCCACTCCTCCAGCCTCTGTCATGGGCTCACCACCCAGGTGAGCTTCTGACCCCTGGGCTACAGGGCTGGGGGCCGAGCTGGCTCTACCGGGTGCTGACCCACGTCTCCCCTTTCCCAGCAGCCTGCAGGAGGCCCAGCGGGGCCGAGCTGCCTCCCACTCGCGGGCACTGACACTGCCCTCTGCCCTGCACTTCGCCTCTTCACTACTGCTCACCCGGGCCGGTGCCAATGTGCATGAGGCCTGCACCTTTGATGACACCTCCGAAGGAGCCGTGCACTATTTCTACGATGAGAGTGGTGAGCCCCTTTCCAGCCAGCTCATCACCACCTGAAGTGTAGATGTCCTGTCACTTTCACTGTGCTGATGAGGGAGTCAAGACACACCTGAAGTCACAGGTGGACTCAATGGAGGGACAGAGAGCCAGACCCAGAGCCTGCTGACCATGGGGCCCAGGGCCTTGATCTGCAGGCTCTTCTATCCAGGTCTTGGTCCCCAGGAGCTGGGCTGCCATACCAGGGCTTATATCATGACTTCTTCCTCAGCGGTCCTGGTGCCTGTGTGAGTGTAGCCTTGGCATGTCTGTCCCTAACACATTGCTTTCTCTCTCACACCTGTTTAAGGTGTGCGGCGCTCCTACACCTTTGGCCTGGCTGGAGGTGGCTACGAGAACCCTGTGGGACAGCAGGGGGAGCAGGCAGCCAATGGGGCATGGTGAGTGTTCAGGCTGGGCCTTTTGCAGGCAGTGGTCTGGTGTGCTGTGTTGCTGGGGAACACCCCAAGCCAGGCGCATGCGTGCGCGCGCTCCCGCCCCCGCCAGGCTGGGAGGAGAGCAAGATGGGAAGCAGTAAAGGGCAGACTTGGGCGGGGGTGGCGGATCCAGGGAGCCCATGGCCTGCTTCCCCAGGAGGAGGGGAAGGGAGCACAGGCTGCGGAGGGGAGTGTTTCTGCCACCTGCTTCCGCCTGACTGCAGTACTCCTGTTCCTTCGGGCCCCCAGTCATGGCCTCATCTTGGCCTCAACCTCATCTCATCCCTGAGCTTGCCCATGACCTTGATCTTCATGGCTGCTGTACCCACAGGGACCGCCACTCACATTCCTCCAGCTTCCACTCAGCTGATGTCCCCGAGGCCTCAGGAGGCCTGAACCTGCTACAACCAAGGCCTGTGGTTCTGCAGGGCATGCAGGTGCGCCGGGTGCCCCTGGAGATCCCAGAGGTGAGCAGCTGGCGGGGGGCCAGGTGGTGCGCAGATCACTGAGGCTGGCCTGAGTAGAGACTCATCCAGGTGCCCTAGGAAGGACAGCCACCCAGAGGGAGGAGTTGGGGATTCTGCTGTGCTGCATCTGTCCTGACTTTTGCGGGCTGACCAAGGGTGCATAGGCCTTGATGCTGAGTGGTTCAGGAAAGTATGTGTTTGCTTACTCTGCAGCTGTGTCTGGAGTACCGTCCTAATATGGAAAGGCCCTGGTAGAACAGAGCCAGACCAAAGACTACAGGTCTTTTCCTGTCCAGGTCTTGGTTCCTAAGGGCTGGGCTGCCATGCTAGGGGACATGTCACAGAGCTTTTTCTCATTTAATGGCTCAGTTAACAGGGCCAAAGGGTATGTGCGATGGTACCTACAAAAGTAGCAGTTCAGTTTGCCAGTCAATGACTATGCTTTTCCTCATGCTAGGAATCGCATGTGTCCCATGCGATTGATTGCCTTGGGTGACCTCTGTTAATGCTTCTTGTCTTAGCATAGTTATCGGTAGTGTCTTCTTTTTTTTGTTTTGTTTTGTTTTTTTTGTTCTTGGTACCGGGGATCGAACTCAGATCCTTGTGCTTGCACAGCAGGCGGCGAAACCACTGAGCTAAATCCCTGGCCCTCTTCTTTTATTTTTGAGACAGGCTCTCACTCTGTAGTTCAGGCTGGACTTGAACTTATTATGTAGCCCCGGCTGGCTTCGAACTCTCGCCAGTCCACCTGCCTCAGCCTCCTGAGTGCTGGGATTATGGGCTGGGATTACAGATGTGTGCCATCACGCCTGCCTGTGTAGTGTCTTTTATTCCTAAAAACACCTCAATTTGTATAGAAGGTTACATGGTCAGTTTAGGAACACCAGAAGTACTAAGAATGCGTAAAAATACAGTCTCAACTGTCTGTAGTTCCAACTGCGTGGGTACTTGAGCTGAGAAGTTCAAAGCTAACATGGGCAACATAGCAAGAGTCTTCAGAAACAAACAAATGATCTCAGAGTTTAAAGAATAATTCTGAAAATGCTGGACGTGGTAGTACATGTGATAATTCTAGCACTCTGGAAGAGTGAAGCGGGAGGATCCCAAGTTCAACCCCAGTCTGGGCAATTTCGTGATTTATTGAGACCCAGTAAGAAATATGGCTCAGTACTCGCTTAGACAGCATATACAGTAAAAAAAAAAAAAAAAAAATAGTTCAGTGTGAAGGTCCTGGGTTCGATTCCTAACACTACCACCACCAAAAAAAATCCTAAAAGGAGTATCCTCGTATATGTAGTGCTTGAGGCTGCAGGCAGATTGCAAGTGGCATGGAAGCCTCCATGTGCCCTTTCCTGATCTGCTTAGACTTTTTAGCCGTCACTGGGGTCAGCATCATCCTTACTCTCCAGAGGCAGTGGTTGTGCATCTGAGCCTTTCCATGGTGTTCTTTCTATCCAGTCCACAGGGCTGGGCCAATAGCTGTGCCTTGTGAGTGCTGTCTTTGAGGGGTGGGAAGGGTGGGAGTAGGGATTGAGCTTGAACCCAGGGCCTTTGCATTGAGTTATAGCCCCAACTTCCCTTTTAAAAATTTTTATTTTGAGACAGGGTTGTGGTAAGTCTAAATTACCCAGGCTACTGCTGCCTGCCTCGAAAGCACAAGGTCCCAAGTTCGATCCCGGTACCAAAAAAAAAAAAGTTCCCAGGCTAGGCTAAAACTTGTGATCTTCCTGCCTCAGTCTCCTAGAGTGCTGGGATTACAGGTGTGCACCACTGCACCCAGGTCCACAAATGCTTGTTCGTGTAGGGCACAACAAACCTAAAGAGTCAAAGTAGTTCACACAGGGTCTCGTGGTGCCAGCATTGGCATACAAGCCTGTCCTCTGGCCTGGGAACTCTGTGGTCCTGGGTAGGATGGTCACGGTCACAGTGATGACTACATGTGGGAGGAGGAGCATTTGTGGCAGATTCTGAAGGACAGGGTGAATTTTGCTGAGTCCAGGACAAGGCGGGAGATACATCTGATTATGGAAGGTGGACATGATAGTCAGTGACTGTGGTACCTGGTAGTCCCTCACAGCTATTGATCTGTGTCCTGGAACCCAGGGTGAGGAGCAGGGCCTTGTGATGAAGGGCCAGGACAGGCCATGTGGCCACTAGATGGTAGGGACTTCCTGTGCTGAGGGAAGTGGTCAACCAAGCCAGTGTGCTGGGGCTGGGGCTGGATATTGATCATGGGGGTGGTGGGGCTGATAGCCGCGGCTGTGGGGACTGCAGTTTGACCTGCTGGACCAGGACTCCCTGCACGAATCCCAGGAGCAGACCCTCATGGAGGAGGCACCACCCCGTGCCCAACACAGCTACAAATACTGGCTCCTCCCTGGCCGCTGGACCTCTGTGCGCTATGAACGTCTTGCCCTGCTGGCCCTGCTAGACCGGTGAGTGCCTACCTGCCATGGCCACCATCCCCAGAGAATCCCAGAATCTTGGCCTTCTGGACTCTCTGGACCTGTAGAGACAGCTGTGGTGTCAGAGAACCTGATTGCGCCTTGATGGGAACGACATTTCTTTAGGTTCCACTGGGGTGCAAGGGGCAGCCAAGTCTGGGAGTGCTATAATAGCCCTGCTCAAAACAAACAGTTCCTACTCAGCTCATTATTTTTTATTTGCTTCTATGTTTGATTTTTTTTTTTTTTTGAGGTAGGGTCTCACTATGCCGTTCAGGCTGGCCTTGAACTCACTATGTAGCCCAGACTAGCCTCAAACTCACAGTGGTCCTCCTGTCTCAGCCTCCCAAGTGCTGGGATTACAGGCATGTGCCACCACACCCAGCTTCTGTATTTGATTTGATTTGAAAATTAAGTGCTGGGCTGGGGATGTAGCTCAGTGGCACCCTGCCTACCTTGCAAGCCAAGGTCCTGAGTTCGATCCCGGTACCGAGGAAAAAAAAAGAAAATTAAGTGCTGTGACCTAGAGAAGGACACAAAGCATTTACCTTGAATCCCATTTCTTAGAGGGGAAACTGAGGCCTAGAAAATCAAATAGAAAAGTCAAGTGACTCTTGTCTAATGTAGAGAACTGGACCTAGACCCACGTCCAGGCTTGCTGTTCATCAGGCTCTCTCCTGGCACATAACTGTGCCGGTCAGGTTCTGCCTGTGTCTGTATTGTGGCATACCTGGTGTGGTATATTCATTGTAGCCATGTGTCACCATGAGCTGGAGATGAGCAGTTCATGACAGTACCTCAAGCCTTAGCTCCTGGAGGGGCCAAAGATTGGGATGCAGGTTAGGAGCAGGATAGCTTCCTGGAGCAGGTACAGCCTGGCATGAGAAGAGGCCTGGAGGTGGTACTTTAGGACAGAACCCTGTCTCCCCGACTCCCCACCAGAAGGTGAGCCAGGAGGGCCATGCCCCGACATACCTGTCTCCACTCCAGGACTCGAGGGGTGATGGAGAACATCTTTGGTGTTGGCTTGAGCAGCCTGGTTGCTTTTCTGGGCTACCTGTTGCTGCTCAAGGGCTTCTTCACTGACATCTGGGTCTTCCAGTTCTGCCTGGTCATTGCCTCCTGCCAGTACTCCCTGCTTAAGGTCAGGCCTTGCTCCCTGGTCCTCTTCCACCGACCTTCCCCAGACCTTCCCCTTCCCACTGCTCCAGGGGTGAGGGGTGAGCTAGAAAGCAGAAACGTGCTTAAGGTACCACATGACAGGTGAGAGCACCAAGGCCTGGACAGTTCAGTGTCCTGCCCTGGTCACTCACTTATCACTGCCCAGGGGTAGTGCCGAGCAGTTCCCAGGGCCTCCTGCTCCCATGGGCTCTGGCTTTTGTTGCCAGCATAGCTCTTTCTCCTCCAGAGCGTGCAGCCTGATGCAGCGTCTCCCATGCACGTGAGTACCCATGGAGCAGTTTGTCTCACTGGAAAGACCTGAGGGGGTGAGACCAGGTGGGAGGAGCTCACGGCAGGCTCACCCCCAATGATCACTCCAACCCTGCCCAGCTCTCTAGCTTGGACCCAGGGCCAGGCCTGGGCTGTGTGGGGATGGACACATACCTGGGGTGGGCAGCAGGGAAGGCCCAGCTCCTCACAGGCCGACTCCCCAGGGCCACAATTGGGTGATCGCGTACAGTCGACCTGTCTACTTCTGCATCTGCTGTCTGCTCATCTGGCTGCTGGATGCCCTGGGCTCAGCTCAGCCCTTCCCACCTGTGTCCCTCTACGGCCTCACACTCTTCTCTGCCTCTTTCTTCTTCTGTGCCCGAGATGTGGCCACTGGTGAGATGGGGCAGGATGGGGATGCCCCAGGGGAACAAGCCCCCATGGTGGGCCAAGGAGGGGCCAGCGGGCTGACTGGGCCTTTGTTTCTCCTCCTGGCCAGTGTTCACCTTGTGCTTCCCATTTGTCTTCCTGCTGGGCCTCTTGCCCCAGGTCAACACCTGCCTCATGTACCTGCTGGAGCAAATAGATATGCATGGCTTTGGGGGCACAGGTATGATGCCTACAGGGGGCACAGGTATGATGCCTACAGGTGGCCCTGGGGTACAGGAGAGCACAGGGCCCAGTAGGGCCCATGGATTGGGTCTGTCTCCAGCCCTTGCATCTAAACCGTGGACACAAGGACTTGCCCCCTCCCTTCCTTGGCATTCAACCTGAGAATGTTAGAAATGCTGAAGGCCTCTCGGGGTTAGGGGAGCAGAGAACAATGGGGAGTGGTGTTCCAGGAAGTCAGCTTCGGGAAGATGCGGGGCAGTGGGGCAGGGGTGAAGTGGGATGCCAACAGGTGAGAGCTTGCCTTTACCTACTCCTCCTTGCCACACAGCTGCCACCAGCCCACTTACTGCAGTCTTCAGCCTCACTCGCAGCCTGCTAGTTGCTGCTCTGCTCTACGGCTTCTGCCTTGGAGCTATCAAGGTAGGGCCTGCAGGTTGGGGTACATGCTGAGGCCCACAGGGTTGTTGGCACAAGGCTGTGAATTGGGCTCAGCAGTAGCTTCTCACATGAGGGAGCCCCTTACCCTACACTTACCTTTACTTCCCCTGACCAGTATGTGTTGTCCTCCTAGACTCCTTGGCCAGAGCAGCATGTCCCTGTCCTCTTCTCCATCTTCTGTGGTCTTCTGGTGGCACTGTCCTACCACCTGAGCCGACAGAGCAGTGATCCCACTGTGCTGTGGTAGGTGCTGCATGTTCCTGTCTGTGTGCACATGTGTGTGCTCCGTGGATGTGTATCTGTGTCTGCCCAGCAGGGACTCAGGGATCTGCGGGTTGATGCATGTGTCTGTGACTAATGGACTCTGGTCTGCTGTGACCCTGGGGACCCTGGCAAAGGAGGGGTCGCCTCCCCAGCCCTGGCCCCTGACTCTTTCTCCTCCAGGTCTCTGGTCCGGAGCAAGCTCTTCCCTGAGCTAGAGGAGCGGAGCCTGGAGACAGCCCGGGCTGAGCCCCCAGACCCGTTGCCGGAGAAGATGCGCCAGTCGGTGGTAAGGAGGCATGAGTATGGCGCCCTGATGAGGAGGTGGTGGCAGGTCCAGGGCAGGAGGGGCATATGGCCCTGGAGCAACAGGCAGTGAGCTGTCTCTCTGGCCCTGCAGCGCGAGGTCCTGCACTCCGACCTGGTGATGTGTGTGGTGATCGCTGTGCTTACCTTCGCCATCAGTGCCAGCACTGTCTTCATTGCCCTGAAGGTTCGTGCAGTGCAGGCCATCCTCCCCTCGGTCTCCGCGGGAGCCTGCTGGACCCAAGGGCCCGGAGCGGCCCCCACCCAACTTGGTGGACTGAGCGCCTGGCCTCTCCCTCTCACAGTCGGTGCTGGGCTTTGTGCTGTATGCGCTGGCCGGAGCCGTGGGCTTCTTCACACATTACCTGCTGCCACAGCTCCGTAAGCAGCTGCCCTGGTTCTGCCTCTCACAGCCTGTGCTGAAGCCACTGGAGTACAGCCAGTATGAAGTTCGGGGTGAGTGCTCTCCCAGGCCTCCTCTTGTTGCCCCACCTGGGCAGCTGCAGGCTGGAGCAAGGTCTGGTGAGAGCTGTGGTCTTCCTGGCCCAGAGTGCCAGCAGGGGGCAGCCTCTCTCCACACTGCCCTCTGTGCTGGTCCTGACCCTGCACCCCTTTCTGGCTCTGTCTGCACCCACTTTCTCACTTTGCCCAGTTCATCCTCTGCATGCATTATCCATTTTCTGCCTTCCTTCTGATCTCTGAGGAGTTGGAAGTAGAATTCAGGGCCCTAAAGGGATCAGAATTACAAACTGGTCACCAGTGACTTTTTAAAAAAATTTTTTGAGACAGCATCTTCCTGTGTCGTTCAGGCTGGCCTTGAACTCACTATGTAGTCTAGTCTGGCCTCAGACTCGCAGCAGTTCTCCTGCCTCAGCCTCCTGAGTGCTGAAATTACAGGCATGAGCCACCACATCTGGCTCCAGCATGGCTTCTGTCAGCTTGAGCCAAGTGGCCTTGCCCCTCAGAAGGGCCTGTGGATCAGGGTCATCCCACTGTTGGTCTCCCCAGTCTTCGCTAGTGACCTTTGCCTATCCCAAGTGGACATCTTGAGAGTTTCTTGTCAGTCTTATTTCCACAGACAGTAAGGTAAGGTAAAACAGCTGCCCTAAGTCTCCATTTTTGCTGCCAAAGATCAGTCCCTCTGGTCCCTGCCAGAGTCTCTAGGGACCCAGGCCAGCACATCCCCTGGCTTGTTCACCCCCTGAGGTTTTTCCTGGCCCTGCAGTGCCCAGTCTTTTGGGTCCCAAGGGTGATGGGGCACCTAGAGGCCAACAGACCATCTTGTCGCAGGTGCTGCCCAAGTGATGTGGTTCGAGAAGCTGTACGCTGGTCTGCAGTGTGTTGAGAAGTACCTCATCTACCCTGCTGTGGTACTCAACGCTCTCACAGTGGATGCCCATACTGTCGTCAGTCACCCAGACAAGTTCTGCCTCTAGTGAGGACCACATTGCTCACCCGCGCCCCCATCCACATTCTCGTTTGGTTCCCAGTGGGAAAATTGAGGCCCGTAGAGGGAATGGGTGGTATCTGAGATTGCCCAGCAAAGGCCAGCATTACCCACTGAAGCAGACGTGCCCCCTTTACTGCCTTTCAATGGGCCGTCCTAGCAGACAGCCGAAGCCCAGGGTTGCTCTCAGCCAGGGTGGGCAAGGGTTGAGCCCCTATGCCCATGGCCCCTGAGCCCCTGCTGGGTACCGGATGCTTGCCCCTCACCCACAGCTGCCGGGCGCTGCTGATGACCGTGGCTGGGCTAAAGCTGCTGCGCTCAGCCTTCTGCTGCCCACCTCAGCAGTACCTGACCTTGGCCTTCACCGTCCTACTCTTCCACTTCGACTATCCCCGCCTCTCCCAGGGCTTCTTGCTTGACTACTTCCTCATGTCCCTGCTCTGTAGCAAGGTGAGCCAGAGGCTGAGGCCCAGCACCCTTCTGCCTGGCTGGGAGTAAATGTCCCACATACCTGTGAGTCTGTCACCTGCCATTCCAGACCAGCCCTGCTGTGGGCCTTTGCAGGGGTGACTCCATAAAGGGGTCACCTCTGCCCTACCCTTGTAGAGAGGAAGCTGAGGCTGAAAGAGGTAGAGTCACCAATTCTCAGATCCTTCAGAGAATTGGTGGTCAGCCAGGATGTGACCCCGAGTCTGGCCTACCCTGCAGCCACCTTCCTCAGAAGCAGTTGGTGTAGTTAGAACCTGGCCTTGTCCTCTAGACAAGAGCCAGCCATGGCCCTGGAGACTGGATCAGAGCTGAGTTTCAGAAGCCCTGGGGCGTAGGTGTGCAGGTGCTCTGCCAGGCTGTGGGATTCCCCCGTCAGGGCGGGGGACAGGTCACTTTGAACAAAGGGCCATCTACCACACTATGCTAGAGGCCTGCTGTGGCTGAGACCCTGTACAAGCCCTGAGCCCTTTTCTCACTCAGAGTGTTTGATTCTTGTTTGGGGCCTGACCCAGGGTGGTAGGCCTCCGGACCACGTGCCACTCAGTACCAGTCCAGGCCCACTGACGGAGTAGCATGAGCGGAGCAAACACCATCTCGCCTTTGAACCTCTGTGAAATGGAGGCAGCAATAGGAAGCTTTGGGGTAGTCACATGAATTAAATAGCTAATCCGGCCTTATGCTTAGTCAGGAGTTGCTCATGATGGCAGGTGCCTCAAGCCAAGTCTAGAGAGAAAGAGTTGGGAGTGATTTTGAGCTTGGCCCCATGTGGCTACCAGTGGGCAGCCCCACAGCCCTGGATGAGGCCCACTGTCTGGGGTCTTGACAGATCTTACCTCTATGAGTAACCCAGGATGTTTTTTATCATCTCCCCTTGGTGCCCCCACCAGCTGTGGGACCTGCTGTACAAGCTGCGTTTTGTGTTGACCTACATTGCACCCTGGCAGATCACCTGGGGCTCAGCCTTCCACGCCTTTGCCCAACCTTTTGCTGTGCCACGTATCTGCTGCCTGCGGTTTGGGTGGGAGTGTGTAGGGAGGGCTGCAGCCTGAGGCTGCAGGGCCTGGAGAGGGAGGGCGGGAGGTCAGGAGGTCCCATGTGCCTGCCACCACCTCCTTGACTTGTGCCCAGACTCAGCCATGCTGTTTGTCCAGGCCCTGCTCTCGGGGCTCTTCTCCACGCCACTCAACCCCCTGCTGGGCAGTGCTGTCTTCATCATGTCCTACGCAAGGCCTCTCAAGTTCTGGGAACGTGACTACAAGTGAGTGTCACAGGAGATAGCAGCAGGTGTCCAGGGAGGAAGAGGGAAGGCTTGGAGCTCAGGGTGGACGGTGCTCAGCAGCAAGTGTGAGAGGGTGTGTGGGCACAATGCAGACACATGGCAGATCGATGAGGGTGGAACCAGCCACAGGGTCTGATGTGCGGGTGTGAGCCCAGTGTTCCAGTGTCACAGTGGATCCTGGGTGAGTTCCCTTGTGTCCCTGAGCCTCAGTCTTCTCTGCTCTGACAGTCAGCGGGACTGCTACAGGTGACATACGCTCTGCTTAGGGGTGTGGGCTCAGAGGGGACCTGGTGGAGCCTGGACACAGGAGACATGCTGATGGGCAGCAGGCAGTTGTCCCCAGAGTCAGCTTCACCCTGTACTAATAGACTTTCTCTCTCCCCCAGCACTAGACGTGTGGATCATTCCAACACCCGCCTGGTGACACAGCTGGACCGGAACCCCGGTGTGTACCCAGCCATCTCGAGGCTTCAGGGCAAGGCCTCCCCAGAGGGAGCCTTCCTTCTATCACTTTGTCCCTTTATCTTTCTGATCTGGGTCCCAGGCGCTGATGACAACAACCTCAACTCCATCTTCTATGAGCACCTGACACGCTCGCTGCAGCACACGCTGTGTGGGGACCTGGTGCTGGGCCGCTGGGGCAACTATGGCCCTGGCGACTGTTTTGTCCTGGCCTCTGACTACCTCAACGCGCTGGTGCACCTTATCGAGGTTGGCAATGGCCTTGTCACCTTCCAGCTGCGTGGCCTTGAGTTCCGGGGTGAGCCAGGGCTTGGGGTGGGTTCTGTGTTTGATAGTGCATGGCAGCTGTATCCCAGTCCAGCATGTCCCTGCTGGCTGGGTGACCTCAGGCAAGGCACTCTGCTCCTCAGCCCGGGGTTTCCCAGTGTGGTTGCCATGGATGGGATCTGCTCATAGCTATGAGGTGGTAGGGTCTCTTCTGGCCAGGCCTTGTTTCTGCCCTGACTTTGGGTCCACAGTGACTGACCAGACCTCTGTGATGAAATCTGGGCCCAGAGCTCTGGCTTCTCCTACCAGCTCACTCAGCCATCTGTTGTCTCAGGCCAGGCCTCAGTCACCACCATGCACAGCCCCAGCCAGTGAGCCAGCTCCTTGCTCTTGAAAAGATGCCCCCCAGAGAGGGCCGCAAAGGTATGGGGGGGGGGCAGGTGTGGTGGCACATGCCTGTAATCCCAGCACTTGAAAGGCTGAGGCAGGAGGATCACCACAAGTTGTGGCCAGCCTGGACTACACAGTGAGACCCTGTCTCCAAAAGCGGAACAAGCAAAAAAGGATTCTAAGCACAAGTCATGAGGGCCACCACCTTGGGCAAGTCACTTCTCATCTGAGTTTGTCTTTGTCTATACAAATGAGGGACCAGAACCCTGTCTTCCCCACTTCTCTGGCAGCTGGGAGTCAGGAGGGGAGAGGGGCTCACTTCTTATTATTTGTGCTGTAACCACACGTGGTGGAGAGGAGTAGCAGCAAGCCTGGAGTGTCATGCCACACACTCAGTAGTGGAGGCAGCCAGGGATTGTCTCAGTGGCCACTGACGGGCACCCTTCCCTGGCAGGTACCTACTGCCAGCAGCGTGAGGTGGAGGCCATCACTGAAGGTGTGGAGGAAGATGAGGGATGCTGCTGCTGTGAGCCTGGCCACCTGCCACGAGTCCTGTCCTTCAACGCTGCCTTCGGGCAGCGCTGGCTGGCCTGGGAGGTGACAGCCAGTAAGTACGTGCTGGAGGGCTACAGCATCAGTGACAACAACGCCGCCTCCATGTTGCAGGTCTTCGACCTCCGCAAGATCCTCATCACCTACTATGTCAAGGTACAGTGGGTGGGGCACATGGCTGGACAGCAGGGTCCCTGCTGGTGAACACTTCCTGACCTGGAGTGGCCTGAGTGCCGGGTGCTGGAATGTTGGGAGCCTGTTTTGTCTAAGGGAGGCAGAAGCCTCAGAGTTTTAAGCGTCCTCCACAGTGCCTCTGCCAGATAGCAGGCCAAAGAGGCCCCGGTGTCTCTGATGATTAGGATATCTAGGCAGGGCTCCCTGTTGTCCCTCCAGAAGGCCAGCCTTGGGCAGTGGGTGTGCGGGCAGGTGGGGAGCAGATGTGTGGATCTCCCCAGGTTGCTGGACCAGCAGGGGCCATTGCTGAGGTCAGCCTTTGAGATCACCAGCTCCATACCACACCCAGCCATGATGATAATCCCAGTGGTGTTCATGAGGCTGCCAAGTGGTGCTGCTTACTGAGGGATGGGCTCTGTCCCAGGCACCTCTCCCGAGTAGGATAGCCTTTGCCACACCCTCCCAGAGAGCTCATGAAACTCCCTGGTGTGGAAGTTGTCTGGCAGAGGTGAAGTGATTGCCCTGAGGCTCCAGGATTAGGAGAAAGTACCAGTGCCATATTTTGAACCCAGGCCTGAGGGTCTTGAGACCTGTTAGGAGTGGCAGGCATTGGTGAGGCACAGGTAGGGTATAGAAGAAACACTGAACTGGGGGTTCTGGGGTTCTTGGCAGCCTGAAATGTCACCTCCTTTGCTATGCTTCATTTTACCTCTTGAGGAAGTGGTGCAACTGCAGGTCTATGAGTGATGTGACTTTGTGGTCAGATATGGACACTGTGGGAATCAGGTGGGTCGGAGGTCACTGCCCAAGCCCCTGTGTGCCTGCTGAGGATCTGCCTTGGCATTCCCTATGAGCCCTGGAGGGGTGACCTTTTGGGGCTCAGGTGACCCTGCCCACCTGAGGTTAACCTCTGGGCTGGGCATTGTATCCCAGCTGTCCTTTTGCACCCACTGTGAGCATCTCATCTGTGTCACTGGAGAATTTCTGTCATTCCTTCTGTCCTTCACTCTTCTAGGGAAGAATTTGTGAGGTTCCCTGCCACTTTCACTGACAAGGAGGCCAAAGTCCAGAAAGGGACAGTCCCAGTCCTAGATCCAGAGGTTCCATCTTCCTATCCCATCTCAAGATTGGTGCTCTTGTCCAGGTCTCTGTGCTGCCTCCCACAAAACCCACTAAAAGCCACATGTGGACCTCTGATTATGATCCCTGGTCTAGCAGGTTGGGGTGTTCCCAGCCTTGCAAAGAGAGGCCAACTTAACCATGGCCCAGAGGCTGGGCAAGAGGTACCTGGAGGCCTAGGGAAGCTCGGCTAAGATGTGGGGAAGCCAGGCATGGTGGTGCATGTCTAATCCAGCACACAGGAGACTGAGGCAGGATGATTTTGAGTTTGTCAGCCTTACCTACTCTGGGGCTTCAAGCCTGCCCTGGACTGTATCCTGAGACCCTGTCTCAAAAAAAAGCATGGAGGACAGGGTGAAACCTGGAAGGGCTGTGGGGGCTGGGACCTGGAGTGGCTGCTATGCAGGCAGCCCACTGGGTGTGCAGGAGGGTAGGACAGTGCTAGGATATGTCCTCCCCAGCCTTTATTTTCCTCTTTCTTTTGTAACTTGGGGTTAAACCTAGGATCTTCACACTGAACTGCATTTCCAACGGGTTTCAAAAAATATATTTTGAAACAGGGTCTCTCTAAGTCACTGAGTTAGCCAAGCTAGGCTGGAACATATGCCTATGCCCAGTCAGTTTTTGGTCAGCTGTACCCTCCCTCCCTCCCTCCCCAGTGCAGACTTTCCCATTCTGTACCCAGGGTGACCCCATTCACTCCATCTCAGGGTAGTGTGTGGATCCCCATAACCCACTTTATCCCAGTGTGCCAGCTGTCTCCCTTCCAAAAGCTCCTCTCCATTTGTTTAAAGGCCAACAGGGCTTCTTTTTTTTTTTTTAGTACTGGGGATTGAACTCAGGACCTTGCATTTGTGAGGCAGGCGGCAGCACCACTGAGCTAAATCCCCGGCCCCCAACAGGGCTTCTTAAGGTGCGCGGGAGCCCCCAGCTTTGGGTACAGGTGTTGTGCTGCTGGCTTTGTTCAGACTGTCACCTTCAACTGCCTAAAGGGCATTTAGGGCCCTTGACCTATAGGCTGCACCACTACCTCAGCCTGACTTTCTAGGCCCTGAGCTTCCACAGCATTTTTAGCTCAGTCTGCCCTGCTGTGTGATATCAGGCAGGGCTGTCATCTGTTTGAGCTTCAATTTCCCTTATAAATGGGACAGATTCTCAGGCCATCAGGAGGAAGCAAGCACCTGCCACCTGGAGGTTTAGGACCCTCTAGGGCTCGTCTATAAGTGGGGGTGCTTTCTTTTGGCTTCTTCACTCCTCCTCCCTGGCCCAGAGGAAGAGAGTCCACTTGCCTATGTGGCCTTGGAGCTGAGCTGGGCTGCAGGAGGTGGGTGTCACAGGTCTCCTCAGGTTGCCAGGAAACTGCTGCCTTCTGCCCAAGTGCCAAGGGCTGGGCAGGCTGGGCTCCCCTGTGCCTGACACCCAGCCCTCCTCTTCCAGAGCATCATCTACTATGTAAGCTGCTCCCCCAAGCTGGAGGCCTGGCTGAGCCACGAAGGCATCGCAGCCGCCCTACGCCCCGTACGGGCCCCTGGCTACGCTGACTCAGACCCTACCTTCTCACTGAGTGTGGATGAGGACTATGACCTTCGCCTCTCTGGCCTCTCATTGCCTTCCTTCTGCGCTGTGCACCTTGAGTGGATCCAGTACTGTGCCTCCCGGCGCAGCCAGGTTGGGCCACCACTACCCTGGGGCTGCCCTACCAGGGTTCTAGGGATCTGGGCTTATTTTCTTCTCCCTTTCCCCTTATCCTGAGACTTTCATGGCTTGGCCCTTGGCTCTACCCCAGGTTCCCAGTCCCAGGTCTGAACTGGGCTCTGGGGATGGGGGTCCTTGTGCCACAGCCCGTGGACCAGGATTGGAACTCGCCTCTGGTGACGCTATGTTTTGGCCTGTGTGTGCTGGGCCGCCGAGCCCTGGGGACAGCCTCACACAGCATGTCTGCGAGGTGAGTGCCCAAGTCTGGCTGAAGGTACTGCTCTCCACTCCTCAGCCCTCTGCCCTCTCATGAAGACCTCTGTGTATTTGGAAATCCACTTGGTACTTCCTGGCGGTGTGGCTCATCCACAGGGACAAGGCCTTTTCCAGTCCTGACTCTGCCTGTTTCTCACTGCTCTGTGAGGGACATGGGCTCCTTGGCATGATGAGGAGACTGAAGCCCAGCGTGAGGAAGGGTCTCGGCTCTTTAGAAACCTGAGACCCCTGGCTCTTTGTCCTTGCTCACCACCTTCTTCCTTCTCCTGCCCAGCCTGGAGCCCTTCCTCTACGGCCTGCATGCCCTGTTCAAGGGGGACTTTCGCATTACATCCCCTCGTGATGAGTGGGTCTTTGCTGACATGGACCTGCTGCACCGTGTAGTGGCACCTGGGGTTCGCATGGCCCTCAAGCTTCACCAGGTGGGGAGTTGTATGTCCGGCATTGTGCACAGGTGGGCATAAAGCCTTTCCTTGGGGCAGGAGTCCCTGACCCCTGTCCTCTTCCATCCTTCCCGCCCAGGACCACTTCACATCCCCAGATGAATACGAGGAACCAGCAGCCCTGTATGATGCCATTGCAGCCAACGAGGAGCGGCTTGTCATCTCGCATGAAGGCGACCCAGCCTGGCGGAGTGCCATCCTCAGCAACACGCCCTCACTGCTGGCACTACGGCATGTCTTGGATGATGCCTCCGACGAGTACAAGATCATCATGCTCCATCGGCGCCACCTCAGTTTCCGAGTCATCAAGGTGGTGAAGGCCCGTCCCCACCCTCCAGCTCACCCCCTCCCTCTGGTGCTGGCCCTTGACCCTGAGTGTGGCCCCCTGCAGGTAAACCGTGAGTGTGTGCGTGGCTTGTGGGCTGGGCAGCAGCAGGAGCTGGTGTTCCTTCGAAACCGCAACCCCGAGCGTGGCAGCATCCAGAATGCCAAGCAAGCGCTCCGCAACATGATCAATTCCTCCTGCGACCAGCCACTGGGCTACCCCATCTATGTGTCACCCCTTACCACCTCACTGGCCGGCAGCCACCCCCAGCTGCGGGCATTGTGGGGTGGCCCTGTCAGCCTGGGCGCCATCGCCCACTGGCTCCTGCGAAGCTGGGAGAGGTGAGCCCTGACTGCAGCTCCTAGCCATGTGGGCCCATCAAGGTGTCCTGGGCTTCCAGTGGAGGTTACAGGGGTGCAGAGAGAGGAAGCAGTGCCCTGTTAAGCCCTCAGAGTGGAGAAGTGCTGGAGCCAGGCTTCGAACCCCAAGAGATGAGCCCCTCCCAGAACTTACTGCCCCCAGAAGTGTTACCTTTTCCCTGGAGCTGACAGTGGCCTTTAATCTGTAAGCACAGTTGACATTGCCTCCCTCAGAAGGCCCAGCAGATGGCAAAATCTCTTAGAGATGTGGACCCTGGGGCTTGGAGATGTTGGATGACTTGACCTGGGGACTTGTGTTCATTAGGCCCACGTCCTCAGTCTCGTCTCCCCACCTCACCCTTTCTCCACCTCTTCACCCAGGCTTCATAAGGGCTGTGGTGCTGGCTGCAATAGCGGTGGGAATGTGGATGACTCAGACTGTGGTGGGGGTGGCGGCCTGACCTCCCTCAGCAATAACCCCCCCTTGGCACACCCCATGCCTGAGAACACAGCAGGTGAGTGGGCGATGCAAAGCTGACTTAGTGGGGACAACCACAGCCCATCTGAGGTCTCTGCTCTCTTATCTGTCTCCACCAGGCAGCAGCGACCAGCCTCTCCCACCAGGCCCTGGCTGGGCCCCACGACCATCTCTGAGCAGCTCTGGTGATGGACGGCCCCCTCCACTTCTGCAGTGGCCTCCCCCTCGGCTCCCAGGACCACCCCCTGCCTCACCTGCTCCCACCGAGGGTCCTTGGCCCTCCTGGACCCCTGGCCCTGGCCTCCTCAGTTCTGAGGGGCCCAGTGGGAAGTGGAGTCTAGGGGGTCGAAAAGGGCTGGGAGGATCTGATGGAGAGCCAGCCTCAGGGAGCCCCAAGGGAGGGACCCCTAAATCTCAGGTAAGGCGCCTGTGGGAAGTTTTGGGTCATAGGAGGCTCAGAGCTGCTTGCCTGCCAACCTGTCTCTCCTTCTCAGGCGCCTCTGGACCTCAGCCTCAGCCCTGATGTCAGCTCCGAGGCCTCACCCCTCAGAGTAGCTCAAGACATTCCTTGCTTGGACAGTAGTGCTGCTGAGAGTGGCACCCCCACTGGGGCTCCTGGTGACTGGCCTGTCCCTGTGGAAGAACGGGAGAGCCCAGCTGCCCAGCCCTTGTTGGAGCACCAATACTGAGCACCCCGGTGCCCACTGGATTCCATCCTAGGATCAGTAACTCGGATTCCCTCGGTTGCTTCTAGCCCTCTCTGTTGGACCATGGACCTGAGTGGCTTTGGCTTCCTTGCCTGCACCCTGACCTCTGGCTGTCTCAGCCAGAGAACCAGAACTGAATGACCCAGACCTCTGATCTTGACCCCTGATCTCACCCCTAATACTTGGCCTGGGTCCCCCAAAATGAGGCAGGTAGCCTCCCAGCCAGGCCCTAAGAGCCAAACCCATGGGCTGGTCCCGCTTTGAGCCTGTGGCCAGGACTGACTCAGCCCCTGGGTCTGCACTGCCTGCAGAGCTGGTCCCCCAGGCCTGGACCTGGGGCTTGAAATGTGGCGAGGGTTGTTTCTTGTCTTTCTTCTTTTTCTTTTTTTTTCTTTTTCTTTCTTTTCTTTTCTTTCTTTCTTTTTTTTTCTTCTTTTTTTTGTGTGTGTGCTTCAGAGACACCAGAATTAATAACACTATTTTTGATTTTGGTTGGCAGTTTCTTCTTCTCTCTGGGAGTGATTCACAGGGTAGTGGAGGTGGCCAAGTCACCCCTGGGTGAGCTCGGGGTTGTGGTAGAGTTGAAGGATATAGAGCTGAGGAATGATCCAGATAAGAGGACAAACCACGGGAGGGATCAATCAGGTGGGATGGTCCCCTTCTCCACAAGCCTGTTCCCTTGTCAAGACTTGATGTGAAGGTCATAGTGTTGTTTTCTACTCCTGTGTGTATAGTTCAGAACAGTGATGCGAAACGTTAGAATTTTCAATGATACAGCCTGCTTCAGCCCACAGGTCCTAGGTTGGCCACCACTGGTTCAGAAATTCCAGCCCTGGGAATTCTGAGATTCCTGCGTTTATCAGCTTTGGTCTTAGCCAAAGCCTTCTTCTGAACCTCAGTTGCTCTAAGCCTTAAAGAGGCAGTGACTCCTGTGTAGGATGTTTTAGGAATAAATTGAGGTTTGTGCCCCATGTTAGGTCTCCTGTTGCTGGTTTCAGTGGCACACGCCTGTAATCCCAGCAGTCTTGGAGATTGAGGCAGGAGGATTTTAAGTTGGAGCCCTGTCTAGGCAACTTAGTGACCTAGCAAGACCTTGTCTCAATAAGTAAATAAGGGATAGAGATGCAGCTTATTGTGTGGGCCCTGGGTTTAAATCCCAGTTTAAAAAAAAAAAAAAGTGTGAGGGCCCAGGGTTTAGCTCAGTGGTTTCGCTGCCTGGTGCGCAAGCGCAAGGACCCGAGTTCGATCTCCGGTACCAAAAAAAAAAAAGTGTGAAAAGTGTGTAGAGCTGTTGCCCAGGGAGCTTGGGTCCTGAGCACCTGATATGTGTCAGGCAGGAGCCAGACACTAGGTGGCCTCTAACCCTCCGGGTTTGTCTGGAAGGCAGGTACGCTTGTTCCCATTACTCAGCGTGGACGTGAGCTGAGTCAGAAGAGCAGTCGAAGGCTGGACAGCTAATCGGGGTTGGGCCTGTGTTCCAGCTGCGTGCAGGGCTGACCACTGCCAGACCCGGAGTCCCCGCCTGCTCGCTTCCCGCCGCGGCAGGCTCCTGGCCGGCCCCGCCCCCTGTGTGGCCCCGCCCCCGCCTGGCCCCACCCCAGGCGGAGCCGGCGCCCGGAGTGGTAGCTGGAGAGCAGGCAGCGGGACCGGCGCGGGAGGCAGTTGCGGCCAGGCAGGAGCCCCGGAGGTATTGGTGGGAGCTGGGAACGGGAGGCACCGGGGTCGGTCAGACAAGGTACCAGGTGGCCTGGCTGTGGGCTGTGGGTGGGGGCACGGACTTCTTGGCGCCTTTGCCTGCACACTTCAGTCTCCCTCTGGCTCCAGCTCAACTCGGAGTCAGCGTGTCCAGTCCCCTGCCTCAGGCCAACGGCTACCGCTCCCTCTGCGTGAGGGCCTTGCCCGGCCCTTGAGCCGGTGAGTGGACTCAGTGACTCCCAGTTGCTCTCTTGAGCTCGGGCTATTGCCCCTGCAGCCCAGTGCATGGGCTCCCTCTATTCTGGGGTTCCTCTTCCCTGGCGGCCTCCTCCCCAGCCTTTGCACACTGTCTCCCAGTCTCAGGCCTGGACAGGGAGGAAACATCTGTCGCGCCCCCTGGCAGCAGGAATGGGGTCATGACCTCCAGATGTGCTGGGAAGAGTCCAGGGCCTCCTCTTGGGGCAGCCAGGCCTTCCGGATCTGTGGGGGCGGGGCTGCCCCTTCCCCCTCAGTGACATAGGCTGCAAAGAATGTCCCGGCCTCAATGGACCCTGTGTGAAGTTGTGGAATGGGGGGCAGAGCCTAGGAACACCCCCTTAAGGCAGGGCCAGGGCCCAAAGCAGCCCAAGGTCTGGGCAGCACACATTCGAAGGGCTCACTCACGCATATACAGAGTTTAGCCCATGTGGATTGGGATCCCATACAGACTCCCTCTTGCCCTCTCTCACCACACCCCACCTGGGACCCAAGTCTGCATGAGCATGCCTAGAACATGGAACAGGGAGCCTGTGTCTGCCGTGCACATAGATGGCTAGCTTCAGTCTCCCAGTAGCCCTGGGAGGGGACTGGAATAATTAGCCCCTTTTTAGAGATAAGAAAACAGAGGCTCAAGGTCAACATCTGAGCTTGTCCAAGGAGAAACCAACATAGGAGGCCTGTGAGCTTTGGAGACATGTCCTTGTTTGGCTCCAGAGGCGCAGCGGAGGTCTGTGTAGAGCCCCTCCTCCTACACTATGTGCCAAGACCCACCAGTAGCTGCCTGCACCCCCGGTAAGGGTTCCCAGGCCCCTGCCCTAGCTGCCACCTCTGTTGAGGGTCACCTGGGGGTGATTCTTCCTCATGTTCTCACACCACCTTTTACACCTAGCCCTGGTCTTACCACATTTCCATGCTCAGCAGGTCCCTGGGGCCTTGAGTGTCTGAGTCTTACATCCTGTGAGATCGTGAACCTCAGCCCATCCTCCACCACCCCCACACCTCTGCACACAGGGTAGCTAGGGACAGGAGTGAGCAGGTGCAGTTCTGTTAGGCCCTGGAGATTGTTGGACCTAGGTTCAAATCCTACCTCTAACATGGAATTGCTTCAGTGAAAAGCATCACCTTTTAAGACCTCGGTTTGATCTTCTGTCACAAGGAGTTCAGATGTCCTTGTCCACGTCAGTGAGACTAAGTAGATAGAGGTTCCCATGGGTCCCTGTTCCAGCAAAGGGACCCAGTCAGCATAACTCCCTGTCTTCTCCAGGCCTGGGCACAGCAACCTGCAAGTGGGTGGGCCCAGGTCTGTCCTTCAGGCCAGTGTGACTTGGGTCCCATTACTGAATTGGTATGACCCCAGCATCTTCCTCAGGATGTGGGGGATAGGCAGGGGGGTGGGCCAAGTTGGGGCCATTTCCTGTGTTGAAGGATGTCTTCTTGTCATTCCTACTACTCTGCAGCCACTCCTGGGAGCCCCTGTGTCCTCGGAGTATTGGGGCTGTAGGAGCCAGGGCGTTGGAAGCAGGTCTCTGGGTGCTCAGCTCCTCTGGGACCCAGGAGGAAGTGGGAGGTACAGGGAGGAAGGTCTCTGGGGACAGGACATCCTCCCTTTGTCAATTGAGCAGGACCCAGACAACACTGGCCCCAGAGGTTTCCCATCCCAATTGAAAAGAATTGTCTCCCTGATTGGGCCAGGCCTTGGTGGGGACCCTCACTCTGGGCCCAAGACCACAGCCAAGGTCTCTGGATGGGAACTGGGAGACTAGCAGCCCCAGGGGTCCCCAGGCTCTAGGACCCTCAGGGCCAGAGTCCCACATCCAGGCCCTGACCCTGTTGAAACCGAGCCGGGGAGGGTGCTGGAAACCTCAGCCCTAGGCAGACAAGGAAGTGGCCAGGAAAGCGGAAGCAGCTTTGATGGTCTCAGAGGGGGCCGGAAGCCAACCGGGGTGGTGGAGGGCCAGGCTGGGGGCCTGGGTTCCTGTTTTCTCCTCAGGCCCCTCTGAGCAGCCCCCTTCTCCTTCAGGGCAGGAACCACTGCCACAACCTCAGCCTGCCGGCTGGTCACCAAACACCCATATCTGCTAATGCGGCCCAGCCCCCAGAGAGCCAGCCCCACAGAGCATGCCCATGTGGACTGGTGGTGTGGGGAGCCCACGGCAGGGCACGGCCCCTGCACCCACTGATGACCTCTTTGCCCGAAAGCTGCGCCAGCCAGCCCGGCCCCCACTGACACCACACACCTTTGAGCCAAGGCCAGCCTGGAGCCCACTCCTACGCAGTGGCAGCGATGCAGGCGAGGCCCGGCCACCCACCCCAGCCAGTCCCCGAGCCCGGGCACACAGCCATGAGGATGCCAGCCGTCCTGCTGCAGTCCCCACCCGGCTTTTCACTGACCCACTGGCTTTGCTGGGGCTACCTGCAGAGGAGCCAGAGCCTACCTACCCACCAGTGCTGGAGCCTCGGTGGTTTGCTCACTATGACGTGCAGAGCCTGCTCTTTGATTGGGCTCCACAACCACAGGGGACCCGGGGCCACATGGAGGCCAGCTCTGCAACTCCAGCCTCAGCTGAGGACCAGTCTGCCATCTCAGATCTGCTGCTTGGGGCACCTGGCTTTGTGAGTGAGCTTGGGGGTGAGGGTGAACTAGGTCTGGGTGGACCAATGTCCCCACCTGTGCCCCCTGCACTTCCCAACGCGGCTGTGTCCATCCTGGAAGAGCCACAGAACCGGACCACAGCCTACAGCCTGGAGCATGCAGACCTGGGTGCTGGCTACTACCGCAAGTACTTCTATGGCAAAGGTGAGGGGCAGGCAGGTCCAAGGATAGACAGGAAGAGGTCTTGGGCAGAGTTCTCTGTCACCTGTGGGGCACACAGCAGAATACATGAGCTGTTCTTTTCCTGTAAGGTCCCTTGGCTATAGGAAGGAGCTGAACCAGAGTTCTGCTGGTTCTAACACTCACTGCCCCTGGCCATTCCCCCAGGCCAGGGCTGGGCATCCTGCCTCCTGGCTTATCCTCCTAGACAGAAGATTTCCTGTCTAGAGGTGAAAACTCAAGCCTGAAAGCCCTGTACTCAGAAATCTTGTTCTTACCATCCCAGTGAAAAGAGGGCCTGGGGCCTTGGAATGGAAACTATGAGTGTCCCAGGCAGGGTTGGGCAGCATCAAACTTGACAGCAACCACACATTGGCTGCCTGGGCCCTGGGCAAGGTGCAATGTGGGTGGGGCTGCAGAGGGGCAGGACTTATCCAATGTCTACACTTGGTGAGCTGGGGCTGAGGGAGGGACTTAGTGGCGGGTTCCTGTGAGTGAGATCCACCTCCCGCCCCACAGAACATCAGAACTTCTTTGGGGTAGATGAGGAGCTGGGCCCAGTGGCAGTGAGCCTGCGCCGGGAGGAGAAGGAGGGCAGCGGAGGGAGCACCTTGCACAGCTATCGTGTCATTGTGCGGACCACACAGGTGGGCCCGGGTCACGGGGTAAGGGCATGGGTTCCCTCCTCAGAAAGCTATGGATCCTAAGTGCCACTCCACCTCTTCCTCAGCTCCGGACCCTCCGAGGCACCATCTCAGAGGATGCGCTGCCACCAGGGCCCCCACGTGGCCTGTCTCCAAGGAAGCTTCTGGAACACGTGGCGCCAAGGCTGAGCCCATCATGCCTGCGTCTGGGCTCAGCGTCCCCCAAGGTGCCACGCACACTGCTTACGCTGGATGAACAAGTGGTGAGTGGCCAGGAGGGAAGGGAGGTGTGAACTCAGCCTGGCAGCATCTGGGCCCCCAGCTCTGACCTGACATTGGCTTGGGCAGTGGTCCCAGAAAGCAGGTTACCTCAGCATTTCAGGCCAGGCACCAGAAGCAAGGTCTGGATACTGCAACGTCTGAGGGCTTGCTAGAAATGCATGTTTTGAGGCTCTAGCCTGCTGACCGAATCAGAGCTGCATCTTAAAGACTCCAAGGTGGTGGGCCGGGGATTTAGCTCAGTGGTTCTGGCACCTGCTGCGCAAGTGCAAGGTCCAGAGTTCAATCTCTGGTACCAAAAAAAAACAACAAAAAAACTCCAAGGTGGTGTGATATAGCTCACAACCTTGAAGCCCTGGTCCTGACCCCATCTCTCCTGCAGTTCCCTTGTTCCTGGCCAGTTTGTTTCACAGGCCCAACTTGGTCTCCCTTCAATGTGGGGTGCTCACTCCTTCCCAAAGTTGCCTACCACCCCGGCTCTTTTCTGTAGCATTTGATCCATCAGTCACTCAACAAACATGTCTCATGTCCTCTTGGTGTTGGGCCCCAGACTGGATTCTGGGGACAAGTCCAGACCAAATGCTTTCCTGGAGTGCCTCACAGCTGGATGCGGGTCAGGAACCCATAGAGAAATGCAGAAATAGGAGCAGGATATCAGAGAAAGGGGATGTGGAGGGCTCTGTGGGGCCCAGAGGTGGTGCTGACAGCCCTTCCTGGGGGAAGGTTTCACCCCACAGAGGAAATGCAAGAGCATAAGCCAGGGCGAAAGCATGTTTTCTGGGCAGACAGGGTTGAGCAAGGCTTTCTGGCTGAAGAAGCAGCTGGTGTGATGGTCTAGAGACTGGATGCATGTCACATGTGCTTCAGTGTGGGTGGAGGGGGACAGGGAGAGGCCTGCTTTGGTCCCATGGGCACTGGGGAGCCAAAGAAAGATTCCAAGCACATCTGACTCCAGGATGAGGACAAGTCTGGAGGGGCAGCAACTGGACGGAAGGCTGTTGCTGTTGACCTAGCTAGACATGGTGGTGACAAACAGGTGACAGTCCAGGGGTAGAGTGAGTATCCCCTGTGAATGACTGAAACATGGGGAGGGCTGAGATTCCCTAGCTTCTTGGCCCAGGGAAATGGTGTTTTTACGGAGCCAGGGACTTTGGAGGAGGGATAGGGACAGGGAAAGCCCAGCAAGGAGGCGAGGTGCCCCCGTGCCAGAAGGGCCTCTGGGCAGCTGGGGAAATGGGCCCGGAGTTTGGGAGAAGGCTCTGGCCACAGGCAGAGATGGAGTGTTGTACTCTAGAAGTGGCTGCTGCAGTCACCGAGGGGACAAGCTTAGGTGGAGAAGAGGTCCCCAGGGCCAACTATGGCCAAGAGGCTACCAAGATGAGGAGCATCCATGGGCTGTAGTGTGTGGGAGGTTTATTTGTTATTATCTTTTGCAGTACAGAGAATTGAACCCTGGGCCTTTGTACCGAGTTATATCCCTGGTTGGTTTTTTTGGTACCGGTCATTGAACTAGGGTCCTTGTGCTTGGGTGGCAGGTGGCAGCACCACTGAGCTAAATCCCCAGCCCCTTGGTTTTTTTTTTTTTTAAGACAGTCTTGCTACGTTACCAGGCAGGACTCCAACTTTTGATCTTCTTGCCTCAGTTTACCAGACTGCTGGAATTGCAAGCATGCACCACCACCCAGCATAAGTTATTTTGTGGGGCAGGGAATGGAACCCAGGGTCTCATGCTTGCTAGGCAAGCACTCTACCACTGAGCTTATGAACATGGCGGGTGAGAGGTGACGGAGAATTGCTTTAATGGGATCAGAGCGCCTTGAACCATGCAGGGTCATGTGCATATAGAAAGGAGCTAGGAGCAGAGTGTGCAGAAATGGGCGCAGGGGGAGGGGCAGAAATGGGGTGGGAGGAGACACCTTGGATTCGAATGGGGGTCAACAGTGTGCCTTGAGTTGAGGAGGATGCCGATATGGACATGTATTGAGACCAAGTGCAGCATGTGTAGGGTCCTTTCTATGACTCACCTCATCTGTTGTCACTGAAGAACCAACCTCCTCTCGTCCCGCCCCACTTCTGACCTCCCCTGCACTTCTGAGCACTAGGAGCAGGGCAGCCTGTACCCATGTGATTGTCGAGGATGCTGAAGTGGCTCAGAGAGGGCCAGGGCTCAGGGCAACACACTGAGGCAGCTACCTGCAGGCCAGTGTTCTGACCATTTATTTCCCCATGACGCAGTGGAAGCAGTGCTGGGAGAGACTGAGGCCTAAGATTTCTGCCGATCTTTCTCCAGCTGAGCTTCCAGCGCAAAGTGGGCATCCTGTACTGTCGCACCGGCCAGGGCTCGGAGGAGGAGATGTACAACAACCAGGAGGCAGGAATGGCCTTCACACAGTTCCTCACCTTGCTGGGTGACGTGGTTCGGCTCAAAGGCTTTGACAGCTACCGGGCCCAGCTGGACACCAAAAGTGAGGCACAAGGCTCTGGAGGGGCAGGGACAGTTCCACACGAGGGGCAAACTAACCACCTTTTCACTCTTTTGTCCATATTGGCCAAAGGTTGGGGCTGCGGGCTGGAGAGTTTTTTGGGTAGGTTGAGGATGAATCTGGCTACAAAGCCAGGTGATGGGCTGGGAGGAGGCTGGGACTGTTGCCCAAGAACCTGATGTCCTACTACCTGATCTGCGACCAAGTAGTTGAGGGACACAACCCCCTCCATCTGACACATTCCAGAAGCCTGGCCTCTGCGGGGAGCAACCCTGGCTCCCTGGGTGTTAGGCCCCAGAGTACCTGCATGCCTTCCACTCTGCCAATATGCCCCATGTACTCATGCTAACATCCGTCCTCTCTTAGGACATCCACCTCCTGCCTCCTTCTGAGACTGTTTTTCACTGTGTCTTCACTCTGTGTCCCTTCACCCTGGTGTAAGGCTACAGCTTATGGGGAACAGGGAACCAGCCAAGGCTGAGGCCCTTGGACTTGGTGGCCTGGGCATTGGGGTTGTCCACCTACTGGCTGGGCATGGAGTCTCCTAAGTGTGAACAGGGACACCAGGTTCAAGTCATTCAGATTCTCTTAGCTGTCTCTCTGTGTCCCCAACTCCCTGGCCACAGCGGATTCCACAGGCACACACTCCCTCTACACCATGTACCAGGACCACGAGATCATGTTCCACGTCTCCACGATGCTGCCTTACACCCCTAATAACCAGCAGCAGGTGTGAGGGGTCTAGGATGGGTCTGGGAAATGGCCAGGGGTTCCTGGGGAACCATCGAGGGAGCTTCGAGGGTGGCAATCTTTGAACCTTGGCCTGAGGTCTGCTGGCCCCAACAACCTGGTGGCAGCTTCCCAAAGACAAACATCTCAGGCCTTTTCCAGGGGCAGGTGGGGAAGCCACTGGTGTCAAGGTTTTTCCTTGCCCAAATGAGGAGGGTTTCAGGGGGTCATGCAACCCCTGTAACACCCCTCATCATCTAATCCCCAGCTCCTGAGGAAGCGCCACATCGGCAATGACATTGTGACCATCGTGTTCCAGGAGCCTGGCAGCAAGCCCTTCTGCCCCACCACCATCCGCTCGCACTTCCAGCATGTATTCATAGTGGTGCGGGCGCATGCGCCCTGCACCCCACACGCCTCATACAGGTGGGAGCCAGGGTAGCCCTAGGTCTCCCATGGGCACTGAGTCCTGGACCTGCCCTGCCCTCCTTCATGGAGCCTTCCTCCATGCAGGGTGGCTGTGAGCCGCACCCAGGACACTCCGGCTTTCGGGCCAGCTCTGCCCCCTGGCGGAGGCCCCTTCTCAGCCAATGCCGACTTTCGGGCTTTCCTGCTGGCCAAGGCGCTCAATGGTGAGCAGGCAGCGGGGCACGCGCGCCAGTTCCACGCCATGGCCACGCGCACGCGCCAGCAGTACCTACAGGACCTGGCCACCAACGAGGTGACCACCACGTCGCTGGACTCGGCCTCACGCTTTGGGCTGCCTTCCCTGGGGGGCAGGCGCCGGGCGACCCCTCGGAGCCCGGGCTGTGAGCTGCAGGCGGCGGGTGCGCTAACCTGGGGTGTGCGCGCGGCGCCAGGGGCGCGGGTCGCAGTGGGAGCCGAAGTGGGAAGCCCGGATAGTGCCGAGCTGCCCTGTCTGCTGGGCATCTCCGCGGAGGCGCTGGTGCTGGTGGCGCCGCGCGATGGCCGCGTCGTCTTCAACTGCGCCTGTCGCGACGTGCTGGCTTGGACCTTCTCGGAGCATCAGCTCGACCTGTACCACAGTCGCGGGGAGGCGATCACACTGCGGTTCGATGGGGCCCCTGGCCAAGCGGTGGGCGAGGTGGTCACACGCCTGCAGGTGAGCCCGGGAGGAGTTAGGAGTCCGCGGTCCCTTCCCACACCAGGGGCGGAACCCGCGCTGGAGCTGCCACCTCTGCAAAAGCAAGCTGAGTGGGAGGGCGCCGAGCCAGCCTTGGGGGCCTGACAAAGCTGGTGTAGGGCCTCTGGCAGGCGACCGCTGGTCCTGAATGGGTGGGTCGGTAGTAGTCTCCTCGCAGGGTGTAGAAAATACTGTGTGGGCCGGAGAGGGGCCCCAAAGGTGGCACGGGGTGGTCCTACCCAGAGAAGCCCCACCCATGTCCCGCCCTTGCCTCGCCCTTAGTTGGTGAGCCGGGGCTGCGAGACCCGCGAGCTGGCGCCACCCCGCGATGGCCAGGGCCGCCTGGGCTTCGAGGTGGACACCGAGGGTTTCATCACGCACGTGGAGCGCTTCACTTTCGCTGAGAAGGCCGGGCTGCGGCCCGGGGCACGCCTGCTGCGCGTGTGCGGCCGGACACTGCCCAGCCTCGGCCCCGAGGCCACTGCCCAGCTGCTGCGCTCGGCACCCAAGGTCTGCGTCACCGTCCTGCCCCCTGAAGAGAGCGGCCGGCCCCGCAGGTCAGGGCGCCCGGACACGGGGAAATGGGAGGGCCCAGCGGCTGATCTGTGACTCCCAGGTTTCCTTCAGTATGCTCCCAAGATTCGTGTGTAGTTGCCTTTTTCTCTTTTCAGAATTCCATGTCTTGACCTCTCTGAACTGCACGTTACCCATAGAGTGGAACCAGTTAAGAAACTAACACCCCCCCCCCTTTTTTGAGACAGGGTCTCACTATATAGTTCAGGCTGACTTTGAACTTTCTCTGGAGCCCAGGCTGGCCTCGAACTCACAGAGATCCTCCTGCCTCAGACTCAGGAGTACTGAGTGCTGGGATTACAGGCGTGTGCCACCATTCCCAGCTAACCCTCACTCTTAAAAAGTATTAACACACATCCCACTATTGATTACTTACTGTACTAAGCCAGATACAGGCAAACTTTGTAAAGGGCCAGACAGTGGATATTTTAGGCTATCTCAACTCTGCTGCAGCTACTCAATTCTTGCTGTAAGTGAACTGAGCGTGGTTGAATTCTATTAAAACTTTATGGCCAGTGGAATGTTTGGATTTAATACAGATGTTCCTCAGCTAGGTGTGGTAGTGCAGACCTGTAATCCTAGTATTCTGGGAGGCTGAGCCAAGAGAACCACAAGTTGGAACCCATCCTGGGTAATAATTTATTGACTTAGTGAGACCATGTCCCAAAATAAAATTTAGAGGGACTGGAGATGTAGCTCAGTATGAAGTTCCTAGGTTCAACATATGTATATATAGGGCCAGGGATTTAGCTCAGTGGTTCCGGCACCTGCCTTGCAAGTGCAAGGTCCCGAGTTCGATCCCTGGTACAAAAAAAAAAAACAACCCACACATACACAAACATATGTGTGTGTGTGTGTGTGTGTGTGTGTGTGTGTGTGTATGTTACTAATGATAAGTCCATGCTAAGGTCGAAAAATTTCAAGTCAATTCATGCTGTCTGGATGGACTTTAATTTTCTCTTGTCATCCAATATTCTGTTGAATATTTCTTTTAACTATTTAAACATCTAAAAACCATTATTGGCTCACAAGAGTTACAAAAACAGGCACACATGCTTAAAACAAAGAAAGAAAAGACACAGGCTGGATTTTGTTGCAGGGAGGAGATTCTGGATGCCATATGATTTATTTCCATGTGTTGTTCAAGCTGTCCCAGCCTGGGATCAGGCCACTTTTCGAGTCATTTGTCCAGAATAGACAGGACTGGGACTTGAACCCAGGTCTGAAAAAAATGTCCACTAGCCAGGCCCACATTTTTCACTGTGTCAGGGAGTCTGGGGAGCTTGCATCCTGGCAGTGCTCCTCTGGCAGCAGCTGGGGGTGGGACTGGTGATGCAGGACACTGGGGCTTTGGGGAGCCCAGTCTGACACTGCCCCTCCCTTCCACCCAGGAGCTTTTCGGAGCTCTACACGCTGTCTCTGCAGGAGCCCAGCCGGCGGGTGGCCCCAGAGCCAGCGCAGGATGAGACCCTGGAGGTGGTCCTACAGCCCATTGCAAAGCAGCTCCTGCGCCTGTGCCTACAAGATGGTGGTGGCCCTCCAGGGCCCGGGGATCTGGCCGAGGAGAGGACTGAGTTCCTGCACAGCCAGAATTCACCATCACCTAGAAGGTGCACCCTCCTGGTCTTCCGTCCCCAGCCAGTTCAGTGGGGCTTGGATGGGCAGAGTCTTGGGAAAGCAGCTTCCAGTTCTGAGCCAGCCCTGCTCTCCCCAGCTCCTTGTCAGATGAGGCGCCGGTCCTACCCAATACCACTCCAGACCTCCTCCTGGTCACCACGGCCAAACCAGCAGTACCTGGTGCTGGCAGGGAGACACCTCCTTCCCAGGTGAGCAGAAACAAGGCTCTGGAGTTCAAAAGGACAGAGATGACAGTGGGTGTCTTTGCACTGACATTTCATTTCTCCCCCCCAGGAACAGCCAGGCAGCCCCAGTGGCCATGAAGACAGGGACAACCTGGCCCCAGAACTGAAGGCCTCCTTCCTGCCACGAACCTTGTCTCTGCGGAACTCCATCAGCAAGAGTGAGTGTGGAGCCAGAGGTGCTAGAAGGCGGCTCTGGGGCTCCTCACACTGAGCCTGCCTTCTGCTGCTCACAGTCATGTCGGAAGCTGGCAGCGAGACGCTGGAGGATGAGTGGCAGTCCATCTCGGAGATCGCTTCCACCTGTAACACCATTCTGGAGTCACTGTCCCGGGAGGGTGAGGCCACTAGGGCTCTGGAGGGAGGAGCTAGAGCTAAGATGGGATTCCTGCTCCCTCTCAGACCTGCCCTCATTGCCCCTTTATCCCATAGGCCAGTCCATCCCAGAGAGTGGAGACCCCAAGGGAACTCCAAAGTCTGATGCTGAGTAAGGCTCCCTGCCCCATGTAGCCCCTCTCCACGCCTGTGTACCCAACCTTGGTTCCCACCCACTGAAGTTGAGCATCACCCAGGCCCTGTATCCACAGACACTTGTCTCAGACAAGAAGGACTGGGGGCTTCATTTAGGGGTCTCTGGGGGCCAGCCCATGGTGCTGCCCCGCCCTGGTCCCACTGAGTTCTGACCCCATGCTCTCAGGCCAGAACCTAGGAGCCTATCAGAGAAGGTCTCTCACCTGGAGGCCATGCTTAGGAAGCTGCAGGAGGACCTGAAGAAGGTAAGGAGGTGGTCTGGGGCCTGTGGGGAGTCCCGGGGCTGCTCCAGGAAAGGGGTAGCTGGTGACTGCTGTCCTCCTCCCCAGGAGAAAGCAGACAGGGCAGCCCTGGAGGAGGAGGTACGGAGCCTTCGGCACAACAACCAGCGGCTGCTGGCAGAGTCTGAGAGCGCAGCCACCCGCCTGCTTCTGGCCTCTAAGCAGCTGGGCTCACCCACCACTGACCTGGCATGAGACCACCTGGTCCTGCCTCAGCCTATGGACCTGCTCGGAACTGCCTTAGGGTGCCTGGGTCTCACCGGCCCTGGGCCCTCCTCAGGATCTCTCCTTGCACTGAGGCACATCTTAGCACTGTACCCACTCCCCAACCCATTTGGTGGCAAAGATGCCCCCACTTTTCCTTGTTTGTAAATATTCTGTGGAGAAGTTTTTTTTGTTATTTTTTGAGACATGAACTTGTGATCCTCCTGTCTCAGCTGAATTCCTGAGTGTTGGAATTACAGGTGTGTGCCACCACACCCAGCTCAGAAGCCACTCTATTTCTTCTATATACGTGTTCAAGACATGCTGGGATGGGGGTGTTTTCAGAGGTCACACAAAGCTCCTTGGCTTCTCTCCCACCAACATTTCTTTAGTTCTGTTGGGAAGCAGGTGGCCACACTCCACACCTGATCTGCTCAGGTCTCAGGCCTGAAACCACATCTTAAGAGGCTAAGATCAGAGGTGGAGAAATCAGGTAGCTCTTCAGGCCAGGGGAAGGACAGAGTTTAGGGGTCTGGGGAAGCCTGTGTCTCAGGCAGGCCCTACTCTCCTTTCTCTAGTCACTGAGCCTCCAAGCCTGTCACTCTTTTGGCCACTTGGCCACGTCTTGCAAGGGTGCAACTCCAGGGGTGGCAGTTTCTTGGATCTATGTCTGGAGGACATTGCCCTCAACCCACTTCTGTGCTCACCAGCACATGACCCCTCTGTTCTGCACCAAGCCGGACATTCCTCAGTGGCATCAACAGGTTCCAACTTGTATTTTTTTTTTTTTTTGGTACTGGGGATTGAACTCGGGACCTTGCGCTTGCAAGGCAGGTGCCAGAACCACTGAGCTAAATCCTCGGCCCAACAGGTTCCAACTTGGACTGTACTGAAACCTTTTTTTCTGACCTGAGGCCTAGACAGGGTAGTGACTTATCCAGCATCACATGTCTGTCCAGCCCTTCCCCAGTCTGGTTGACGCTTACTCTGCTGAGACCTAGGTCCTAAGTCTGTTAATATAGACTCTGGCAGGATGAGCTGGGCTGTGAGTGACAAGAGGGATGAGGAAGGCTTCATGGAGGGTCACATGAGGGCTGAGTTTTGAAGGTTGAAGAGGAAGAAGCTTACCAGGCAGAGATGCCAAAGGTATCCAGTAGGACCCGGATGAGCTTACTAAAGTGGAGTTGAGCACATACAGGAATCCAGGGTCAGGGAGGCTAAAGCTGGGCCCTGTCCTAGGGATCCTGGGTCAGCAATTCCCAGCACTGTGGCCATTTTTCCTGGTTGTGGACTAGAGTGAGCAGCCTTCATGGACACTATGGAGGGAGGCCCCTGGTCATTCTGGGGGTGTGTCTGCAGAAAATTGGGACCTGGTCATGTGGTTGACAGATGTTTAAATAGAGTGACCCATGAGAGTTGGATGTCAGAGTCCTCTGACTGCAGTGGGGCCAAGGAGAAAGGAAGCTGCAGCAGCAGCCCTGGAATTAGGTAGTGGTGACTTAAACGAGATGATCATAGTGGTGACAATCTGGAGAAGTGAGATCTGTCAAGACCTCATAAGGACTGGATGTGAGTTGCTGGAGAAGTGGCAGCCACAGTAGTGTCTGGGTTTCTCTCTGGAGTCCCTAGAGGCTGGCAGGGTGGTGGCTGAGACAGGGAGGAAGGGGAGGGGGCAGATTGGGAATGGTTGAGGTCACTTGGAACAGGGTTAGAGAGGCTCCAAGGACGTCAGAGTGGCAATTCCCAGTGGGCTGCATGAAGGGGAAAGAGACTTGGGCTGAAAACAAAGACTGATGAGCTATGAACATGGTGAGGTCACTCAGGGAGTGTGGGAAGAACCATGAGAGGGTTTCTGCAGGTCACTGGGACAGCCAAGAAGAGCGAGGCACAGCCTAGAGTGGAGCATCAGGGCCCACTCGCTTCCCTGGACCTCAGCTGAGTGCCTGCGGGTGGCTTCGCGGGTTCAGAAGCCTCTGCATCCAGCCCAGTCCTGCCTCCGCGGGCGCTCCGCGACAGGTTCAGCCGCCAGCGCCAGCTCAGGTTCCGCCTCCCGTGGGGGCGTTCACTTTAGCCAGCTCCCTGAATGGCCCAGCTTTCCTTCAGGCACCGCCTCGGCCCGCCTCCTTACCCTGAGACGCGATTTTTTTTTTCTTTTGGTGGTACTGAGGACCTAACCAAGGATCTTCGCAATGAACTACATCCCCAGTCTCACCTCCCCGCTCCCTTTTTGAGACAGTCTCAAGTGCTAAATTGCTCAAGCTGGGCTGGAATTTGCAATCCTGCTTCAACCTCCCAGATTGCTGAGGTTAAAGGCGTGAACCACCTTGCCCGGCTCTTTAGCTCAAGTTCGACTCCTCAGACCTCTTCCGATTCACCAACTTTCCTCTTCCCGCTAGTATCTTCTCTCGCAGGCACTGTCCATCGGCATCTGTACATGAAGATTGTTTCCAGGGCACTCGCTAACTTTTGCAGAGCGTCCCACTAATGTTGATTAGTGTGTTCCTGGCCTCACGTTGCTGCAACAGTGCAAAGTCCCAAACAGACACCGTAGGTCTCAGCCTAGGAGTTTAGTGGAACGCGTTACCGCTTCAGGGCTAAAGGATACCTGTGCGCATGCGCGCCCAAGGAGCCTGCCCCCCCCCCGTTCGCTGTTGCGCGTTCCCCGACCAAACCGGAAGTATGTTCTCTCTAGCTCAGGGTCTGTGCCCTGGCCTTCGTTTAGGGCCCCTAAACAGGTGGTGGGTTAAGATTTTTGTCGCTCCTCCCAGAACAGGGTATCATAGAATTGGTGGGGCAGCCATAACCCTTTCCCAGGCACTGCCCTTTCCCCGACAGGGGCAAACTCCTTTGCTCACCCATGGAATAAAGCCCAAACTGCTTACACAACCTCGTTTAGAGCCTGGCCCCAACATCGGTCTTTTTTTCCTGCGATACCGGGGATCGAACTCAGGACCTCGCGTTTGCGAGGCAGGCACAGCGCCACTGAGCTAAATTCCTGGGCCCAACATCAGTCTTTCTTACCCAGCAGCCTCCAAATGCTGGCCAGGCCCTCTGGAATCCATCCTCTGCTGATCTATGACCTAGAGCTAATAGGGTCTCCAAGACGACGCTTGGTCTCCATCTCCACAGGCAGTGGGCTCTGCTGGGCTTTCTGTGTAGGCACTTCTGCCCTAGCTGCCTGTTTACACCCACTAGATGGCAACTGAGGGGTCCAGGGGCTTCTGCAGACCACAGGTTCCCAGACGACCACATGCATATTCACTCAACTCAGTATCACAAATGTCCAGCCCGACATGACAAGCGGTTTGCCAGTGTTTGCTGAAAGAAAGCAAATCTCTGGCCAGCTTGGTAACACATTTATTAGTTCAGAGTGGAAAGAGCAAGAGTCAAGCTCCTTTGAAAACCGTGCATCTTGATTGGAGAGCTTCTAGCCTGCCCTCTCCCACTTTCCCAACAATTCGTTCTATTAAGGCACTTGAGGAAATGAGGGAGCAAGGAAGTCGCAGGCCAAACCCCCTAAGGCTACCAGAGAGGGCCAGTTTGGTTCTGTTTCCTTCAGCCACAGCTGAGCAAAGAAAGCTGGCGAAGATCTCTGCAGGGCAGGAAGGCCACCCAGCCCCTCAAGCACTGGTGTCAGGCAGTGCCACAGAGGAATTGGTCATAGGGGCATGATTTTACATCAAGGTGTATGCTAACCTGTGACCTAAGGAAGACACTTGATAGTAAGACTTTGGCCTCAAAGGCCATGGCTCCAGCCTGCCCCTCTCTCTAGAAGAGTGCTAGAAGCTGGAGGATGGGGATGGGGGAACCCAGAGGTCCCTATATAAAAGGGAACTGACCATGAGGATAAGAGTCTGAGTCCTCCCAGCTCCCTCACTTCCAGAGAAGTTAATGCTTCGCTTAAGCACCTCCAAAGAGAGAGATAGATACTGCCAATAAAAGAATAAAATGTGCTCCCCAGAAAGACATCACCCAGGGAAGTTGGGGAAAGATGGAGCATGCCCCCCAGAATCCATAAGTGCTTTGGGAAGGCTTCAATCCCCTGCAACCTGATGCTCTGGGCAGGGCTGGTGTCACCCACTTAAGAGCTGATCTGACTCAGAAGGGCTGAGAAGTCCATGTCCGCAATGGAGGAGAAGTCTTCATCCCCCGAGAGGCCATTGGGGAGCCCTGAAGCTCCCATGGAGGTGGGAGCTGGATCAGGGGGCCTCTGGGAACCTGTCACCAGGCGAGTTATAGCTTCAGGATACTCCATCAGCATGGGCTCAACTGTGGGTTGGGGCATGGATACACCTTGGTTCAGCAGCTGCTGAAACTCTGAGTTGTCGACAGAAGCCAGGTCTGTGAACACAGCTGGGTCTGTGCTATTGCCAAGCAAGGCCCCCAGGTCTTCATCAGCATCAAACTGCAGGTGCAGCAGGGCCTCCGACAGCGTACCTTCCCCGGACTGAGTGGTCTTTGGGGCAGGTGGGGCCACAGCTTGGGGAGGGCATGGGGCTAGGACTGGTGCTGGGGCCTGGGGCAGAGTTGGTGCCATGGGGGGGGCAGGGACCAGGTTCTGGGCCAGGACAGAGACAGGGGCTGGTGTTAAGGCTGAGGCCTGGCTTGGGATCTGCCCAGAAGGTAACACCATGGGGGAAAACTCATCAAAGTTGATGGTGCTGAGGGGTGATGTAAAGGCATAGGGCTGGGGGGCTAGAGGAGAGAAAGAGAGGCACGGGTCAGAACAAGCCCTAGAGACCCACCCCATCCTCCATACCCAAACCGCTCCCTAGAAGCTACTGTCAACACTCAAACTCCCCCTTTTCCAATCTGACCTGGTCTGCCAAGTCCAATTCTAGCCTCCCCTCCTCTCTGGAAGTCTCTCTGACTCCTGGAGCCTGAAAAGCTCCTATTTTACAGATGACAAAAACAATCAAAAGGGGACGAGCACCCAGTGAGTAGTGGCATAGAGTGGGCACTTGTAACCCTTTTTTGAGCCACACACCAGCACATATGTCATACTACTTTAGAGGTGGGTTTTGTTTTGTTTTGCTTTCCTAATTGACAGGGGCAGAGATTGTCCACTTTTATCATCTATATCCCAAGGTATCCAAAGAGAGTTTCACTCTTCTCCTCAGACTTCCATGTACGTTAGCATCCCTGGAAAGCTGCTGGTGCCTGTGTCACACCTCCAAAGCCTCCAGTTCGGAAAGGGGCCTAAGAAACCACACACCACTGCTCCCCAGATGATGCTGATAGAGGTCAGCAGGCCTCACCCCTGAGAGCATGAGCCCCACAGAATGCAGGTGTCAGACATCTGCTACTGTGGGGCTACCTCTGGTCATCTCCCTTCTACATAGTTCACAACTGTGGCCTGAATGAGATTGGAAACTGTTGTTCCAGTGGGACAAAAGAAAATCTTTACCTGGCTTGGGGACAGAAGTTGAACTTCGAGAAGGCATAGCAATGCGTCGGGGAGGAGGCCGGGGATCAGTAGGTCCTGCAGGCAAGGGCAGGGTCAGTTCTTAGCCCCCAGGGTGTCGCCTCCCTGGTCCATGGGCTCTCCCCAGTCCCCATCTCACCATTGAAAGGACTCTTCTTCATGATGCTCCTGAAGGTCTCGTATGTCCTTTTGCGCTTCTCCTCAATTCGGTGACGGTCATCTGGGGAAGGAATGGGAGAGTGAGGGTTGTTGCCTCCGCTGAGGTCCCTCAGGAAGAAGGTGAGGAGTCACGCTTTCACAAGACTCCTTCTCCCAACCAGTGAGAAGGGATGTGTGACTCTTAACACTCAGCAGTTTTGATTCCCACAGCTTTCTCAGAGAGCTTTGTTGCCTGAATGTGCCCCTCAAAGGCACTTGGGTGATGCCAAGTGAAGAGGCCCTGCTGAGGGGTCCAGTGCCAGAACAGGGGCCTGAGCCTACAGTTCAGCTGTCACCTGCACTGCTCACCCCAGAGTCCACCCAGGCCTTGCAAGATGTGCCTCATGCTGGGGCACAACAGGCTGCCTAAGATAATGCACAGGCTTTCACCTCTAACAGTTTGCCACTTTAATCTCAAGCTTTCCAAACCATCTTCTGCCTCAGTTCCTTTAGTCTAAAGCCAGCTTCATGATCTTTCCTCAAAAACCTGGTTCTTTTGCCTCACTTCCCCTGACCACCATCTCTCTGTCACCAAAACTAGGAATCTTGGTACCATCTCTAACACCTCTTTTGCCCCCACCAGTCACTAACTGTACTGGACACATTTACAAGCACATGCTATGTGCCGGCCTCCCTCCTAGCACTGGGATATGGCTTTGAGTAAGCACACAGGGACCTGCTTTCAAAAAGGTGACATCTTAGTGACAGAGAGACAGGAATACAACCATGTGCACAAACAAGATCTTAAAAAGTGCCTGGAAGGAGGTGAGGTCCGAGGAAACTTGTGTGTAAACAGGTGACCTAACAGCTCGGCAGCATGGCGGGTTGGGCAGGGGGGTGGGGGCTGGTGTAGAGAGCTCAGGGAAGGACTGGTGTGAGCCACTCACACAAATGCTAAGGGCCCACATGTTCCAGGCGGGGCAACAGCCAAGACACAGGTCCAAGGTAGGACTGAGTTTGGCATGTCACAGAAAAATGGCTGTGGGGCTGAAGGGTAACTGAAGAGGACAGGGATGGGGGCATGATCTTCCCCTTCTGCAAGGCTCACGCCTGAATCCATTCTTCTGGGACTACTGCAATGTCTTCCAGAATGGGCCCCCAGCCTCAAGCCTCTGCCTCTCCAGTCTCTACACACAGCAGCCAGCATGAGCTCCCAGACAGGCCTAGGTCATGACTCCGCTCGGACACCTTCAGTGGCTCCCCACTGCACTGAGGCTGGCGCCTACCAGAGCACTCCTGCTAGCTCTACTCACTGCTCCATGTCAGCTCTGTGGCTGAGAGGGCCCTCAGCAGGCAAGCACTCGCCAGTCCCGTGCCCCTCCTTCTGATGCTCAGCTGCCGCCTGGAAAATGTGCTCCTTAGTCTGTCCCTAAGGTAAATGCCACCTTCTCTGTCATGTGTCACCAGCTCCCACACCTGTGCTCCTACAGACTGTGCATGCTCCTCCGTTTCGCATGTCATTCTGTGACATGAGGATGTGTTCTTCGTGTCTGTCTTCCTCATGTGACAAGCTCGTGAATGGCAGGGGACCTGCTTTATTCATCTGTGCATCTACCACACCTGGCACAGGTCCTGCTACCAAGTGGGCCCTCAAAGCCTTGACCAAACTATGGCTGTATGGTAGTGACAGGTGACACAACACATGACAACAGGATCCTGGGGCCAAATGGTCTGGATTCAGATGCTGATTGTGCCTCTCCCCAGATATGAGCGCTCAGGCAAGGCTCTACCCTCAAAAAGCTGGTGAGAGATTAAAATCAGGTAATGATTTTAATAATGATGGAATACAGTTATTAATTAAATGAGGCAAGAAGTGGATTCTGGCTAGGTATGGTGGTGCACACCTGTAATCCCAGCACTCGGGAGGCTGTGTCAAGAGGATTACTGAGAGTTCAAGGCCAGCCTGGGCTATATGATGAACTCAAGGCCAGCCTGAATTACAGAGTGAGACACTGTCTCAAAACAAAACAAAAACCAACAAAAAAACCCAGAAATGGATTCTTATTATAGTCACATGTCATTTCATGACATGAACAGGTGTTTCATCACCGTGTATCAGTCTGTTTACACAAATTAAATTGACTACAGCGTGTCAAGGCAACACCACTGTACACGTGATCCATCCTTGCAGCAGTGACTGTACTGAATAAATCCCAGGTTCTGCAGCCAGATGGCCAGCTCCAGCCCTTCTCACAGCGAGAGCCTGCCACCCTCCTCCACCCTCCCTGCTATGTACCTGTGTCCGGCAGGTACTGGAACTCCATGGGCTCGCTGAGCTCCCTGTCAGAAGGCCGCCGAAGCTGCATGGAGACTCGCACAGGGGCCTGCAGGCTGGAGTCGGCGTAGGGAGGTGTCCGGAACACAATGGCCACTTGCCGGTGCACGTCAGCTTGGGAAAAGGAGCCTCGGGCCTCCCAGCCTGGTCCGGTAAAATACACCTCAATGTCCTCTGTAGGAGATGGGTGGCAGCATGGGTCAGTGTATCTCACTCCCCAACACACACACACACATCCTGTCACCCCACTACACTACTACACTACTTCCTCTCTTGTGGTACTGTGGACTGGACCCAGGGCTTCTCAGGTGTTAGACAAGTACTCTACCACTACATCCTAAGCCCTTTTGTAACATTTTATTTTCAGATAGGGTCTTGCTAAGTTGCCTAGGCTGGGATCACACTTGCAAACCTCCTGCTTCAGCCTATGAAGTAGCTGGCATTACAGGTGTGCACAACTGAGACCCAGCATGTCCCCAATGTCTGATGCTTGTCTCCTGAGTGTCACCTTGAAAGAATGAAGGACCTGGCACTGCCACCTCTGGTCAGCCCTGCCCCTCACCTTTTGATCTAGAAAGTCCAGCCCTGACCCCGGCGCATACCTTTCTGCACTTTGTCGCACAGTAGGAAGATCTCATCCCCACCAAGGCAGCTCCCTGAGTTTCGGTTCACTCTGCAGATCTTGAGCTCAGCTGTGTTGGGGGCACCTAGGGTGTGACAATAAGGAAGGAAGCCCTGAACCACCAGAGGTCCCCAGGGTGTCCTGCAGGAGATGCAACAGCCCCGGCAGCCCAGCCTGGCGCGGCATCAAGGTTACCCAAAGCTTGCTGCCCACACCTCTGTGGCCAAAGCCAGACCATTCTCATTGGCCCCTCACCCCAGCCTATTCCACAGCTCTTTACCTGTTATGAGCTCAACATGGCTGGAGGGAAGGAGAGTAAGACAGCACAAAACCTACATCTCTTTGCCCTCACAGAGCTCTCAGTGCAGCGGGAAATGATCTGATTGCACCTTCCCTTTCTCCTCCTGACCCGGTGTATCTTCAAGGTGAGGTTCACATGCACCTTGGCCACAAACACTTCCCTGCTGACTCCCAGTTCACACTGGTTTCCCACCCATGGGTCTCCAGAGCCCTTTTATTTTTATTTGTTCTGCTGGTTACTTAAGATTGCAGTTGAAGCCGGGTGTGGTGGCACATGCCTGCAATTCCAGCACTCAGGAGGCTGAGGCAGGAGGACTACTGCAGGTATGAGGCCAGCCTAGGCTACACAGTTCAGCCTGAACTGTATAGCAAGACTGTCTTTTAAAAAAAAAAAAAAGTAAGGGCTGCGGATTTAGCTCAGTGGTTCTGCTGCGTGCCTTGCAAGCACAAGGACCCGAGTTCAATCCCTGGTACCAAAAAATAAAAATAAAATTTAAAAAAAAAGGAAAAGATTGCAATTGATCAACATCAGCCTAGTTTATCTGTGAGCTTTCTGTAAGCTCCCACCATTGAGTTATTACTGTTCAGTATTATCTTCTTCCTAGGAGTTCATTTCCTAGAGTCACTAGCACAGTTCCGGGCGCACCACCCTCTCATACACAACATGGAAAATGCCCATTTACAATCAGTCTGTCTGGTAGCCTGGAAGCTACATCTTGAGGGCAGCTCTGAGTCTTCTCTGCCCTCAAGATGTAGCTTCTATGCCCCGCTGCTTGGGCTGCTCGATGATCTCCACATAGGGGCCAGGTGATGAATACACTCCAGGATTCAATGAAGCTGGAGCTCCTCTCCCAGGGCACACCCATCTGCCCCTTCCTCTGACCCAGACCCATTCTGTTCCTCTTCCCAAAGCTCCCCCAGCCACTCACGGTTGTCAAAGATGGGATTCGAGAGAACAGGCGGCAGGCGGAGGGGCCTGCCTGACTGGTCCCGCACTGTCACCTGGAAGCAGAGCCGCACAGCATTCAGGTCATAGTCCCCACGCTGCTCTTCTATGGGAACTATTAGAAAAAAGAGATGGTCAGAAAAGCATGAGCTGGGGCAGGCACAAGAGGGGATGAGGGAGGGCAGGGAGCTCTGGGCTGGGGGCGCTGTTTAAGGGAGGAGGGAAACGAAAGTTCCAGACCTATCATTGACTCTGTGGTGGCCTGGAATGTCAAGTCCTCTCTTGGGGCCTCAGTTTCCCAGGAGGAAAATGGGAGTGTATACTAAATGGGTGGCAAGATTCCACATGCACTGTGAGTCTTGGCCACTGCAGGAGATGCAGGGCAGGTGGACAAAGGACAGAAGTGCTATGGGCAGACCAAGTCTGCACCCTCCTCACCTTGGAAGGGATTGTTGTTGGTCTGGATGCGCTGGCTGATGGCCTGTTCCAGGTCCCGCTTCTTCACACACTGGATCCCCAGGTTCTGGAAGCTGAGAGCCCCCAAGACATCAGTCTGGTGTCTCAAGCAGACCCTGGCCCCTCCTGCTCATCCAGTCTTCCCACCCCGTCACTGCTCTGTGGCCAGCCCTCCAGGGGCTCCTCCTGTGCTGGGGTGAACCCAGCCAATGCAGCCTCCCTAAGGGCTCCCCAGCCCCAGCCACAAGGCTTCCTTTCCATTCTCCAAACTCTGTGCTCGCGTCTAACTAAAGGCCATGCCCTGGTCTATCCTGTGTGCAATCCCTTCTTATGGGGCTCTGCTCTTCTTCACCATTCAAACCTCCACTGAAAGAGGCCTTTCCTGACCTCCTAATCCAAAGGGATTAGACCAGCTTTCCTGCCTCCCCATCCTGGGATAGCCTACCTATTACCCTGTTTTATTTTCACCATTGAAATTATTAATCTCGAACAATAGTTTCTTTATTTTCAAAATTATTTATGGCCTGTCTCTGTCAACTAGTAAGTAAGCTCTAGGAGAGTCTGTAAGTTCAATGGTTTTCTCATACAAGAACCATGACATTGGGCCGGGTATTTAGCTCAGTGGTTCTGCCGCCTGCCTTGCAAGCACAAGGACCCGAGTTCAATCCCTGGTACCAAAAAAAAAAAAAAAAGAACTATGACACTAAGGAATTTGCCCTTCTACACAGAGAGGTCAGGGCCTCCAAAGTGACTAGGACTACACCGTGGACTCCCATCTGCTACAGACAGAACAGAAAACAGATAATTTCTTTTTTTTTTTTTTTTTGGTACCGGGGATGGAACTCAGATCCTTCCGCTTGCAAGGCAGGCGGCGGAACCACTGAGCTAAATCCCCAGCCAAAAACAGATAATTTCAAGATAAAAGGAGTCAACTTGCAGAGCCCAGGGACAGAGCAAGAAGTGAGGAATTCTGCTCTGTGTCCAGAAAAGAGTAACACTGGAACAGCTATTCAGCTTCCTGGCCTCCTGTCCCCAACTCTCCCACCATCCCCTAGCCTTCAAGGAGCTCACCTGTGGATACAGCGGTCTGGGCAGAGCTCAGCCTCATAGAAGCCATCCCGGCAGTCCTTCCCCACCAGCTCATGGGGGTGAGGCCGGTGAGGGGGATCCTTGGTGACCAGGGAGATGCGAACTGTCCCTGGTCCTGTGTAGCCATTGATCTGTCCAAAGTACAGAGAGTGCTCTAAAGGCCCAGCAATATTGAACGGCCTGGAAGCAAGGGAGCTAGAGCTCCCCAATCCCTTCTGCTACACCTGTGACCCCTTTCCCACCGCTGGGGGCAATGCTGACCTTGATGGTGGGGTGGGTCTTGGTGGTATCTGTGCTCCTCTCTCCTGGGATGCTGCCTGCTGAGCGGCCCTCGCACTTGTAGCGGAAGCGCATGCCCCGCTGCTTGGGCTGCTCGATGATCTCCACATAGGGGCCAGAAGCCTGGGCTGGCTCTACAAGGGCCACAACCAGCTCAGTCAGGTGCTGCCCGGTGGCTCCTAGCCCCAGGGAGCCCCCTCCCTACCACTGAGAAAGGATGGTCCACTTACCTGGGGGGAAGATGAGGGGGAACAAGTCTGAAAGGGGAGGAGACAAGGATCAGCACAAGTTCACTGCCTGTTCTCACCAGGGAGGGCCTGATGGGGTCAGGCTTCCTCCCAGGGAAACTGAGTCAGGACCTGTTTTCTACAACCTGCCTTGAAACCAAGGGATGGGAGTAAAGAACCACCAGCACCTGTTTCCTGAGGGCAAATAGTATGGACTCCTTGCCCTACCAAGGGAAACCAAGCCAGAGGCACTCCCTACTCCTCATCCTCAGAGGAAAACTGACTCAGATACATTCTCCCCTATACGGAAACGAAGTCAGAGCTACCCCCATTGACCCTGGGGGAAACTGAGTCACGGCTCACTGCGAACCCCTACCCAGGGAGGATACTGAGTCACAGACCCCCTTCCACCCAGAGGGGAAACCGAGTCAGGCCCCTCGTTGCCCGCCCCGCCCCGCGCCGGGCCGCGCCACCATCCGACCGGCCGCTCCCTGCGCAGCGCCGGAAGGGGTCAGAGGGAGGCGCGGGGGCTCCCGCCGCGGCCCCGGAGACGCAGGCACGGCCACCCCACGGGGTCAGAGGGCGCCCTCACCGTCCATGGCTGGGGTCCGGGGGGCGGGGCTGGGGTCGCAGCGAAGCCCGCGGCGCGCGCTACAGCGGAGCCATTCGCCAGAGGCGGAAATGCGACCCGCGCTCGCCCGCCCGCCGCCGCCGCCGCCGCCGCCGCCGCCGCCGCGTCACTGCCCGGAATCTGACCGCGCCTGCGCGCTGAGCCGCCGCCGCGAGCAGGGACCGGGAGCGGGCGAGCGCCGCGGGGGGACTGAGGGGCCGCCCTCTGAGCCGCTGCTGCCTGGGAGCCGGGAGTAAGGGCGCGCCGTGCCCGGGACGGGACGCACAGGCTGCCCGCCTGGAGGTCGCTCCCGGGCGATGGGCGGCTCGGCTCGCTGCTGACCTCTGGCTCCGCCTGGAGGGCGGGCCTGCCGATTACTCACTCTGTTTTTAGGGGATTTCGGGTCCCCCGCCCTCCTCCCGCTGCCGGAGGAGTTAGGTGATGTCACCCTGGGTCGGGCCTGGAGCACTGCCGGGGCTACGGCCGCGGCCGCCCGCCTGCACGGGGAAAGGCTCCGGCCTACAGCGCCCGCAGAGATCGGGTGGCTGAGCTCCACGCGCTTCCCGAGCCATCAAGGTGCCTCTGGTGGTTGCTGACCCGGAGCACGTTTTAGTTCCTTGTCCGCCTCTATCTGGAGGCAGCCGGGGAGGGAGCGTGGACGGTGGACTTCGCCAGGATGTGTCCGCTGCAACCCCCGGCTGGCGAGAGTTGTCAACCTGCCTGCTGAAACGTGGCTGCAGCCAACCTGCAGCCCTCAGGGACGATGAGTGTAGGACGTGCTCGGAGTAAACTCTGGGTTTCTCTCTGCCTCTGTGCCCCTGATCCCAAGGCCCCAGACCCCTGAGGTGCCTTGTCCCCAGTGCGTCTCCCCAAGTCCTCGCGGGCGCCTGGGCTCAGACAGCATTTGCAGTGGTTAACGGTCCGGGTCCCAGGTTGGAGGGTATGGATGTCAAAGCTGAGGCCAAGGGTGGGAACCTGGTTTGAGCACCCCCACCCCAGGCCTCCTGTTTCTCCGCAGCAGGCAGAAGAGTATGGGGAAGAGCTCCAGATGGAGAAGGACTTATTTTCTCTGAATTTGTTCTAAATTAGGAAATCATGTGGGAATTGGAAAAGATTGGAAATTCTGACTTGCTTTCCCAGGCTCTGAGAAAACAGGAAGAGAAACGTGAAAATAGAGTTAGCACCCCTCCCACTCATTTCAGTTTCTCACGGGGCTGGCCCCGGTAGAGAAATCAGTTAAGTTTGTGGAGGTGAACTGCGGATCCACAGAATGGTTTGTAATCTCCAGCTAACGACATATATCACTGACCTGTGCATGGTCCTCTTTTTAAAAATTAACAAATAACTTTCAAGTTAATATCATGAACGCCAGTATGTCAGGAGATGGCTAGACCACCACCCTCACTGATATCCACCCACGTGCTCCACATCTGTTATCCAGGCCACCACCCTCCTGATCCTGGTTTTGTTTTGTTTTAATTTTGCCCTCTTACCCCAAATCCCGGTACTGAGGATTGAGCTACATCCCCAGCCCTTTCTTTATTTTATTTTTCTTGAGACAGGGTCTTACTTTGTAGTTCAGGCTGGCTCTGAACTCTCTATTGTAGCCCAGGCCTGCCTCAAACTCGCGGTGTTTCTCCTGCCTCTTATTTTTAAAAAAATTGAAATAGGATCTACAGTGAGTTGCCCAGGCTGGGCTCCAACTTATGATCCTCCTGCCTCAGCTTCCCAGAGCGCTAGAATTTCAGGTGTGCATCATCGTGGCCAGCTTAGAATTCTGTGTTTTAAAGAAATTACATGGGCCGGGGATTTAGTTCAGTGGTTCCGCTGCCTGCCTTGCAAGCGCAAGGACCCGAGTTTGATCCCCGGTACCAAAAAAAAAAAAATAGAAATTACATATACATGTATTTACAACATGTTTGGTTTTGCTTAGTTTTGAACTTTTATTAAGGGGATACTTGTTTGCCTGTGTCATTTGTTTTTTCACTTGCCATATTACTAAGATTGCCCCTTTTCTCCATTTATTCACATTTCATTGTGGTACACTCACCTGTTTAACTAAGCCACTGCCTCTCTGTTCATCTTGAAGTTTTTGTTCTTAGAAACAATGCTCCTATGAATGTTTTCTGTGAATGGTTTCCTGTTATATAACGAAGGTTTTCTCTCAGGTATACACTGTAAAGTGATTTATTAAAGTATTGAATTTTTCCTTCTCAGTTTTCAAAACAGTGAATTGATAACCTACCATCGTCTAAAAGTGATCAGTTAAATATTTTCTTCTTTTAATCTTTTTTTTCTCTACTCAGAACAATTTTTTTTTTTTTTTTTTGGTGTCAGGGATCAAACTCAGGTCCTTGTGTTTGTGCGGCAAGTGGCAGAAACACTGAGCTAAATCCCTGGCCCCACTATTTATTTTTTAAAGGAATTTTTTTTCCACTACTGGGGATGGAACCCACGGTTTTGATACAGAGCCACATCCCCAGCCCTATACTATATTTTAAAAATTGGGGCCGGGGATTTAGCTCAGTGGTGTGGCACCTGCCTGGCAAGCACAAAGTCCTGATTTCCATCCCCAGTACCAAGGGAAAAAAAAAGAATCTAAATGTGAAAAGAAAAACTTTTGGTTTGGGGATGTAGTTCAGTGGTGCCATGCCTGCCTCCTGCTCTCAAGTGCAAAGTCCTGAGTTCAATCCCCAGTACTGGAAAAAAAAAATTGCCAGTCTGAGTTGAAACTTGAGATTCTCCTGCCTCATCCTCCCAGACTGCTGGATTATGAACCTGTACCACCAGGCCCAGAAAGGAATGGATTTGAGGGAGAGAGGATGAGACAGCGTCTCAAGGAATGGATTTTGAAGGGAGAATGGAGTAACGGGAATATGTACAAATGTAAGCCATTTTGCTCATTGTTTTATAACCACAAAAAACAAACATGGAGAAGGGAACACCCGACAGAACACGGTCTTGAAGACAGAGGTGTTTTCCTAGCAAGGCCAGGGATCTGTGTCTCGCAGATTTGGAATTTAGGGTACAGTCCTGTTTGGGGAGGGGCTATGGGTAAGGGGCACAATTCTGTCCTTAACCACACTTTCCTCCAACTGCCTAGAAAGGGGGATGGCAAGGGCTAAAGAAAAAGAGAAAACAGAGACTTGCATAATTTCAAAGTATATAGGGGGCTGGGAGTCTACCTCAGAGTGGGCAAAGACAAGGACTCCCCGAGCTGGCCATCACTTATTGGGTACATGCAGTAATTGGAGGGAGCATCAGGTGACTTAGGGGCATCGGTGAGCCTTTGTCCATGCGAATCTCATGCTGATGAGATTTATTTATTTATTTATCTATTTTGAGACTGGGTCTTGCTATGTTGTTCAAGTTGGCCTTGAGCTCACTATGTACCCAAAGCTGGCCTCAAACTCGAACCAATCCAGCCTCAGCGTCCCAAGTGCTGGGATTACAGCATGCACTACAACTCCCGGCCTTTTATTTTTAAATTTTGAGACAAAGTCTGGGTAAATTGCTAAATTCTCCTGGCTTGGCTGGAACTCCAAGTCCTCCTGCCTCAACCTTTCAAGTGCTGGGATTGCTGGAGTATATTGCCATGCCTAACTAACTGCTGGTTTGTGTTTGTGTTTCATTGTTTCTGGGGATGGAATCCAGAGACTCACACATGTTAGGCAAGTGCTCTGCCACTGAGCTACATCCCCAGCCCCAGGACTCCAAGATTTTCTTTACTTATTTTCAGTACTGGTGATTGAACCCAGGGTCTACAAACAGAGCTACATTCTCAGCCTTCTTTTTTTCTTTTTAAAATTTTGATATACAGTCTCACTAAATTGTTAAATTCCCCAGAATGGGCTTGAACTTGCAATTCTCCTGCCTTTGCCTCCCAGAGTGCTGAGATTCAGGCATGCTCCACCATGACCAGCTAACAACAGAGTTTTAATGTAGCTTCAGATTTTTTTTTTTGAGACAGGGTCTTGCTATGTAATTAAGGCTGGTCTTGAACTCACTGTGGAGCCCAGGCTGGTCTCAAACAAGTGCTGGGATTGCCAGTGTGCACCACCACGCCAGGCTCGATCTTTTTTTTTTTTTTTTTTTAAATTTTTTCAGGCTCATCATATTTAATGTCTCTCCTGAGACAAAAGTCTTGATTTTGCAGTACATATATATACCAATTCCCCCACAATGAATGCATTTACTGTGTATCACAATAATATGCTAATAAAAATTGAAAAAAATCTTAATTTTTTTAAGAAATAGAAAAATAGGGCCGGGGATTTAGCTCAGTGGTTCTGCCGCTTGCCTCACAAGCACAAGGACCCAAGTTCAATCCCTGGTACCAAAA
>NW_004624767.1:20708844-20718853 GCF_000247695.1 Heterocephalus glaber | reverse complement strand
TATACACATATATACGTATATATATATATGTATATATATATGATCTTACATGATGAGGTCTGAAATGAACTTTTTTTTTGTACCAGGAATTGAACTCAGGACCTTGGGCTTTCGAGGCAGACACAGGCACCATTGAGCTAAATCTCCAGCCCTTGAACATTTCTAATATGTATTGGTTTTCCCAAAATGACACTGCAGTGTATAGCGAGCAGGACTGAGACAAGGGTGCTTTTCTTAAGAGCCACTTATTTAGTCAGTTATCAAAAATCACATTATAGGGCCAGGGATTTAGCTCAGTGGTTTCATTGCCTGCTGCACAAGAGCAAAGACCAGAGTTCGATCCCTGGTACAAGAAAAAAAAAATCACATTATAATAAATGCTGTTCTAAGAATTTTGATTAATCTTTAAATAAATGTTACTTTTTTTCGTTAAGTTATTGGTACATTTAGGTATACAATACGGTTATATTCATCATTGGGATCTTATACCTTTACATGATGTATCTTGGTTCTTATTTTTTCCCCCTTCCCCTGCCCTCCCTTCACCCCCTCCACCCTTCCCTATTTACAGAGACTTTGTTTCCATTTTTTTTCCTTTTCTCATATTTTTTCTTTTCCTTTTTCTTTCCCCTACCCCTTCCACTTCCCCTACTCCTTTAGTCCTTTTCTTCCTATTTCACAATATCAATTATACATTTTGATCCCTATTTACACTTTTAGTTTCTCACACCAGAGAAACTATTCAGTATATACACATGTGTGTCCTATTTATTTCACTTAATAGTATGGCTAAATAGGGCCGGGGATTTAGCTCAGTGGTTCCAGCACCTGCCTCGCAAGCCCAAGGTCCTGAGTTCAATCCCTGGTACCAAAAAGAGTATGGCTAAATAAATGTTACTTTGGGGAAAAAAATTTCTGTATTTTGTGCATGGCGTGGTGGCATACTCCTATAATCCCAGCACTCAGGAGGCTGAGGCAGAAGAATCACCATAAGTTCTAGGCCAGCCTGGGTTATAGAGTGAGGTCAAGTCCAGCTTGAACTGAAGAGCAAGACTCTGTCTCAAAAAAAGATATTTTTTCTTTTTCTGTATTTTGAGTCAAGGTCTCACTAAATTTCCCAGCCTGGGCTCCAACTTGCATCCTCCTACCTCAGCCTCCCAGAGTGTTGAGATTACAGGCAATATTCTCTCTTTTCTTTTCTCTGGAAGCAGTCATATAAATTTCTACTGATTTATTCCTTGAAAATTTGGTAAAACTCAGTAAAACTGCCTGAGGCTGTTGTTTTTTCTGTAGATTTTATTTACTTATTTTAACATTTTGGGTATCAGGGATTGAACTCAGGACCTTGCACTTGCAAGGCAGGCGGCGGCACCACTGAGCTAAATTCCCGGCCTTAACTTTTTCAATATGAGTATTTTCGAACATAGTATTAGAGAGAATGACATAGTTAACCCTACACACCCATCACCTATTATTCAGCTCTTTTTTGTTTTGTTGTTTTGTTCCTTGTTGTTTTGAGACAGGGTCTTGCTATGTAGCTGAGGCTGGCCTGGAACTCATGGCAATCTTCCTGCCTCAGCCTCCTGAGGGCTGGGATCACAGGCGTGCAACACCATCCCCGGCCGTTCAACTCTTATCAGTGATCATCTATCTATCTATTTATTTGAGACAGGGTCTTGCTATGTAGTTCAAGGTGGTCTTGAACTCATTGTGTAGCCCAGGCTGGCCTCGAGTTCACAGTGATTCTCCTGCTTCAGCCTCCCGAGTGCTGGATCACAGGTGTGTACCACCACACCTGACTGCTCCTATAATTTTAAACTCTGCTGGATGAGAGCTCATGGGTTTTGGTGGTAGTGAGGGATATATGTTTCTACCATGGATACAAAGTTCCACTGAACCCACAGCTATGTCTGTCCTTTAGTCCTGTTGGCCTCCTCATACCAGATTTCAGCAGCTAGAGTTACTCTACTGGTGAAAGTACCTAATCTGATTAACCTCACTCATTATAATATGAGAGGGAGGAGTCACTGAGCTTCTGGTGTTTCCTTGTCCACTGGGAGGTGTACACAGGTCACTGCGACCACCACAACATGACAGGGATAGAATTAGGTTGACCTGCTGGGCCAGCGACCATGCTTATGGCTTGAAGATTCAATATCATTAAGCTATTGGTTCTCTTAGCCATAGATTTAGAGCAATCCTAGCCAAAATAACAGGAGGTGCTGGAGGTGGTGGCACACACCTGTAATCCCATGCTAGGGAGGCTGAGGCAGGAGGATCACTGTGAGTTTGAGGCTAGCATGGGCTACATAGTGAGACCCTGTCTCAAAAAAACAAAAATAAAAAAAGTAACAGGAGGCTCTTTCTTATTGGTATACGTGTGCAATACGTAATGATTATATTCCTCGTAGGGAGTTGATACATGTACATGCCACATGTGAATTCTTTTTCCATCTCCTTTCCCTCCCACCCTCCCTCCCAGTAGGCTTTTTTTTTTTTTTTGTAGAAATTGACAAGCTAGGGCCGGAGGTTTAGCTCAGTGGTTTTGCTGCCTGCTGCGCAAGCACAAGGACCTGAGTTTGATCCCCAGTATCAAAAAAAAGAAAAGAAATTGACAAGCTGATCTAACATCTAGCTGATCCTAACATCTGGAAATGCTAGGGACCTGAAAATGTTAAAACATCTTTGTTTTGTTTTGGGTTTTGGGTTTTGGTTTTTTGAGACAAGAGGCAGGGTCTTCATATGTAGCCCAGGCTGGCCTCACTCACGGTGATCCTCCTGCCTCAGACCCCAGAATGGTGGGATCACAGGTATGCACCACCACACCTAGCTAAAACATCTTTGAAAGAGAACAAAGTTGGAGGAATTACATTATTTAATTTCAAATTTTATTCAAAATTTATTTTAAAGCTAAATACTGGGCTTTGGCTAAAGAAGTTCCTACTGACAAAATAAAAGTTACAGTCAATGACTAGGTATAGTGGTGCATGCCTATAATCCCAGCACTAAGGAGGCTGAGGCAGGAGGGTTGCCTCAAGTTCAACCTGGGTTACACAGTGAGTTCAAGAGCAGCCTGGACTACATAGTGAGACCATGTTTCAAAAAAAAAAAAAGCTATTAGTGGCTCAGGCATCTAATCTCAGAACTCAGGAGGCTAAGGTAGGAAGATTGTAAATTTGAGGCCAGCCTGGGCTAAACAGGGAAAAATGAGATGACTGTTATTCATTTTCAGGTTTTTTTTGGTACTGGAGATCAAACTTGGGAGCTTGTGCTTGCAAGTCAGGGGGTGGAACCACTGACCTAAACCCCCAGCCCTGACTATTATTCGTTTTTTGAGACAGTAGTTCAGACTGGCCTTGAACTTGCTATGTAGCCCAGACTGGTCTTGAACATGTAGTGTTCCTCCTATCTTAGCCTCCCGAGTTTCTGGGATTACTACTGTATGCCACCACACCCAGCTGAAAGTGGGAAATAGCATACAGAAAAACATACATATAAACCAGTGGACAAATTAGAGACAAGAAAGACAGTACAGGGGCTGGAGATTTAGCTTAGTGGTTCTCCGCCTGCCTTGCAAGACACCAATACATACACAGTCAATTCATTTTCAACAAGGGAACCAAGGCAATTGTATAAGGAAAGGTTTATTTTTCTCTAGAAACGGTGCATGGACTATAGGGGGAAAAATGGACCTTCATCTTCACCTTACACTGAATATAATACTTGTTTGTTTGGTTTTTTTGTTTGTTCGTTTGTTCTTTTACTTGTTTTTTGTTTAACTGATACTCAGGACAGTTTCCCTTCAGGTGTTGGGCGGTGATCTTTGTGAGGTCACATAACTGTCTGGGGGTTCAGCTTGGGAAAGCTTGGAAGGTTGCTGTTGCTTCCACTTCCTCTTCTATCACAGAGCTGGTGGGGTGGTGAGCTATGGGGACAGGGCATCCATTTTAGGACTAACGCAGTCGACCCTCCAGATCTGTGCATTCTGCAGCCAGATTCAACCAACAGCTGGCAACATTAGAAGAAAACTGTGTCTGTATTGAACATATACAGTATTTTTTCTTGTTGTTATTCCCCAAACAATATAGTGTAACAACTATTCACATAGTTTTTACATTATATTAAGGATTTTAGGTAATCTAGAGATGATTTTAAATGGAAAGATATGCATAGGTTATAGGTAAATACTATACCACTTTATCCAAGGGACTTGAGCTCCCATGAATTTTGGTATCTGAGAAGGCTCTGGCACCAAGCCCTGAGAGCTGCCCATCATAAAAGAATACTGAGAGGTCAGGGATTTAGCTCAGTGACACCACGCCTGCACTGCAAGCGCAAGGTTCTGAGTTTGATCCCTGGTACCAAAAAAAAGAAAGAAAGAATACTGAGAGATGGCCATTATTGAAGAATTGGAATTATATTGTTATCATTGAAAATTCACTGTTTCCACAAATGATCCACTTTACATTAACAGAGTTTAAGTTAATAAAATAATGTAAATATTGTCAATAAAATAATCCAGTTGTTTGTTGGGAGTGTATTTTTTATTAGAAAAGACCAAAACTAGCCCCTAAACCTCCCTGTTTAGGAAAGGACTTTAGCGTAAGCTACCTGTAAGTTTTTCTCACCTGTCTGAGAAACATCTGCATCGGTTATGTATGTAATATCTGTCACTACAACGCTCACCAAAATGGTGCCCACTCTGCCCGTGGATCCAGTTCTCCAGCACTGTATGGAAGTGTTAGGAGAGAGCACTTAGGAGATTTAAAGAAAGCGTGGCTGTGCTGGAGCTATAGCTCAGTGGTAGAGTCCACACCAAGTATGAGTTGAGGCCTTGGGTGCAATCCCCTGTCCTGAAAGAAAGCAAAAAAGAAAAGAAAGAAAAGGAAGCATGGCCATGTACCTTTCTGTCTGCTGCCTGATTGAGGTGCTCTGCATGTGATGTGTCCTTGGGCCCCGGGTCCTGGGCAGCAGCCTGCTGGCTCATCTCCAGCACTGTGACAACAGCCACTGTTTGTCGGGCCCAGATGCTGAGCTCAGTGGTGTGTCTCATGCTTACAGCTGGCCTGGGCGGCAGTACCATTAGCGTCTCCCTTTGTAGGTGAGTGGATACGTTTAGAGACATCAAGTGACATGCCCAAGTCACCCGGCTTCATGGAGGACCCAGGACTGAAACTCAGTTCTGTGTGGCTCAATAGCTGCCATCTCAGTTGCAGTTATCTGCTCATTGTGACCCAGGACACAGTGGCTGCAAGGACCCTGGGGGGCCCTTCAGGTCTGCCTGGAAGCAAGTCACACTCCACACATCCCTTTGGGTCCACCCATGCGGTCCCACATGGCCAACTCAGGCAACAGGATGTTCTCAGCAGCTCTGTCTGCTCAGGGTCCTTCAAACCTAACGGTCTAAACAATTCAGCTCTCTCTGGCTTCATAGATGGTCAACCTTGGCCCCACAGGGCCTTATAGAAGACACAAGCTCCCACCCTGGCCAGGGAATCCCCAGATCTTGACTCAATCACTCATCAGCTATTTACTGTGTGCCCAGATAGAGCAGTGAATAAGACTAGTGGCCATCCTGGTGGAGATGACATTTTAAAGGTGGAGACAGAGCAGGGTCCATGTTGGCAGGAACACCCTCGCCCCCTTGTGCTCTTTCACAGCACTGCAGCTTTCCAGATTTGTGATCCTTTGCAAGTGTGGTCTCAGACAATGTAGCGCACAAAGAACAGGGCCATGGGGCTGATGGTGACGACTCTGTTTGGAATGCCCTGGCTTGTCCTTGAGGCTTGGAGGGGCCATAAATCCAGGATAATCCCAGAGCTTCACTCTGATGAAAGAAAGTGTGTGTGGCGGGGGGGGGGAAAAGGGAAAAAAGAGGGGAAGGGGGAAAAGAAGAAAAAAGGGGGGGGGGGGGGGTAGGGACAAAGGGACAAAGAGAGGAAAGGAGGAAAGCAGGAAAGAAAAAGTGGGAGAGAGGGAGGGAAGGAAGGAGGGAGGAAGGAAATTCTGCTTCCCATCCTCACACATCAAATGAGCAGAGGGGACGCCAAGCCCGGCCCACCGGTCTCCCTCTTCTCTCCTAGAGTTCAGCCCCCTGCCGCGTCCACCCCTCCCCAAAGCCGCGGGCGTTGTCACTAAATCACTTCTGCCCTTCCGAAGCTCAAGCCCGCCTATGCTTCTCTCGGCACCGCCCTTTGCTCTTCTTCCTCCTCGGTCCCTGCCTCCATCTCCGGCCTCTCCAGCCTCCCAGAACTCTCTGCGTGCAGCCCCGGCTGAGGTGGGTGTGGGAGCTGCTCCCCCAGACTTGGACCGCTTTCCCTCAGCCTGTTCTCGCGGACATTCGGAGCCGAAGAACACATTTTGAAACTGTATCTCAGGGCACACACACCCTCACCTAGACTCCCTTTTCCTGTCATCCTGTGACCCTCCCTAGTCCCCGACTCAGGACACAATGGAACAAAGGAAGTCACGCTGCTGGTGCCTCGTCCACAACCGATCTGCAAGAATGAACGTTTAGGGCGGGGGATTTAGCTCAGTGGTTTCGCCGCCTGCTGTGCAAGCGCAAGGACCCGAGTTCGATCCCCGGTACCAAAAAAATAAAAGAATGAACGTTTAGATACTAAGCTGATCGCCAAGGCCGCAATAAAAGCATGGAGAGAGGAGATGAAACACAGGGTTTGAGAAGGGAGCTGAGGAGTTGGGTGTCCAGGCCCTGGCCGCTTCTACACTGGCTGAGAGGTGCAAATGGAAAAGAATCCAGAGAGATCGGGTTGCTGAGTGCCCTGTGCCTGACACCGTGGTTCTGGGCCGAGCCGAGGTCCAGGGCATCGGAGGGAGGACGGACAGCAGAGCCTGGAGCTGTGAAGGCCCCCAGGGCGGGCAGACCTCAGGCCACCAAGAGCAATGTGCTCATGACATCAGAAGCTGGTGTACCTGGAGTGGCCTCTGTCCTTAGGGTGGTGCCTTAGTCTGTTTCTGTTGTTTTAACAAGATACCTGAAGCTGGGTTCTTACACAAGGCAGTGTGTGTGTGTGTGTGTGTGTGTGCGCGCGCGCGTGCGCACACGCTGAGGATTGAACCCAAAGTCTTGGACACGCTAAGCAGAAATACTCTCTCTACCTCTGGGCTACACCGCCAGCCTTGGTAATTAGAAAGAAAAGTTTATTTGGCTCACAGCTTTGGAGTCTGGAAGTTCAAGGTCAGGAGGCCCCATCTCTACAGCTTCTGCTGGGGGTCCCCTTGAATGCATCATAACAGGACAGAGAAGCATCAAGAAACAGTAAGTATGGAAGAGGACAAACCAGCTGTGTGGGGGGGCACACGCTAGAGGCTGAGGCAGGAGGATTGTTGTGAGTTCAAGGCCAACCTGGGCTACATAGTGAGTTCAAAGCCAACCTGAACTACATAGTGGGACCTTGTCTTTTTTTTTTTGGGTACCGGGGATTGAACTCGGGTCCTTGCACTTGCGCAGCAGGCGGCAAAACCACTGAGCTAAATCCCCGGCCCACGAGACCTTGTCTCAAAAAATGAAAACAAAAATCAGAAGAGGATAAGGATATGGAGCAGCCTTGCTTTATAGCCACACACTCCTGGGAGAACTCATTCACTCTTGAAGACTGGCATTATTAATTTCCAGGGCAGCACTTCCAGTAACCTAACGCCTTCCACAGGCCTCACCTCTTAAATGTTCTGTGCTTTGAGTATCACACCCTGGGATCAAGCTTCCAGCAGGCTACTACCTGGGGGTGCACTCAGACCACCTCCAAACCAAGGAGGTGCAGGCCAAGGTACAATAGCAGGAACCAAGTGGAGTGGACACCCTCTACCTTAGGGCCGAGGATTTAGCTCAGTGGTTCTGGCACCTGCTGCACAAGTGCAAGGTCCTGAGTTTGATCCCCGGTACCAAAAACAGAATAACACCACCTGGTGTGATGTGCATGTCCATAATCCCAGTACTTGGGACACTGAGGCAGGAGGATTGGAAGTTCCAGTCCAGCTTGGGCAACTTCATGACTTAGTGAGACTGTCTCAAAATAAAAAATGGCCTAGGGATGAAGCTCAGTGCAGAGGCCCTGGGTTCAATCCCCAGTGCCCTAAAAAAGGGAGGAGTAGGGCAGGGGATTTAGCTCAGTGGTTCCGGCACCTGCCTTGCAGGTGCCAGGACCAGAGTTTGATCCCCGGTACCAAAAAAAAAAAAAATTGTCAAAAAAAGCGAGGAGTTGGGCTGTAGCTCAGTTAGAGCAACTGCCATTATGTGTGAGGCCTTGGGTTCAGTATCACAATGGTAATAATTAATGATGATGATGATATCTAGATTTTGTGGATGCTCACATTGTGACCCTGCATGTGAATGAGCCTCATTTAAATTTCAAAACAGGGCTGAGGATTTAGCTCAGTGGTTTGGTTGCCTGCCTCGAAAGCTACAGGGGAAAGGGATCAGATTGCTTTTGATGATGATTTATGAGGCATGTATTTACTCAGACTCAAAACTCATAGCCTCTGTCTTCCAGGGCCTTTCTTTCCAGTCTCAAGACTCTACCAACTTGAAATCCTGCTCAAAACTATTCATTTTCCAAGCGGAAGATCCTGAGTTCAATGCCCAGAACAAAAAATTTCAAAACAATCTCGTGGGATACTGTAAGTTAATTGAGGCACAGGGACGTGAAGAGAACTGATCAAGATAACACAACCGGCCAGGGATTTAGCTCAGTGCTTTCGCTGCCTGCTGCGCAAGTGCAAGGATCCGAGTTTGATCCCCGGTACCAAAAAAAGAGATAACACAACTGAGAAATGTCAGGGTGGAGATTCTTGTTTTTTTTTAATCAGTTTTGTTAAGATAGATTTGCATAAGTGCATGTTTTAAGGGTACACATGCCTGTGATCCCAGCTACTCTGGAGGCCGAGCCCAGGCAACCCCGATTGGCCCCTCGACTCAAAATAAAACCATTAAAAAAAACAAAAAACTAGGAATCTAGCTCTGTGCTACAGCGCTTGTCTAGCATGCACAAGTCCCTGGGTTCAACACTCAGAACTGCCGAAAAGAAAAAAAAGTGTACAATTCAGTGAGTTTTGACAGACATGCTGTATCCATCACCACAATCAAAATATAAAACACCTCCGTTACCCCAAACGCTCTCATGTGCCCTTCCCTGTGAATCCCTACCCTACCTCTGTCCCTTGCTCCATGACACAGTGGGTTCCAGTTGTCTTTCCTGGACCCTCATGCAAACGGAATCATACAATAAGGACTCTGGTGTCTGGCTTCATGTCTCCTCTCTTGTGGAGTTTGATTTTGAGCAAGATCTCACTGTGTTTCTCTGGTGCGTAGGCAGCCTTCAGAGTTGCATTTCTCCTGCTTCAGCATCCTGAGTAGCTGGGACTCCAGGTGTGCCACCACACCTGGCATTCAAAATTTTTGTTCTTTTAAATTTTGTTTTGATATTGACTTTTTAAAGTTCTTTATAAATTCAGGATATAAATCTTTTGACTTTGCAATTCATATTACAAATAGTTCTGCCAAGTCGGTGGCTTGCTTTTTTCATACTAATGATGAAAGAGTAAAAAGATTTTGATTTTTTTTTTTTGCAACAGGATTTTGGTATGTAGTTCAGACTGGCCTTGAATTCACTATGAATCTGCAGCGATCTTCCTGCCTCAGCCTTCTGAATGCTGGGATTATAGGCATGAGCCACTATGACCAGCTGATTTATTTTTCCCCCTGTGGTACTGGAAATTGAATCCAGGTCCTTCACACTTTCACACTTAGCTACATCCCCAGCCCTTTTCTTTTCTTATTTTTTTAAATTTTGAAACAAGGAGTTACTAAATGACAGGTCCCCCAAGTTGGACCCCCACCCAAGCAGACCTCCTACCCCCATCCACTGGAGTGCAGAGATAACAGGAAGCCAGCAGCGGCCCTGCTGTTCCCACCACTGCCCTGTTTATCAGCCAGCCCAGGCCCATTACCCAGGGGACTCTATAAAGTTTTCCACTCTCTTGACCAGGACCC
>NW_004624767.1:20666739-20694364 GCF_000247695.1 Heterocephalus glaber | reverse complement strand
TGGAGGAGCCGGTGATGTCACTATGTGGTAGGAGGTGAGCGAGTATTAGGTTACTTTCTAGGCGGGAACAGGGGCATGCTGGGAAGAAGGGTTTATTCTTTGGTGGGAGCAGCCACCTCGGTGTGATGTCACACAGGGGAGGGGGCAAGGCATCCTAGGAAGAGGGCAGCTACTATACATAATAGCTGCTGAGGTAGTGGGAGACCTATCAGCTCAGTGGTTCTGCCATCTGCCTCACAAGTGCAAGGACCCAAGTTCGATCCCCAGTACCAAAAAATAAACAAACAAAAACAAAAATTAACCTCTTGTTATGTATCAAGGTCAGTTAAGTCTCCTCAGGCATTACTTCGGAACCATTTATAGAGCCTCTCAGCTCCTCTGTCAGTGTCAGCTGTCAGGATGGGTCACAGCCTTGCTTGACCATGTTGCTTTCAGTGAAAGTGTGGGAGATTTTTCCCTCTTGGCACACTGTACATTTGTTTGCTTTTTGTTTTTGTTGTTGTTGTTGTTGTTTTTGTACTGGGGATCGAACTCGGGTCCTTGCACTTGTGGGGTAGGCGGCAGAACCACTGAGCTAAATCCCCAGCCCTATCAAATAAGTTTTTAAGAAAGACTATTATTTGACTGGTTATCACATGCTGGCTTAACATATACCCCTCAAGTAGCTGGAATGCAAGAGAAAGGAAGATACCTGAGTAAAAAAAAAAAGACTATAATCATAAACAAAATCTTAGAGCGCCAGGGATTTAGCTCAGTGGTTTCACTGCCTGCTGTGCAAGCACAAGGACCTGAGTTCAATCCCCAGTACCAAAAAAAAAAAGCAAAATCTTAGAGGACCTGTACATCCAGAAGGCATGAATGTATTTAGTACACCATGAAATAACAATGAGTATCACAGTTATATGAAACTCTTTGTTCCTTAATTTAGTTTTGTATCAAGAGCATCTTTTTTTGGTACTGAAGATCAAACTTGGGACTTTGCGCTTTCGAGGCAGGTGGCAGAACCACTGAGCTAAATCCCCGGCCCTCAAGAGCATCTTTTAATAAAACCTTTTGATTTCCCACAGAAAACTTAACGTTTTGATTATAACCAAGGTAAACATATCACAATAATATGTGTAGCAGTGTTTTGGGGGGTGTATTTCTCATAAGGCTATGGAAATTATTAGGGTTCCCTTTGTGAGCAAAGGCTCAAAGAAATATTTCCAGGCAGCTGCTCCTTTATTTACCAAGAGGAGTCCTGTCCAGTAGTTTTTTAAACTCAAGGGTCTCTAATTAATTATCTTAAAATTTCAGATGACCTATGAGAACTAGATCATAACAACACGTTACTTGTGACCAATGAAAGATTCCTGAGTTATTATATAGACAACAATATGTATTGCATTTGTAAAACCAGTCTTGATATCATTTTGATCAGCTAGCCACCTGGGTGGAAGCATGTCTTTAACTCTAATGACATTTATTTAAATGCCAACTTTCACTTTTTTTTGGTAATGGGGATCGAACTCGGGACCTTATGCTTTTGAGGCAGGTGGTGGAACCACTGAGCTAAATCCCTGGCCCTTAAATGCCAACTTAAATTATAGGCAAAGATCTTTTAAAAATCTGAAAGAGCAAAGAGAAGAAAAATTATCGAGCTCAAACAAAATAGCTGTACATATTGTAACAAATTGAACAGACAGACAAACACACATAAAATGACTTGTTTATAAACCAGAGTACACTCAGATGTATTTGGCCAAGTCAAATTATAATAAATCTTTTATAATTTTTAAGTTTGTAACTATAAATAAGTCTAGTCAGAACTTTTTTTTTGGTACTGGGGACTGAACTCTGGTTCTTGGGCTTTTGAGGTGGGCAGTGGAACCACTGAGCTAAATCCCCGGCCCCTAGTCAGAACTTTTGTAGGTCAATTAACAGAGATCTCTTATAATAAGAATCAGAAAGAAAAAAACCTTTTATACCTGTGAAAGTAAAGGCAGGCATTTTTTTAAAAAAAGATGGGCCCTAGGCTGATGGTTTATCTGATTGGAGTATCTAGTTACATGGGCTTTTTGTTTTGTTTTTGGTACCAGGGATTGAACTCAGGTCCTTGTGCTTGCAAGGCAAGCGACGGAACCACTGAGCTAAATCCCTGGCCCACATAGGCTTTTTATTGTTGCTTTGATAGCCATAGTTGTTGAATAGTCACAGCTGATAGCCGGAACTGCTGGGAACTGCTGGAACTGCTGTTTTGGTAGCCACATGTAACTGTTCTCTCTAAAGGGACAGACTGTTAAAAGATAATTTTGATTACTTCTAGGGGGTGTGTTCAGGTTGAATTTGGGTATAGCCTTTTTTAGAGCCTTAGCATATCTCTGAGAATAGTGGTTGCCCTGGCAAGATGTCCTAGAGAGAAATCATGACAAGAGAACCAGACTTCTGGGGACTGGAGGTGCGTCTATTTTTTAACACTCATTTTTGTTTAAAATTGTTAGTTTTTTTTTGTTTTTGGGGTTTGGGTTTTTTTTTTGGTACCAGGGATTGAACTCAGGACCTTGCACTTTCGAAGCAGGCGCTGGAACCACTGAGCTAAATCCCCGGCCCTAAAATTGTTATTAAACTCATAAGTTTCCTTAGGAATGTTTTGTTTTATCAGTGAATTTATCTGTGTTATAAGAACCAGTCAGGGCCAGGGATGTGGCTCAGTGGCACCACACCTGCCTGGTAAGCCCAAGGTTCTGAGTTCAATTCCTGGTACTGGAAAAATAAATAAATTAAAAAAAAAAAAAAGAACCAGTCAGTATTATCCTTTTGGGGGGGGGGTACAAGGGATTGAACTCGGGACCTTGCACTTGTGAGGCAGGCAGTGGAACCACTGAGCTAAATCCCCAGCCCAGTCAGTATTATTCTTGAGGGAAGTAAGAGGAGTTAACCTCCAATTTTGCCTATGGACTGAAAGTCAGATATATTTGGGCTAAAACTTTTATATTTATTTTTTGAAAGTTTTAAGATTAAACCTAGACCAGTTTTTAAATATGGTCCAGAGATCAATAAAGGTCATGAAGGTCAGCTTTACTCTGGAAGTGTTCCAGGATAGGGAAACTCACCGTTCTGGAAGTTTTGTCTTGAAATTCAGCAGCCACAGAGGAGGGAAGTGCCTTCAACCAAACACTGTTGAAAACTATATTATTTCTCAGGGGCAGGGCAGTGGAGAAGGGACAGAAGAGTGACTCTGAGTATGGCATAAGACCTAAATCTCTTTTTTTGGTACCAGGGATTGAACTCGGGTCCTTGCGCTTTGAAGCAGGCAGCGAAACCACTGAGCTAAATCCCCAGCCCAAACTATTTCTTTTCTTTTCTTTTTTTTTTTTTTTTTGATACTAGGGATCGAACTTGGGACCTTTCACTTTTGAGGCAGGCGGCGAAACCACTGAGCTAAATCCCCAGCCCTAAGAACTATCTTATCTTAACCATCTCAGGTGTAGACAGTATCAAGAGCTTTCCCAGGGTGGGTCCTTAGTTTGATCCCCAGTACCAAAAAAAAAAGAACCTGAATGATTGCTTCTTTGCCTCTTGAAAGAGAGTGAGAGAGAATGAAAATGTTTTAACCATATTGTTTCGGGCTTACTTTTTAATAAATTACTCTGAATCTGTAATATCTAATTTATGACTTAAATACCCTACAGGCTGTTGAGCAGCTCCTCAATCTTGTACAAACACCCACAAAGCCATGTCTCACCTTTTATTAACTTACAAACTGAAATGGTGTCCTGTAGGCAGGCTCAGTGGTAGAGCATTTAGAAGCCCTTATTTGAGCTTCTGGAATGTGGTCTGGGAATCAGGTTCCCAGGTTAAAATATGGGTATCTGTCTTTTGGGCTTCTTTATAAGCTACATAGAGAGATTGTAATCTTACTATATCCTGCTATCTATAACTTTTGGGAGGGGGTACCAGGGATCGAACTTGGGGCCTTGTGCTTTCGAGGCAGGCACCAGAACCACTGAGCTAAATCCCTAGCCCCTTATCCCGCTATCTAAAGGTGACAAAAGCCTGTGATTTCTAGGAATCTTGCTGTTTTAGAGTCATGGGAAGGAAAGAATTGGTTTAATTCTTTTTTCCCCTCCAGTCTTTGGGTTTCTTTAGGTAAAATAAGGCCTAAATATTTTACCTCAAGCCTGTAAAGTTGTGCCTTAGATCTAGAAATCTTATAATCCCTGTCTGCTAGAAAATTTAGCAGAGCACAGGTGCCTTGGCTATAGAGTGCCTGATAGTACACCATCTACATATTGCAAGACTGTGACTTGGGAGAGACTATAGTATTTCCTTTTATCAAATCAAGAGCTAGGGATGTCCTCATCTTTTTCCTGATAAATAGTTGACAATTTAAAATAATTGAAGGGCTTAGTTCTCATTTTTTTAGACTTTTAAGGACATATGTCTGAAAGTGTCTTCTATTTTAATCTCCTGTCTGGTTTTTCTGAGGCTTACATTTACATTTCAAACACAAGGAAAGATTACTTCTTTTTTGTTTTTTTTTTTGGTACCAGGGATCGAACATGGGTCCTTAGCTTGTGAGGCAGGCAGTGAAACCACTGAGCTAAATCCCCGGCCGAAGGATTACTTCTTAATGCAAAGGAAGTCTGAACATTAGGCAATTTCAACCACTTTCTCTCTTTCTAACAGTATGATTCTAGTTATGAAATAGCATCATAATTAATACTTCTCTCTGTATTTTATTTTGGCTCTAGGAGGTAGGCACACCATTGCAGATGCAGAAAAATACTAAATTGCTCTTTCTCAGTATGTGAGGGGGAAACATTTCCCAATGTTTAAGAATACATTCCAAAGGAGTAAGAAGTTAAACAATAGAGAAACAAAACAGCATCCTGTAAGTCTCTGCTCAATTCCTCTCCCTCCAGGGAATCCCCCAAGGTTCTTCCTGTACAGGGCAGGTAGCTATGTCTGGAGAGAGACCCAGAAAATAAAACTGGACTGGACTATCTAGCCTTTTACCAGCATGTGATCTTATCTTCCCAGAAAACTCATATCCTTCCATCCATAGGTACTCCTAAAGCACAAATTACAATTGATTTTAGCCATAACCATCATGTTTAGAGAAGGAAATATTTCTTTAAAAAATCTATCTGAGGGCTGGGGATTTGGCTCAGTGGTTTCGCCACCTGCTGCGCAAGCGCAAGAACCCGACTTCGATCTCCGGTGCCAAAAATAAAAAATAAAAATCTATCTGAACCATTACTTTCTAAATTTTTGAAAGAAAGTGAGGAAAATAGGTCAATGGTCAAATTAGAGTACTTTTTGCCTGCAAAAGAGATCACTTCTAGAGACCAGTAGGTCAGAGATTCTGCCCTGGGCCCTAGGGTGGAGAAATCTCTGAGACACTCCTGTTGTATATCTGGTCACTGAGGAGGCAACAGTTATTAGCAAGGTTACTCCTTTAAGGTCCATTTTAAATTCACCAAGCATTTGAAACTCACAGGTCCACCTACCAGCCACAATTTACATGTTAGTAAAGGTACCTTTATCAGTTTCTTACATGCACATGAAGGAAGAAAAAGGCTGGCCAAAATCCTCTTTTTTATTTTAGTTAGCTGATTTTTTTTTCCTCTTGTAAGAAAAAACAGTTGCTGCAAGTTGTCTTAGTCTGACTTCCTGGAAGGAGGGGTGGTTTGACTACAAGAGATTTTAAAGTCAACTCCTGGGCTGGGGATTTAGCTCAGTAGTTCCACTGTGTGCAAAAGGTCCCAAGTTTGATTCCTGGTACAGAAAGAAATAAAGAAAGAAAGAGAGGGAGGGAGGGAGGGAGGGAGGAAGGAAGGAAGGAAGGAAGGAAGGAAGGAAGTCAACTCCAATAAGTTGGAGAAAAGTTTAAGGGGAGTTTCTAATTCAGTAGCAGAGAGAAAAAGCCCAAATAAAGTTTAAACTGTTTAAACATCCAAAAATCACCACATAGCACTCTACAAGTCCACAAAGTTCCAAAGTTCACAACCTATCACAAAGGTATTTTTCCTTTACATATATAAATGATGAAAAACAGACCTAGGAGGAGACAGAGAGAGAGAAGATTGGGGTTCTTTCTTAAACTTATTAGAGATCTTTCCTTTTCCTAATTTAACATTCCTCTATAAGGAAAGTGTCTGGGCTAGGGATTTAGCTCAGTGGTTCTGCCGCCTGCCTCGAAAGCACAAGGACCCGAGTTTGATCCCCGGTACCAAAAAACAAAAACAAACAAACAAAAAAAACCCCCCAGGGTATAAGGAAAGTGTAAAGTGGCAGAGAAAGATCAGAAATAAGGCCAGGAAAAGGAAGTCTTTTCTTTTCATGCTCAAGGTGATTTATTGAGACAACTTGATTATGAGTCAATCTCAGCCTGCAAGGGCAAGAAAGGGGAATCTCAAGAGCTAAGATGGCCTCCTCACCAGCAGAAGATCAGACCAGAAAGGAAACTGAGGCAGAACAGGCCCAGCATTTTCTCTAGAGTATGGAAAAGGAACGTCTCAGTGAAACCTGTCCCCCAGGTCTTAAGAATGGCCATTGACCTTTGTCTTTTAACTGATGAATGGTCCCCCATTATTTATTTATTTAATTTATTTATTTTTTGGGTAGTGGGGATCGAATTTAGGACCTTGCATTTGTGAGGCAGGTAGTGGCACTACTGAGCTAAATCCCTGGTTCTCCCCCATTATTTATTTATTTATTTACTTACTTATTTTGGTACCAGGGATCAAACTCGGGTCCTTGGACTTGTGCAGCAGGCGGTGAAACCACTGAGTTAAATCCTGGGACTCCCCATTATTTATTGATAGGCATGTATATTTCTTAAATATAAACCAGGTTTCATAAAAGACCCATTTCACAGCATTTTCTAAATTTATTTGTAGTCACCATTAAAGTCCACTAGGAGGCGGTCTAACACTACCTTTTTCCCTGGCTCTGTTTAACAAAATAATGTAACTTTAGTGGGCTGGGGATTTAGTTCAGTGGTGCTACCACCTGCTTCCCAAGCGCAAGGTCCTGAGTTTGATCCCTGCTACCAGAAAAAAAAAAAAAGACCGTAACTTTAGCAATTAAGTCCAAATGCAACATATACAAAATGAAAATAAAATGTAATTTTAACAAAGGACAATGCATCATAAGAGAAACAAGGGATTTGTAAAAATTTAAGACATACAAACTAAAATTTAAGATAATTCTGAAACAAAAGCCAGAAATCTATGAAATAAAGGCCAGAATTTAAGAAACAAAAGGCCAGAGTCTATGAAACAAAAAGAATCTATAAAACAGGAACCAGAATTTATGAAACAAAAGGTTAGAATTTATGAAACAAAAAGACCATAAAGTTAGAACCTATGGAACAAAAGCAAACTCTTACCTCTCTCCAGTGATCTCGGTGGGACCTCCAAAATGATACAGTGTACCAAGTAATCCAAATAAGCAAAAATAATCCAAACAAGGGAAATAGCGTAACTCCCAACCTGCTAGGTATCTGAAACTTAAATTTGTGTTCTCTAAAATTGAAGAATGAATTCTCAGAACAACGGAGGTTAAGAGTAGGAAAATTTTATTGAAGAAAAGATAGCTTCTGTTTAAGAGAGACAGAAAGGTGACCAGAAAGTGGGTTACCTGCCCACCCTGCTTTTCAAAGGGGTTTTATAAGGCAAAGCTACGAGGTAAGGCGGGTACAAAGTGGGACAAAACTATAAGATCCAGTGGAAAATCACAAGATGGGCATGAGATGGGACAAATCCTTGATCAACTGTTAAGATAACAAGTACAGTGATCCAGATAATATTGATTAAATGGGGATCAAATGGGAAAATAAGTCATGTGGCAAGTGTACAAGGAATTTCAGGAAAGGAAATGAGCTGGGGTGATTGATGCCTAGTTAGAATATCAATCACTGCTATTTACCCCAGGGAAAGCAAGGGGGTGCAGTACTTTTTCTCTTTTTTTGGTACCGGGGATCAAACTCTGGTCCTTGTGCTTGTGCAGCAAGTGGCGAAACCACTGAGCTAAATCCCCAGTCCCTTTTCCTCTTTTTATAATGCTAAGCAGTGAATGTATCTTGATTGTCTTTCATTTTAACTGCTAAGGCTGGCCTTGCCTAACTGCCTAGAAGATATCTAATTAACTTACCTATCTACAATACTCATACTGGCAAAACTCCTGCCTGAACCTTCTAGAAAGAACAAAATATTTGTATTTCCTTTTTTTCTAATGAAATGTACTATCAAAGAAATCTTTGCCCACCATGAGGTAACAAAACTTCCTGCTGTATTTTCATCTAGAAGTACCATAGTTTTAGTTACTCTATTGTTTCTACTTTTGCATGTAGGTCTATGATTCATGTTGGATTAATTTTTGCAAAGGGCATGAAGGGCTAAAGCTCTTTTCCCCCCAAATCTAACTGTTGTAGCTTCATGTATTAAAAAGCCCTTCCTTTCATCATCAAACTCTGGTCAAGAATGTATGTGCTGGGCCGGGGATTTAGCTCAGTGGTTCCGCCACCTGCCTTGCAAGCGCAAGGTCCTGAGTTCGATCTCCGGTACCAAAAAAAAAAAGAATGTATGAGCTGGGTATGGTGGAGCATACCTGTAATCCCAGCACTTGGGAGACTGAGGCAGGAGGATCACTGTGTGTTCCAGACCAGGCTAAACTGCCCCTCAAAAATAATATATGAGCAGGTGAATAATTGGACCTACTCTGTTTCACAGATTAACATTTTTAGTTTTATATTCATATTACACTGCCTTGTCAGTCCTCCAATTTCATTCTTCTTTTTCAAAATACCATTGTTTAATCAAGGTCCTTAGAATTTATATGCACCATTTAGAATCAACTTATCAATTTCTACAAGTGTAAACCCTGCTGAGACCTTAATTGGTATTCTCTTTTGAATATATAAATTAAATCTTGTTTTCAGAATGAGAAAGACTGCTTAGAAACACTACCCATTCATGTGTGTGGTGTTGCAGATGTAACCCAGGGCCTAACGCATGCTAGGCAAGCGTTCTACCACTGAGCTACACCCCCAGCCATAGAAACAGTAAACACTTTAATCAAATGTCTGGAATATGTAAAATTTTTCTTTGTTTTTTTGAGTCAGGGTCTTACTATGTAGTTTGGTTTGGCTTTGTACTCCCTACGTAGCCCAGGCTGGCCTGAAACTCGGGTTGATCCTCCTGCCTCAGCCTCCCAAGTGCTGGGATCTTAGGTGCACGCTACCATGCCTGGAAAATCTCTTTCTTTTCCTTGCTGTGTACCCACATACAAAAGAATGAAGTTGGACCCTACCTTACCTATACAGCATAAAATTTTAACTCAAAACATAAATAAAAATAAATCTAAATTAATCAAGAAAAGCATAGACTAATATGAAGAAAACTTCAATACCATATTGAAAGGCAATTTTAAAAATGGAACAAAAGGAAAACTATCTCAGGGGGGGTTTTTTGGCGTTTTTGGGGGGGGGTTGATACCTGAGATCAAACTCGGGACCTTGCGCTTGCAAGGCAGGTGCCAGAACCACTGAGCTAAATCCCCAGCCCTGTCAGGTTTTGAGAATACTAATAAAGATTCTCTTTTAAATGATTCTTTTTGGGGGGGGCAACAGTAGGCCTCAAACTCAGGGATACTCTACTACTGAGGAACATCCTCATTCCATATAAAAAAATTTTTCCCTTATATTAAGACAGTCTCAAAAAAAAAAAGACAAAGTTTCACTAAATTGCCTGGGCTGGCCTTGAATTTTCACTCTTCCTCTCTCAGCCTTTCAAGTCACAGGGATTACAGGCACATACCTCCATGCTCAGCTTAATGATCCTAATTTTTATCGTAAAGAATATAATCCTGGGCCAGGGATTTAGCTCAGTGGTTCCACCGCCTGCCTTGCAAGCACAAGGTCCCGAGTTCAATCCCTGGTACCAAAAAAAGAGAATATAATCTTGGTAATATCTAAAGTATATGTAAAATAATAGCGAAGAGGCCTTGCTTGACTAAAAAGAAACCATTACAAGGGTGCTATAGTTGGTTTTTTTGGGGGGGTACAGGGGATCGAACTTGGGTCCTTGTGCTTGCGCAGCAGGCAGTGAGACCACTGAGCTAAATCCCTAGCCCAAGGATGCTATAGTTGAATCAATGTGGTACTGGCAAAGGAATAGACAAACAGATGGACAGAGCCATGGGAGGAGACAGAACTGCAGCTCAGCTTATTTAAGGTCTCACACATGACACATGTGGGGTTTCAGCTCAGCAGGAAAGGGCTGGATTATACAGTGAGAGATGGCAGCGCCACCCCATTATCCTGGGAGAAAATATAACTGTGCTCCTCTCCTACTAGCTCCCAAAATAACTGCAGAAGGCTCCAACTCTTAAGTGCAAAAAATAATATAAGAATCTAGTGAGAGAATGTAAGAGATTGGTGACTTTCTTAACCAATACTGAAAACTGAAGTTTCAGAGGGAAAGGAGGGTATATTTGACTATTTATTTATTTATTTATTTATTTATTTATTTATTTATGTAGAGACAGGGTCTTGCTATGTTGCTCAGGCTGGCCTTAAACTTGTGGTGATTCTCCTGCCTCGGCCTCCTGAGTGCTGGCCTTACAGGAGTGCACCACCACACCCAACTCAATAAACCTCTTTTCTTTATAAAGCCATCCTCGCTCAGGATTTCATTATAGCAATGCAAAACAAAGACAATGGGCATGAGATATATTCGTATAAAAAGCAGCTATTGTCTAGTAAAAATGAAGATTCTGACATCTTTCAGCCCAACAGTCCCACTCCTGGGATTCATCCCTTAGGCCAGTGATGGCGAACCTTTTAGAGACCGAGTGTTCAAATTGCAACCCCAAACCCATTTATTTATCACAAAGTGCCAACACTGCAATTAAACCTGAACATTGAGGTTTTAGTTTAGATAAAACAACTGTTATCTGATGCTCTGCTGCTGGGGCAACTTGGCTTTTGAGGTGACAGAGAGGGCTCTGCATGCCCGTGGTGACTCAGGTCCCTTAGATTTGCCACCACTGCTCAGGCCTAAGAGGGATTTATTCTAGCAGTGTTCACGCTGCCGAAGAATGGGGACACAGCAAAGGCCCCAGCCAGTGCTTTCCTGCCCTGTGGATGTCACAGCCACTGAAGAGTCAATTAGGGCCGTGACAGCTGACACAAAGGGCACCCCATGAGGCATCACTGAACAAGGAGACTGCACTTGGTAAACCAGTACCGACTAAGATGAAATGATAACCACGCCTTGTGTATACATTGACATATATATGGGATTATTCTTTTTTTGTTGTTATTTTAAAAGTTTTTTTGTTTGTTTGTTTTTTTACTGAGTCAAGCTCACCTTGAATTCACTATGTATCCAAGGCTGGCCTTGAACTCATGGTGATCCTCCTGCCTCAGTTCCCTTAGTGTTGGGATTACAGGCATGCACCAACTGTAGGCTTATTCTTTATTATAAGAGTAGAGATAAAATATAGGAAGATACATAATAAGATGTTACACTGGATTACCTGGGGGTGGGAAATTTGGGTGGAAGGGGGAAGAAGTCAAGCAAGGAAGAAAAAAAAAATAACCTGCATTAAGATAACGTGTTTTATGACCATATATTCAACCGAGTTCACAGAAACAGACTAATAGAAGATATCTATCTATCTACCTATCTAATATTTATAGGAAGAAGTGGGAAGTTGCCCCATGCAGTTATGGAGCTGGCCCATAATCTGTTGTCTGCAAGGTAGAAACAACTCAGGAAAGTTGGTAGAAGCTGGGTATGGTGGGGCAGGCCTTGAATCCCAACATTCTGGGAGGCCAAGTCATGAGGATCAGCTTAAGCCTGGCATAGGAAATTGAGCAAGACCCTGTCCCAAAATTTATGATATTAATAATAATAACAACAACAATACCAATACTAATACCAATTGTTATAAAGAATACACTTGTCAAAAAACAGGCTCTTAGGGTTGGTGATTTTAGCTCAGTGGCACTGCACTTGCCTCGAAAGTGCAAGGTCCTGAATTCGATCCCTGGTGGGGGGGGGGAGACAGGCTCTTTGTTGCGAGAAAAAGAAAGTTTACTCCAGTAAACAGAGACTAAAATCAGGAGATTCTAACAGCTAGCTGGGAGAGGCCAAGTTTATTACATCTGTGTGTGAATGGGCTGACATTGGGAGAGAGGTAGTAGCAGCTAGCTGGGAGAAATTTCATCCGTGAGTGGATGGGCTAACACCATGGAAGAGAACTATTAGCAACTAACTGCAAAAGAAATTAGGCTTATACAGGTATTAAAGGAGCTAAGGAATCTGGGGTAAAAAATTTATGACTTGGATGCCCAAGAACTGTCTGCTCAGGTGTGTACAGAATTACTGGACTTCTCAGAGCCAGGGGGGTTATATACTTCCTTTTGAGTTATTTTGCCTTATTTACTAAAAAACTGCTGTTGTTTGCTAAAAGCAGCCTGTTTGCTTTGTTCCGTTTGTTTACAAAAGACTCACTGAATCAGACCTGACACCAATAACAGCAATAAAAAGAGCTAAGAGGGCTGGGGATTTAGCTCAGCGGTTTTGCCGCCTGCTGCGCAAGCGCAAGGACCCGAGTCCGATCCTCAGTACCAAAAAAAAAAAGAGAGAGCTAAGAATGTAGCTCAGTGCAAAGGCCTCAGCATCAATCTCCATCACTCCCCCCCCCCGCTTTGGTACTGAGAATTGAACTCAGCACCTTGCACTTGCCTGGCAGGCACGACACCACTGAGCTAAATCCCCGGCCCCCCCATCACTTTTATTTATTTATTTATTTTCCCCGTCACTTTTAAACAAAAGCAAAAACAAAACAAGGAACGCTGGCATTGTAAGTCCCAGGCTGAGAGAAGGGAAAAGTTTACGCCCTAGCTCAGTCACCAGTATAGACTGACTTTCTCCTCCTGCACTTTTTGGGACTAGCAATCATCCTTTTGCTTTCTTTTCTTTTGTTTGGTACTGGGGACTGAACTCGGGTCCTTGTGCTTCCGCAGCTGGCGGTGAAACCACTGAGCTAAATCTCCAGCCCCTTTTGCTTTATTTTCAATTTCTGGGTAATGCGGCCGGAGCATACACTGGACTTTCTCTATGGTTCAGGAAATTATCTGACATGGGAAAGTGTTAATTAAGACAAATGGAGCAAGGACTGATAGCAACAACAACAAACTTCTGCTCTTATAAATTAGAATAAGGTTTTTTTCAATGCTGGGAATTGAGCACTGAGCTACATCCTCAGCCTTTTTATTTTATTTTTACTTTTTGTTTTATTTGAGACAGAGTCTTGCTATGTAGCTCAGGCTGGCCTCGAACAAGCAGCCATCTTCCTGCCTCAGCCTCCCAAGTGCTGGGATTACAGGTGTGCACCATCATGCCCAGCTAGCCTTTTTATTTTTGTTTTTTACATTTTGAGACAAGTTCTTGTTAAGTTGTCCAGGATGACCTCGAACTTGGAATCCTCTTGCCTCAGCCTCCTGAGTAGTTGTGACCACAATTGTGCACCACCACACCTGGCTCAAAGGCATTTGTAAAGCTGAAGCCAGGGCTGGGGATTTAGCTCAGTGGTTCTGTTGCCTGCTTCTCAGGGCACAAAGTCCCGAGTTCAATCCCCGGTACCAAAAGAAAAAGCTGAAGCCAATACTTAGATGGAAGCTCTGGCTTGGCAGTTACTGCTGTGGGTGTGCAGAGCAGTCCCCCAAGCGGGGTCTGTGCCCAGGTCAGTCAGTGCTTCTGGGACTCTGCTGGTGCCAGGGCACCCTCAGCAGCCCTGCCGTGGCTGAGTAGGGGACCAGAGGGTGGGCTCTGTGTGTGAAATGTGCCTCTGCTAATACAGAGAGCCTCTGACTTCCACTTTTTCAATTTTTTTAGCAAAATATTTATTGGTACATTTTAGATATACATAATGATAACATTCATCATAGGGAATTTGTACCTGTACCTGATATATCTTGCTGCTTCTTTTTTTATCCACCCCCCTTACATACACAAACTTCGTTTCTATTTTTTCCTTCTATTTTTACTTTTTTTTCTTGTTCCTTCTTTCCTTCTCTCCTCCTCTGTCCCTTGTTCCACTTCTCATTTGAACATTTTCTTCCCATTTCCCAATGTCTTTTTTGCATTTTAATCCTTATTTCCACTTTCAGTTTCTCCCACCAGAAAAACAATGCAGCATTTATTTCACTTAAGCATTTGGTCTCAAGGTGCATCCATTTAGTCATAAATATCTCAAGCTCATTCTTCTTTTTTTTTTTCTGGAACTAAAAAAAAGACTTTATTTATTGAGGGCAAGAGAATGCAAACAATGTAAAAATCAAAAGCTTATCTAGCATTTAACTAACTTTCCTTTCTCTGCTTGTCCAATGAGAGCTGGATGTTATTTGTACATTTTCTAAGGGTCCTGATCTGCTCATGAAATCTTTATACACAGGGAAACTGAGGGCCAGATTCCGTAAGTGGCCCTTTGGGAGAACTCTCATCTGGGCAGGAGTAAGTGTTCAATTCTGCCTTCTGCTTCATGTGCACTACAAAATAATCATTGCACGCAATGGTGAGGCCTGTGATTAGTGAAAAGAAGCTCTGGAAGCCCACTTTGCCATCTCGGCACTGGTCCAGGTCCTTCATGATTTTGTCCACAGCCAGAGGATCTTTTTGATTTTCCAAAAACCCAGGGAACTCCTTTTCCATGAGTACTTGCAGGTCCTCCTTCGTTAAGTAGCCTTTGTCCCCGGCAAATTTGTGAAATGTAAACATCATGGTTTCCATGGCGTGTTCCACTTGGGATGGCATTTTGGTGAAGTCTGTTGAAACCAGGGCTCTCGGGCTGTGGGCGGCGGGCAGGCGGCAGCCAAGCTCATTCTTCTTTACAGCACAGTAATACTCCATTGTATATATATAAAAACACCCCACATCTTCTTTATCCATTCATTGGTTGACAGGCATTTGGGCTGTTTCCAAGATTTAGCTATTGCAAACTTCACTGCTATAAACATAAGTGTGCTACATCACTATGGTATGATGCTTTTAATTCTTTGGGGAAGATACCAAGAAGGGTAATAGCTGGGTCAAATGGAAACTCCAGTTTTAGTTCTTTGAGGTATTGGCATACTGATTTTCACAGTGGTTGCATCAGTCTGCACTCCCCCAACAGTGGAGAAGGATTTCTTTTTCCCCACAGCCCCTCCAGTATTTGTTATTGGTGGTTTTTTGATAACAGCCATTCTTTCTGGAGTGAGATGGAATCTCAGCATTGTTTTAATTTGCATCTCTTGAATGACCAGTGATGTTAAGCATTTTTTCATATATTTATTTACTGTTTCTACTTCTTCATCTGAGAATTGTGTATTCATTTCAGATGCCCATTTTTGGATTGTGTCTTTAAATTTGGAGGGTTTGATTTGTATGAGTTCTCTATATTTTCTAGATATTAGTCCTTTGTCTGAGGAACAGCTGGCAAAATCTTTTCCCCACATGTTGCATTGTCTCTTCACCCTGTTGGTGGTTTCTCTTGCTGTGGAAAAGCTTTTTAATGAGATCCCAACTGTTGATTCTTTGCGATACTTCCTGTGCCACTGAGGTTTTGTTCACAAAGTCTTTGCTTACACCAATGTCTTTGAGAGTTCTACCTATTCTTTCTTCCATCAGATTGTTTCTTTTTTAATATATTTATTTTGTTTTGGTTTTGGTTTTTTTGTTTGTTTTTTTTGGTACCGGGCATTGAACTAGGGTCCTTGCGCTTGCACAGCAGGCGGTGAAACCACTGAGCTAAATCCCTGGCCCTTCTTTTTTAATATTTTATTTATTTATTTATTTATTTATTTAGGTACTGGGGATGGAACTTGGGTCCTTGTGCTTGAGCAGCAGGCGGAAGAACCACTGAGCTAAATCCCTGGCCCCCAAACAACTAAATATTACAACAGGAACACTTAACTTGCTAGAAAATAAAATAGGTAAAAATCTTGAAGACATAGGCATGGCAAGGACTTTCAGCACAGAACCCCAGTTGCACAGGAAATAGTACCAAGAATCCACAAATGGGATCATATCAAATGTAAAAGCTTCTGCACAGCAAAAGAAACAGTGTGAAACCAACAGAGTGAAAAGAAAACCTACAGAATAGGAAAAAAATTTTGCCAGCTATTCCTCAGACAGAGGACTAATATATAGAATGTATAAAGAACTAAAAAAATTAGACCCCCCTCAAAATAAAAGACCCAATCCAAAAAATGGGCAAATGAAATGAATAGATATTTCACAGAAGTACAAATGGCCATTAAACACATGAAGAAATGTTCAACATCATTGGCCATTAGAGAATTGAAAATTAAAACAACACTGAGGGCCTGACATGGTGACACGTGCCTGTAATTCCAACACTTGGGAGGCTGAGGCAGGAGGATCATTGCAAGTTCAAGGCCAGCTTGGGCTACACAGAGAGTTCAAGGCCAGTATAAACTTCATAGTGAGATCCTGTCTCAAACAAAACAAAACACTGAGATTCCACCTTACCCCAGAAATAATAGTGATCATCAAGAAATCAAATAATAATAAAAAATTCTAGCAAAGTTGTGGGGAAAAGGAACACTTCTCCATTGTTGGTGGGAGTGTAAACTAGTACAGCCACTATGGAAATCAGTATGAAGATTCCTCAAAAAACTAAAGCTACAAATTCCATTTGACCTAGCTATTCCCCTTCTAGATATTTTCCTGAATGAGTCAAAGACATATTACAGTGATACATGCATAGTCATCCTTATAGCAGCATGATTCATAATAGCTAAGTCTTAGAAGCAGCCTATATATACATCAACAGATGAATGGATAAAGAAAATGAAGTATTTTACACAGTGGAGTACTACTCTGCCATAAATAAGGATAAACGAGCCATTTGTAAGAAAATGGATGTATCTTTAAACCATGTTAAGTGAAATAAATTAGACACACAAGCTTAAATGTCACATGGTTTCTGTTATATGAGAAACCCAAATTATGAAGAAAGAGCAAAATAAGAGATAGTTAATAGGAAGTAGATCTTTTCTTTTTTTTTTTTTTTGGTACCGGGGGTTGAACTCAGGTCCTTGCGCTTGTGAGGCAGGCGGGGGAACCACTGAGCTAAATCCCCGGCCCTAGTAGATCTTTTCTTAAATGGGAAGGAGATTAAAAGATGGATGGAGGGGAGGGCCAGGATTTAGCTCAGTGGCATGCACCCGCCTGGCAAATGCGAGGTCCTGAGTTTGATCCCTGGTATGCCCCCCCCCCAAAAGATGTATGGAGGGTAGAGGAAAGGGTGGATAAGGGGACAAAAAAAGGAATTAAGGTGTATTATGTATATGTACCAACTCCACACAAGGAATCTAAGCATTGTGTGTTGCAAACAAGTACTAATAAAAAAATGTAAAAACCATTCTTAAGACTATTGGCTGTGAGAAAATCGGGGGCTGGCTTTGGTTCACAGGCCATTGTTTGCCTGGTTCAACATTCAGTCAAATGTTCATTGTGGGCTGGGGATTTAGCTCAGTGGCTCCGTACCAGTCTCACAAGCACAAGGTCCTGAGTTCGATCCTCAGTCCCCCCTCAAAAAACTTCAATGTGAATACTTCCAACATTTCCCCATGATGCTGTGAAAGTGTTCGTCCCTCTCTCTCTCTCTTTTTTTTTTTACTACTCAGGATCAAACCTAGGGTCTTTACACTGAGCTAAATCCTCAGCTCTCTTAATTTATTTGAGATGGCGTCTCCCTAAGTCATTAAATTGTCCATGCTGGGCTTGAATTTTGGATTCTTCTGCTTCAGCCTCAGTACTGTACTCAGTACTGTACTTCAGCCTCCCTGAGTACTCAGTACAGGCATGTGCCACCACACTTGGCTTCCCCTTATTTCTTTCCTGTTCTCCTGTAATGTTTTCCTCCAGGTATGACTCATCCCTCTGCCTCTTTAAAACTTTACTCAGCAACATATCTTTATTCAAGCCTACCTTTGAGCATTTTTTTGAGACAGGGTCTCACTACGCAGTTCAGGCTGGCCTCGAACTCTCGGCGATCCTCCTGCCTCAGCCTCCCCAGTGCTGGGATTACAGGCTTGCGCCATCACACCTGGCTGAGCATTCTTTTTTATTTTTTTAAGCAAAACGTTTATTGGTACATTTTAGATATACATAATAACACTCATCAAAGGGAATTTGTACCTGTACATGATATATCTTGCTGCTGCTTTTTTGAGCATCCTATTTTAAATTGCAATTCGTTTGCCTAGCTCCTTTACCTTGTTCAATTTTTGGTTTCTCTTAGCTCCTTTTGGGGGGCCGGTGGTACTGGGGATGGAACCCAGGGCTTTGCTACATGCTAGGTAAGCACTTTACCACCAACCTACATCCCCAACCCTTTTTAAGATTTTGAGTCTACCCAAGTTGCCCAGGCTGGCCTCTTAACTTGCAATCTTCCTTGCTTCAGCTTCCCAAGTAGCTAGGATTACAAACATGTGCCACCACACCCAGAAACCACTCTTTAATAAATAATTTGTCTTTCAATGTATTTATTAGCTATATCCATCTCTTCTCACCCAATATCCCTAAAACAAGCTCCATGAAGACAGAGGCTTTTATTTTGCTAATGAATTGCAAGCATTTAGGTAAATATCTGCTAAATATATGAATGAACAGCATAAGTATTATTTTTGAAAACAGAAACCAAATAGGCAAAGCAACAAATTTAGAAATCTTCCTTGAGTATCCAAACCTTTGGACCGAGGTTAACAAAAGGGGAGATTTCCGGTCTCTTTAGCTCCACCCACTTCTCCAGCTTCCAAACCCGCTGCTTCCTGCTTGCCAAGCTCATCCCCAGCCGAGCGCGCGCAGCTCTCTCCCGGCGTCGCCTCTCGCCGCCACTAGAGGTTGCCCGAGCGCGACCGCCTGTCAAAGCCCAAACACTAGATCCACGTGACCCGCGTCGCAGCCGGTGGGCGTCACGTGACAGATTCAGTTTCCCTCCAATGGCTATCCACGTTGGGAAGATTCCGTCCAGAACGTGGCCAGAGGCTTCGAACAGCCTGTTCTTTGGTTACTCAAACGGGCTGCCTCCCCTACTCCAGTTCGGTGGCGGTGTCTCTCAAGGGTCCTCTTCAAAACGGCTTCGGGAGGCATAGGCCTGCGGCGCTCTCAGTCCCGGAAGTGACATCTGCCAGAGGGGCCGGAAGTGGCAGTGGAGGGAGGGAAGATGGCGGAGGTGGTGAGTCCGGTGCCCGGGGCGGGGCGGAGGGAGCCAGGGGAGGTGGGTAGAGCCCGAGGCCCCCCAGTAGCCGACCCTGGCGCCGCGCTGTCTCCCCAGGGGGAGATAATCGAGGGCTGCCGCCTACCCGTGCTGCGGCGGAACCAGGACAACGAAGATGAGTGGCGTGAGTGACGTCAGGGGGCGGGGCCACAAAACCTGGGGACGAGGGGCGGGAGTCAACTGAACCCCCGCAGGGGGCGGGGCCTCGGGAATCCTGGGGCAGGCGTGGCAGTAGATACTCCCGGGGGGGCGTGGCTTTAAACCGTTCGGGGACGAACAGGGCGGGGCTTGGAGAAGGGTGGCACTTAAGTGACTGAAGAGGGCTTGAGCGTGAACCACTAAGTGCTTGGGGCATAGGGCTCCAGTGTGGGGGTGGGGTTCCGGTCGGAGAAGAATGGAGTCCCAGGGCCTGCCCACCTAAGACCCCTGCTTGTGTTCCCATAGCCCTGGCAGAGATCCTAAGTGTGAAGGACATCAATGGCCGGAAGCTTTTCTATGTCCATTACATTGACTGTGAGTTCTGAGCTGGGGTGAAATGGGGCTACAGGGTAGTGTTGGGGGGGAATGCCTCTGGCATTCCTTCCTGAGCTCTTTTTATTCCTGCAGTCAATAAACGTCTGGATGAATGGGTGACCCACGAGAGGCTGGACCTAAAGAAGATCCAGTTCCCCAAGAAAGAGGCCAAGACCCCCACCAAGAACGGACTTCCGGGTTCCCGGCCTGGCTCTCCAGAGAGAGAGGTGGTGAGTAGGTGCCCCCCCCGCCCCCCGCTTCACCTCTTCTCTCCTGCCTCCTCCTTCTCTCATCTTGTCCTTAGGGGATCCTTGGATTTGCAGGAGGCAGCACGCTCCCACCCTGACTCAGCTTGCAAACAATGGGGCCAAATTATAGATGTAGCTTCCAGAATTCAGTGGCCATTTCTAAGTTCTTGAAAAGGCAGTGGGTGGGGTTTGATCAGTCCGAGCTGAGGGGCCCCTCCCATTCGCCATTCTACCACCATACCCACCCCAGAGGAAGACCCTGGACCTATCTCTACAGCCGGCCTCCGCCCAGGCCAGCGGGAAGACCTTGCCAATCCCGGTCCAGATCACACTCCGCTTCAACCTGCCCAAGGAGCGGGAGGCCATTCCCGGTGGCGAGCCCGACCAGCCGCTCTCCTCCAGCTCCTGCCTGCAACCCAACCACCGCTCAACGGTACCCTCAGCAATTCCAGGGACCTTGCTTTCTTCTCAGGTCCCACCTTCTCTACCTTCTGACCCACCTTTCTTGGTTTCTCTCTACAGAAACGGAAGGTGGAGGTGGTTTCACCAGCAACTCCAGTGCTCAGCGAGACAGCCCCAGCTTCTGTTTTTCCTCAGGTGAGTCCCCCAGTTTCTCCTTCCTTTCTTCTCTTCTGTTCTCTGGCTGACTTCTGCAAACTCATCTCATAGCCATTCCTTCTATTCCTACCATCTCATCTGCAGAATGGATCAGCCCGTAGGGCAGTGGCAGCTCAGCCCGGACGGAAACGAAAATCAAATTGCCTGGGCACTGATGAGGTGGGTGTGCACAGCTGTGAAGATGGCCACTGGGTGGAAAGGAGGGGAAGCAGGTGGGGTGGAGGGTTTGGTGAGCACCTAGTTTAAAGTAAACAGGGAGTGGTGGAGTTGGTGAAGTAGGAGCCAAGTGGAACGTGGTTCAGATTAGTCACTGGATGATCTTTTCCAAGGTAACAGTTTCTCCAGTGTTTTGGTTTCTTTATTTTTGAAAGTGGGGATTATGGTACTTTTCCCACAGTTTCCATTATGCTTGAAAGAGGAAAACTGGCAGGGCTGTGAGCTTCAGTGTCCTGCTGAGCTGTCCCCCTGTAATCTGGTGTCTTCCACTGATCCTGAGCAGGATTCCCAGGACAGCTCAGATGGAATACCATCAGCACCGCGCATGACTGGCAGCTTAGTATCTGACAGGAGTCACGACGACATTGTCACCCGGATGAAGAACATTGAATGCATCGAGCTGGGCAGGCATCGCCTCAAGCCGTGGTACTTCTCCCCATACCCACAGGAGCTCACCACGCTGCCCGTCCTCTACCTATGCGAGTTCTGCCTCAAGTATGGCCGTAGCCTGAAGTGTCTGCAGCGTCACTTGGTATGAGTGGTACTGGGAGGCTGCTCTCCCAGCACCCCAAAACCTGCCCTCACCTTTGATCCTCCTTTCTTTCTCAGACCAAGTGTGACCTGCGGCACCCACCAGGCAATGAGATTTACCGTAAGGGCACCATCTCATTCTTTGAGATCGATGGACGAAAGAACAAGGTTAGTGGCCGAGGGGCAGTGGGGCCTGGGGTAAGTCAAGCTTCTTCCTGCTCTGGAAAACTGACCAGTCTGAAAAGCAGATCTGTGTAGGCTGTTTTTATTGAATTCCTGCTGCAGGGCAGGTGCTGGGGGATATACACAGGACCAGGAACTAGGATATGTTCTGAGAGCTTGTGGTCCATGGCAGGGAGGCACATGCCAGCAGCTACTCAGATCTGAGTGTGATAAGTTTCATGAAACAAAGGTGGGTTGGCAAGGTCCAAAAAGGAAGTAGTCATCAAATCTTCACAGAGGTGACCTCTGAGCCTTGACAAAGACCTATAGAGTTAGTGTGAAAGGTAAAAGTCACTGGTCAAAAGGCCAAGGAGAAAGGATAAGGAAGGTTGTTACAAGGAACAGAATTCAGGTAACCAGAATAAGGTTAGTGAGGAGGGGAAGACATAGGTTTGGATTTGTGCCAGTGGGGAGAAAGGAGAAACCTAGAGACCTTTGAGTGAGACTCCTCTGTTCTGGGGCCAAGAGGGCATTGAGGGAGAAGGAAGCCCTTTGACGGGAAGCTGTGGCCTGGGCCTAGGGAGATGGGGAGAAAGGAGCTAGTCTGTTGGTGTGTGGGTCTGGGTATCCAAGTGGTTGTGCTCGGCATGTGGTTAAAGAGCTGTTTGAAATTCTATGGAAATTTTATATGGAGGTGAAGTAGTAAGATTCATAAGTTTGTTGAGGGCTGGGGCTCAGGATGTTATTTTAAATTCCAGAATTTCTTACATCTACCATAGTATAGTACTTCAGTTCCTAAGAGGTGTGGCTTCAGACTAGAGTTGTTAGGGTTTGACAGCCAGACTCCCAAGACTGCCACATAGGCAAAGCTTCTGATGAGCCCTTGCTGGAGTCTGACTTCATGGGGACATGTTATTGTTGACTGACATTAAATCTAGGCAGAGGGTGGTAGAAGCCTGTGGGCCAGGCTTAGGCAGCTCTGTGGGGGTGCGGAGGAAAGCTGTCCAGATTACTAAGACGACAGGTAGTATTTGGTTTGGAGCCAAAGTACCATGATGCCAGGGACCAATGCTAATCACTTACCCACCTGGAACACAAAGCTCCCCAGAATACTAACAGCCTTTTCCTTTGCAGAGTTACTCCCAGAATCTGTGTCTTTTGGCCAAGTGTTTCCTCGACCACAAGACCTTGTACTATGATACAGACCCCTTCCTCTTCTATGTCATGACGGAATATGACTGCAAGGGCTTCCACATTGTGGGCTACTTCTCGAAGGTCAGTGCTCACCCGACTGTCCTTTGGCCCACCCTAAGCCAGGCCCCTCTCTCACACTCATCTGCCCCTCTTCCAGGAAAAGGAGTCCACAGAAGACTACAACGTGGCCTGCATCCTGACGCTGCCTCCCTACCAGCGCCGAGGCTATGGCAAGCTGCTCATTGAGTTCAGTGAGTATGTGCTGCCCGGCCAGGTGCTGGCAGACTGGCAGACCCAGGTCACCCATCAGCACCCCACACATAGGTCACTAGGGGAGCCAGCTGGTAATAAAGGTGGGACTTTTATCAAGGTCCTCTCCCTTCTCAGGATGACCACCCTGCTTTCCGGAGTAGGTTCTCACGCCCTATTATCCCTTGGTCAGGGTTCTAAGTATTATCCAACTTTGCCCAAGTCTGACTTACCTGCTCCTGCCTGGAGCCCTGGGCACCTTAAGAGAATTCCTATTCATCATTCTGGGGGAGTGCTGGGGATTTAGCTCAGTGGTTCCACTGCCTGCCTCCCAAGCACAAGGACCCTAGTTTGATTCCAGCTACCAAAGGAAAAAAAGTCAGTCTGGGCCTATGCCTTGATACAAGTTCTTGCATAAGGGCCAGTGATAATAATGTCCCCAAGTGTCTCCTGAGCCTTGCAGGCAGTAGATGATCAAAAATGTTAGGTTACCACATAGACTGCTCCTTTATTCCCACTCCCTTCTTTTTTTTTTTTGGTGGTACTTGGGACTGAACCCAGGGCCTTTTTACTGTATCCCCAGCCTTTTAAAATCTTTTAAATTTTGGGATGGCCTCACAAGTTGTCCAGGCTGGGCTTGTGTTAATGATTCTCCCATCTCAGCCTACCAAAGTAGGATTAGAAGAATGCACCATCATTCCCAGGTTTCCTACTCCTTTATTTTGTCAGATCAGTCCCTTAAAAGTCCAGAAGCCCCTCTGTCGCTTCTTATTGCATGGGCTCTCCGAAGGCCCCAAACCTAAGACTACTTTCTGCTTCCTCACTTTTCTCCCATCCCCATTCCCTTCACTGCTCTCTGAATCCTTGGCATAGCCAAGCTGTACCTGGGGGAAAAGGAAGAGGCTTTGCCTGTTTGCTTGCTAAAGACACAGATGCTTGATCTGACCAAGGTCACAATCCATCTGAGAAATTTTATTGGTTGAACGGTCTCAAGATGGAGTCACATCTTTAGGGAACAGCCTGATAGAGTAGGTGGATACTTAAGCAAACTCAGTCAAGAGACTTCTGGAAGATCGGGTGTGGGTGGGGCTCCCAGGAACACCATCCTAGGCAGCTCACAGTGTAGGCAGGTGTTCACTGAGGATGGGGCTAGAGTTCTTGTAGCTGTGGAGGCAATTATGGCCTTGAGGGGTCCATCAGAACTATGTAGTATGACCTAACAGTTGAGTAGGATCCCACATGTGTCCCCCTTCTTGCTTCCTGTCTCCAGACATTCTCTCTGTCCCTCTTTCCAAGAGGTGCTTGGTTGAAATCACAGGAGACTGGGCAAAAGGGTAAGGTAGGGCCAGAGATTTAGCTCAGTAGTGCCACTGCCTGCCTCAAAAGCACAAGGTCCTTTTCTCTTCATTGTGGCAGCCCTTGAGCCTTCTCAGACCCTCTCCTGTAGCTGCTTCTCTCAGTGCCCTCAGCACTTTACCATACTTGGCACACAGATGAATTGACCTTTAGGAGGAAACTAAGATGCAGAACAGAGAAGCCACATATCCAAGGTCACCGAATTATTAATGGGGAGGGCCAGGTTGGGAACTAGGCAGCCAAGCTCTGCAGTCCATGTTCATAAATGTCGCTTATGTGCACCTGTGGCTGCTTATGCACCCTCTCCTACTTCATTGCTTTAGGCTATGAACTCTCCAAGGTGGAAGGGAAGACAGGGACCCCTGAGAAGCCCCTCTCGGATCTTGGACTCCTATCCTATAGAAGTTACTGGTCCCAGACCATCCTGGAGATTCTGATGGGGCTGAAGTCAGAGAGTGGAGAGAGGCCACAGATCACTATCAAGTGAGCCTGGCTCCACCTACCTGGGGGTGCATGGCATGGCCTGTGTGTTCCTGGGGGTTCTGGGGACAAGTGAAGGCCCTCAAGGGACCTGACCTTTCCCCTCCCACAGCGAGATCAGTGAAATTACCAGTATCAAGAAAGAGGATGTCATCTCCACCCTGCAGTACCTCAACCTCATCAACTACTACAAGGTAGGGATGCATGCTGAGGAGACAGGTGAGTGGGTGCTAAGTGCAGTCCTGTGTGTTCTGACAATCGGCTGGCCTGTCTCCTTCTCAGGGCCAGTACATCCTCACTCTGTCAGAGGACATCGTGGATGGGCATGAGCGGGCTATGCTCAAGCGACTCCTTCGAATTGACTCCAAGTGTCTGCACTTCACTCCCAAGGACTGGAGCAAGAGAGGAAAGTGGTGACCAGGCACTGCCCATTGCAGCGGCATGAGCCAGCAGAACCGGCATGAGCCAGCAGAACCGGGGCTGTCAGCCTGCTCCACCTCCACCCTGGGGCTCCCAGGAGACACACCAAGGGAGACAGGGCTGAGGACAGCTCCCAGAGGAGGGGACTGGCCAGGGAAGGCTCAGGGCTCAGGCCAGCTCCATGGTCAGCTGCCTACAAGCCCAGGCTCACTCTGAACCAGGGACTGAGTGAGCCAGGCAGCTGTGTACAGTGAGATGGGGGATGGGGTGCTCTGTACAGAAGGCTGGTGACTGTAAAAATTTCTTTTATAAAGTAAAAGCTGGGGGTAGGGTAGGTATTGGCTGCAATTTTTTTCCCTTCGTTTGTTTTTGAGTTAGGGTCTCACTATATAGTCCAGGCTGGCCTCAAACTCCCAGCAATCCTTTCTCAGCCTCCCCAAGTGTTGGGATTACAGGTGTGTGCCACTACGCCCAGCATGGCTGCAAAGTTCTGACCTCTCTAGCCCCCATTACTCCCAGCAATAAATCATGGCCACCAAGGATTCTTGTGGGAGAGGGAGCCATACCAGCTTCAGGGCACCAAGGTGCCCACAGACTCACGGATGCTGTGATAAGCTCATTTATTAGGCTGATGGAATCAGTGGCTCCAAAGTGCAGAGCTGGTTACTGGTGTTGAATGATCGAGTTTTCAACTCGAAGCTCTCTGGTTCTCAGTCCTCGGGCACCTGTGCGTGAATCTGCAACAGGAGTCACCTCTGCTGTGGACAGCTGGTGGCCCACATACCTGGGGAGGGACCTAGCTGCTCAAGACCCTTTCAGGAAGGCTAGAGGAGAGTGGTGGGCAAGCCATGCTTCCCGTGATACCAGCCTGATCCTCCAAAGCCAGGCCCCATCAGCCCCTTTGTGCTCCCCAGCCTTAACGCCCCAAATCCACTAAGGGAAAGATGGAGGGAGAAAGGACAAGTCCTGGAAGGTGCGCCCATTTGTCTACTCACCGCTGCAGCAAGGGTGGGCCAAGTTAGAGCCCCCCACACTTTAGCCTCCGGGCCAGGGACAGTTTCTAGGCCCCACACAGTGAAGCAGCTGAAGCTGCCGGTGGCTCCAATAAACTGGTCCTGGGGAAGGGGCCTGGCTCAGCGTCGGGACCGCCGCACCCACCCGCCCTCTAGCCAACCCTATCCTTCTGCTCACGAAACCCCGCTCCAGCGGCTCCTGCGCTTCTTCGCCATTGTTCTCAGAGCCTCTGAAGTCCTGCTTCCCTATCAGTCCCTCTCTCTTCTCGGTCACCATCACGTATCCTGTGAGGCCGGGCGGCACAGACACCTCCTCGCCCCGCAGACTGCGCCCCCGAAACGATACGTGGAGGCCTGCAAGAAAGGCACCGGGCATTGGGGCGACCAGGGCCCCAGAACGTTCCCAGGGGGCGCAGGGGCTGCCGAGAGCGCGGTCAGACCGCGAGGCTCACCGTCTGCGCCTTGGCGGATGGCAGGCGTGAAGAAACGCCCTACGGGGGCGAACCGGTTCGCCAGGACCTCACAGGGAAGAAGATGCAGCGTGGCCGGGGAGGAGTCGTGCAGCGTGGCGGGGCGCACGTGGACTCGCTGTTTTTCCATGGCGGACTCGTCGCCACTCTCCATCCGCCTGAGCTCTTGAGCTGAGGCTGAAGCTGGCGCGGAAGCGCGCGGGGCCTGTCGGGAGGCGGGGCGCGCCGGCGCAGAGCTTCCTGGAAAGCGTAGTCCTTCCTGGAACCGCTCCCGTAGAAGCCGTGTCCAGCTCTTTCGTTCTTTCTTCTTCTTTTTTTTTTTTTGGTACCGGGGATTGAACTCCGGTCGTTGCGCTTTCGAGGCAGGCGGCGGAACCACTGAACTAAATCCCTGGCCCCAACCACCTCCCCACCTCCCAGCTCCTTCATTAGCGTTTTAAAAAAAACGGTACCTGCTTGTAAAAATCTAAAACGATTCGGGAAAGTACTCTTTTTATGTCGGTGGACAGGTTATCTTTTTTTTTTTTTTTTTTTTTTTTTCGCGGTACTGGGGTTCGAACTAAGGACTTTTCTTTTGGGAGGCAGGCGGCCGCACTGAGCTAAATCCCCGGGCCTTTTTTTTAAAAAGATAGGATCTCTCTATGTAGTTCAGGCTGGACTGGAACTCACTAGGTAGCCAAAGCTGGCCTAGTACTCCAGCCAATCCTCCTGCCTCATCTTCCTGAGCGCTGAAATTGCACTGTCACACCCTGCTATTATTTTTAATTTATTAGAGACACCAATCCTTTTCTCAAATGTATTGAAAGTATTTTATCTGTGTTTGTGTTTTGTCTTACAGACCAGTCTATGAGTGATTCTTTTTTTTTTTTTT
>NW_004624767.1:20596598-20664599 GCF_000247695.1 Heterocephalus glaber | reverse complement strand
TCTTGTTCCTGATTTTAGTGTGAAGGATTTCAGTTTTTGACCATTTAGTATGATATTGGCTGTTGGTTTTTCATAGATGGGTTTTATCAGATTGAGGTAGAGACCATCTATTCTTGTGAGTGATTCTTGTTATACAGCATGTTTTATTGTAATATTTACAAGCATTTTCTCATTATGTCTTAGGTTTTGCAATACTTTTTTTTGGTTTAATTGTTCTCTAATGTTTATTAGTTCAGATAACCGAGTTATATTTTGTCTAGTTCTCCCACACAACAAACATACAAAACTGGAAATTTGTATTAAAATTACATCGATTTATTTTTTTAATCTTTTTTTTTTTTGGTACCATGATCAAACTCGGGTCCTTGCACTTTCGAGGCAGGCGGCGGAACCACTGAGCTAAATCCCCAGCCCCTACATCGATTTATAGATTTTAAAAAGAAACAGTTAACAGACATTCAGGGGTTCTTTACAGATGCTGATTTTTATATTTTATTTGTTGAACCAGATACCAAATGAATATTTTCTTGTTTCTAATAGTTTCTATTTTGTTTTATTGGATTCCCCAGAACTAGTCATCTTTTTCAAATAGTGATAATTTTTGGCTTTGTATCTTGTAATTTGTTTTATTTTCTAATAGCCCTGGTATTCTTTTGAACATATTCAATATCACAGAACCTCAACATCAGACAAGGTCACTCTGACTGTAAAAAGCAAGACATCAAACTGCTCCATAATCACCTCTCAGCACTGGCAAAACGTGGGCACTGTCCCAATGATGAAAAGATGAAATGTCCCTTTTCCTTGGATAATGCAGTGAGGTCACTTCTTTACTAATTACAGCATCAGCCTCCATCTAGTCTGCTCTCCTTGAGGCCCATCACAGAAATACCCCCACTTCTGACCTCATTCAATTCAGAGCAAAGCCCTGATTCCCAAGTCTTTCTCTAGGTCAGTGAACACAGACACAAATGTCACAAGCCCTAGTCTCTAGCACCCTCCTTACTGAGATGTGCCACTGTGCAAGAGTACTAAACCTAATTTGTTCAACTGTGGACATGTTCTTGGTGGGCTTTGGCTGGAGAATATTGATAGATTTAGAGAAAGTCTCACTTTAGTTTTGCATTGAGAATAAAATAGGCAGTTCCATTTATTTGCATCTCCTATCTGTACAGCTGTGATGTTTACTTCATATGTAGTAGCTACTATAATAAAGTGTATTTCTAGCTGTGTATGGTGGCACACACCTGTAATCCCAACCCTCATGGGGCTGAGGCAGGTGGATCACTTCAAATTCAAGGCTAGCTAGGACTACATAATAAGTTCAAGGCCAGCTGGGAATACATAGCAAGACTCTTGTCTCTAAGAACTGAAATTTAGGCCAGGTGTGGTAGTGCACACCTGCAGTCCCAGCATTCTGGAGGCAAAGTAGGAGGATTCCCTCAAGTTGAAGGCCAGCCTGGGCTACACAGTGAGTTCAAGGCTAGCCTGAACTACATAGTGAGACCCTGTCTCCAAAACAAAACAAAACAAAATTTTAAAAAACTAAAAAAAAAAGGTTATGGGGCTGGGGATTTAGCTCAGTGGCTCTGCTGCCTGCCTCGAAAGCGCAAGGTCCTGAGTTTGATCCCTGGTACCAAAAACCAAAACCCACAAACAAACAAACAAACAAAGGTTATTTCTGTATCATTTATACTTGTCTCTATCAAAATTGGATCTTTTTTCCATTTTAATTTCTAATTTAGGCCCAGAGATTTAGCTCAGTGGTTTCACCACCTGCTGCGCAAGCACAAGAACCCGAGTTCGATCCCTGGTACCAAAAAAAAAAAAAAAAAGAAATACACATAATTTCTAATTTATTCTTATCTGTGGCAGGGGTTCACAAACTTCCTGTAAAGGGCCAAAGAATAAATATTTTAGTTTATTTTTTTATTTTTATTTTTTAAAGCTACTTATGTTTATTTTATTTTTTCTTGTTTTTTGGTACCGGGGATAGAACTCAGGTCCCTGGGTTTGCGCAGCAGGCAGTGAAACCGATAAATCCCCGGCCCCTTTAGTTTTTTTTATTTTTATGAGTACATGTTTCCAGTACATAATGATTACATTCATCATGGGGAGTTGGTACATGTACATAACACATCTTAATTTTTTAAAATCCCCCCTCCCCCATTTCTTGGGCTACTTCACATTTATATTTTTCGGTTTTTCTTTTAGGTTTTGTGAACTATATAGTCTGTCACCAATACTCAGCTTTGCTGTTACAGCATGAAAACAGCCATAGACAGTACATAAATTAACGAACATGGTTGTGCTCTAGTAAGACCTTATTTGCAGCCAAGCCTGGTGTTTCATGCCTATAATCCCAGGACTCTGGAAGCTGAGGTGGGAGGATCGTGAGTTCAAGGCCAGCGTGGGCTACATAGCAAATTCAAGGTGGCCTGGACTACATAGCAAGACCTTCTCTCAAATAAACAAACAACAACAAAAACAAACACACTTTATTTGCAGTGAGCTGGATCTGGCCCCCCTGGATCAGGTTCCTTGTCTATAGCAAAACTGTTGAATTCTATATAGTAATTTTTAAACCAGATCCCTGATAGATTTCCCTCCGATTTAGGGTGGCTGCTATATATAATAGCTGCCTTCTTCTTCCCTTAATGCCCTGCTCTCCACCTAAAGCCACCCCAAGATGGCTTCTCCCACTAAAGGACAACCTTTCCAACATGCCCCTATTCCCACCAAAAGAGTAACCTAATGCTTGCTCTTCTAACAGCTAATAACGTCACAGACTCCTCCAGTCCCTAGCCACTACCTCACTGAACCTCACCCCAGCTTCTACAAGCCCCTCCCCAGCTCTTATAAGAAGCACTCCCCGTTCTGGCCATACTGCCTTTGTCGCTCTTTTGTTCACAGACAGTCCGGCAGATCTTCCCTGCAATAAAGGCTTGCTGTGGCCTGGTCTGGTCTTGGTTTTCGGTTTTTTTTTTACCTGATAATCCCTACTGAATTCTTTTGTTGTTCTGATAGTTTTCGCTTTGTTTTCTTAGGTTCCCCCAAATTAGTCATCTCAGTTTCAAATAATGGTAACTGCCTCTCCATTACATCATACAGTTTGTTTTATTTTCTAATCATCTTGACTAGCACTTTCAGAACAATCTCAAATGGAATTGGTAGCAATGGACAAACTTTTCTTTGTTCTGAAACTTAGGGGAATACTGCTATTTCAAGAATCATGAGGCTGCCTTTTGGTGTCTTGTTAATATGTCTTGTTAAGTGCAGCCTGGAATCCCAATGGGAGACACTCTGTGCACAGCACGGCCAGTCCTGTCTGTGTGTCTTAGATGGTGATTGAGACTCCTGGGCAACACCTTAGGTGTCTCAGTGACGGAAAGACTGTCCTGGCACCGACACGCACCAGCAGGTTATGGGGTGTGACTTCGAGAACCTTACAGACAGGAACACAGTTCCAGAAGATCATCTGCTTATGTCTTTACTACTTCAAAAAATGGCCAATTAGGGGCGGGGATTTAGCTGAGTGGTTCTACCGCCTGCCTCACAAGTGCAAGGTCTGGAGTTCGATCCCTGGTACCAAATAAATAAATAAATTTAAAAACCGGGCCAATTAGCTTTGTGAAATGTAGAAACTCAGGGGGTTCATTTGTGAGACTTGTAATACAGAGTTTTAGTAAGAAAGAATCAAAGTGTTACACAAGGCTTTTACAGGATTCCTTCATGTTTTGGAGGCCACATTGAAGACTTCATCGCTAGTGGCAGTGAAGATAACAATGCTTAGATCTGGCACAAACGTAATGAACTGGAGCTTCCAGGCACACACACACGGGAAACTATGCAAGCTGAAACCTGTATCTGTGATGGTCAGCGGCTTGGATGATGGCATTGTTAGGATGTGGGACCGGCCCCTTTTCTAGATCACCCAAATATCGAGGAGGAATGCAGTAGCATGGATAGTCCATGGCAAATTTAGAGCCTATGGCTTCTTGGGTTTTAGTTTTGTTTTTGTTTTTTGAGACAGGGTCTCACTATGTAGTTCAGGCTGCCTTGAACTCACTATGCAGCCCAGGCTGACCCTCCTGCCTCAGCCTCCCTCATGCTGGGACTACAGGTGTGCGCCACCATGTCCAACTGGGAGGAGCCTATAACTTCTGTTCAATTTAAAATTAGTCATATTTTAATCTTGTCATTTGATGCAAACAAATATCTGAACAGACATGTTCATCATGAAAAAAGAACCATTTCTGAAGCTGGATTGAGACCAAACATTTCTACTTTGCTTCATAGTAACTAGTTGGATACCATGTTGAATACCTGCCCCCTCTATGGGTTGTGCAGAACTGTACTACATTCAAGCTTACTCTGTATATACATTTAATTTTTCCCTTCTTGCCTTTTGTCAGGATGCCATTCTTGTTGCTCTTCTGTGTAATGAATCTTTGTTTGGAAAACTTTATGTAACAGTTTAGAAAGCTTGCTAGAAATAGTGCATTAGTCTGGAGAGTAGACATTGCATAGGGAAGAATTTCCTCCTTTTGCTTCTCCACATCTCTCTGCTTACTTAGCTTGAGATCTTGCAGCTTGGTTCATGTATTCTAGCCTTGGCTATTGCACAGTGTACACTGATACAGATAACAAAGCAATGAACTATGTAAAAACCACTGTCAGTATTGCATTTGACAAAGAGTTTTGTATTTGCCAGGCATGATGGCACATGCCTGTAATCCCAGCACTTGGGAGGCTGAGGCAGGAGGATTGCCATGAGTTCAAGGCCAGCCTGGGCTATGTAGTAAGTTCAAGACCAACCTGAACTACATAGAGACCCTGTCTCAAGGAACCAAAATAAAATAAAATATGTTTGGTACTTTTCACGTAGCTTGTTGCTCTGTAAAAGAGTTAACATCACATTTTTTAAAAATAAATTAAGAGGGCCGGGGATTTAGCTCAGTGGTTTCACCGCCTGCTGCGTAAGCGCAAGGACCCGAGTTCGATCCCTGGTACCAATAAGTAAATAAATAAATAAATAAATAAATAAATAAAGAGGGCTGGGAACTTAGCTCAGTGGCATCGTGCCTGCCTCAAAAGTACAAGGACCAAGTTCAATCCCCAGTACCAAAAATAAATAAATAAATTAATTAATTAAGAAGTATAAGAAAAAGAGCTGTGCTATTTAGCATGTGCAAGGCTCTGGGTCAGTTCCTAATACCCCCACCACCACCACCACACACACACCTGTGCTACTACAGGTCTTTTTTTTTTGAATCAAGAGGTTTTGAAGTGTATTTTTATTGTATTTTCATGTTTTTAAGTTTGAATTTTAGTGCTTGTGCTTCTGTTTTGTCAAGTTCACCTGGCCTTGAATATATTGTAAATAGTAATTATACCTAGAACCTTCATGAGATTATTTTCGGGGAGCCAAGAGGCAAGACACTGGTGGTGTGTTTTTCTATTAAAAGGGAACTACTGCCTTCCTTTTGCCTCTTTCTCTAGGTTAGCACCCATACATGGTCATTCCTTGGGTTAAAAAATTGATTCTTGGGCCAAGGATTTAGCTCAGTGGTGCTGCCACCTGCCTCACAAGCTCCAGGTCCTGAGCTCGATCACCGGTACCCCCCCCCCAAAATTGATTCTTGTTTGTTTGTTTTGTTTTTTAAGACAGGGTCTCACTATGTAGTCCTGGTTGGCCTCAAACTCACTGTGTAGCATAGGCTGGCCTTGAACTTGAAGTGATCCTCCTGGCTCACCCTCCCAAGTGCTGGGATTACAGGCAAAAACTGATATTCTAAGACTACCATTTCTTCATTTATTAGCTGAAATAGTTCTAAATTAGGAGATTAAGGCCTGGTAAAGCCAGCTGGGGAAGTAGGTGTGACCTGTTAATTACAAGATTCTGGAACACACGTGCAGAACAGTTCTTAAAGCCCTGCATGTGGACTTCTTGAGAGAATTTGAGCAGGTTTTCAATAGGATGGCCTAGACTTGACATCATCCTGAGGTGTGGGATCCCAGTGCTGCCTCTCAGGACCCATATGTAGAAGTTTTCGTGAGTTTCCTCAAGATTTGGACAGTATAAAGGACACAGATGCCAAATAGTTGCTATCATGGCTTTCCTCATGATAGCCTGCTCTGCTTCCTCTAGGGTGTACTTTTATCTTGCTTTATCCTCTTTTACTTGGCCCAAGCTCGCTCTGCAGAGCCAGTTTCTCCCTCTTCGCTTTTACTTTTTTCAAATAAACCTTGACACTGCTTTTTGCTCATTTTGTTCAATTCTTTGTTCAAGTTGCGAAGAACTTGGAATCTGACTCCAGAAGGAGAGGGGAACAACCCAAAATCTCATAACATTTATTTGGCAAGCCAATTTTAGAAGGAAGTACCCAATAACAGTTCTACATTAAAAAACAAAACAAAAAAACTATCCCGTCAACCATTTGGCTACATGCCTGTAAAGTAATCCCAGCTACTAGGGAGACTGAGGCAAGAGAATCACAATTTCTAGGCCTCACGGGTCAATTTATTTATTATTATTATTATTATTTTTGGTACTGGGGATCGAACTCAGGTCCTTGTGCTTGCAAGGCAGGCGCCGGAACCACTGAGCTAAATCCCTGGCCCCACTCTGGTCAATTTAATGAGACCCTGTCTCAAAATAAAAGATAAAAAGGGATTGGGATGTAGTTTAGGAATAAAGTGCACCCTGTGTTCCATCCCCAGTACCCCCCATCATAGGCAAAGTAATTGCTTCTTTTATTTCCCAGTTCTTTCCCTCTCTCTCTCTCTCTCTCTCTCTCTCTCTCTTTCTTTCCTCCACACTGAGCTACATTGCCAGCCTTTTTTCTTTTTTATTTTAAAACAGGGCTGCACAGGCTGGGCTCAAAGTTGTAATCTTCTTGCCTCAGCATTCTAGAGTGCTGGGATTATAGATGTGCTTGACCACACCTGATTTATTTCCCAGCTTTTTTTTTTTTTCTTTGTTTTTTGAGATAGGGTCTGCTCTGTAATTCACGCTGGCCTTGAACTCACTTTGTAGCCCAGGCTGGCCTTGAACTCACAGTGATCCTCCTGCCTCAACTTCCAGAGTGCTGGGATTACAGGCATGTGCCACCATGCCCAGCTCACCATAGGAAGTTGATACCTGCATGTAACATTTTAATTCCTTATTTCCCTTTCATTCCCTCCCCCTTCCTTCTATCTTTTGGTCCCCTCTCCTTTCTTTCTCTCTTTTTTTTTTTTTTTGGTACCAGGGATCGAACTCTGGACCTTGCGCTTGCGAGACAGGTGGCAGCACCACTGAGCTAAATCCCCAGCCCTCCCCTCTCTTTTTTAACAGTGGGAAAGTTTATTCAAGAAAGTAAAAGTGAAGAGCAGGGGAGAAACTGGCTCTGCAGAGTGAGCTTGCGCCGAGTAAAAAAAGAAAAGGGAAGATAAAAGAACACTCTGGAGAAAGCAGGGTGGGCTATCTGAGGAAAAGCCATGATAGCTGGTCCCCTTCCCTTTTACAAATTATCTAGCTCCCTATTTCTTATTCTTTTATTTTGCCCTTTATAATTTGGGTTTCGCATATAAGAGAAACCATGTGATATTTAAGCTCGTGTGTCTGACTTATTTCATTTAACATTATGGTCTCAAGGTGAATTCATTTTCCTTTAAATGACTCAAGTTTATCCTTTTTATGGCACAGTAGTACTCTGCTGTGTGTAAAGATCACATTTTCTTTTTCCATTCATCTGTTGATGGACATTAGGAAGTTTCCAAGATTTAGCTCTTGTGAATTGTGGTGATATAAGCATGGTTATGCATGCATCACTGTAATATGATGTCTTTAACTCTTTCAGGAAGATATCTAGAAGGGGAATAGCTATGTTGAATGGAATTTCTAGTTGTAGTTTTTTGAGGAATCTCCACACTGATTTCCATAATGGTTGTACTAGTTTACATTCCAACCAGTAATACAGAAGGATTCTTTTTCCCCACAGCTTCTCCACCATTGTTATTTTTTGATTTCTTGAGGATGGCCATTCTTTCAGGGGTAAGATGGTATCTCAGTTGTTTTTATTTGCATTTCTCTAAAGGCCACTGATGTTGCACATTTCTTCATGTGTTTATTGTCCATTTGTACTTCTTCTGTGAAGTGCCTATTCATTTCTGTTGCCTATTTTTTGATTGGGTCTTTTATTTTGGGAGGTCTGGATTTTTTTTAGTTCTTTAAATATTCTAGATATTAGTTCTCTGTCTGAGGAATAGCTGGCAAATTTCTTTTTCTTTTTTTTTCAGACAGGGTCTCACTATGTAGTGTAACCCAGGCTGGCTTTGAACTCACAGTGATCCTCCTGCCTCAGCATCCAGAGTGTTGGGATTACAGGTGTGCACCACTCTCAGCCTCTGGTGGTTTTCTTTTCACTCTGTTGGTTGTTTCTTTTGCTGAGCAGAAGCTTTTTTTTTTTTGGTACGGGGATTGAACTCGGGACCTTGTGCTTGCAAGGCAGGTGTCGGAACCACTGAGCTAAATCCCTTGCCCCTGTGCAGAAGCTTTTAAATTTGATATGACCTCATTTGTTTTTTTTGTTTTGTTTTGTTTTTGCTATGTAGTTCAGGCTGGTCTTGAACTCCCCGTGATCCTGCCTCAGCCTCTCCAGTGCTTGGGATCACAGGCCTGTGCCACCACACCTGCCTCCACATGTCTGTTTTTGTGCCCATACCATGCTGTTTTTAATCACTGTAGCTTTAGAACATAACTTAATACAACACTGTAATGCCTCCTGCTTTGCTCCTGTTACCTAGAATTGCTTTTGCAATTTGAGTCTCTTCTGGCTCCATATGAGTTTTAGGATTGTTTTCTCCAGTTCTTGTAAAGCATGTTACTGGTATTTTGATTGGAATTATGTTAAATCTGCATATCAGTTTTGTACATATGGCCATTTATTTATTTTTTTTTTTTGTACTGGGGATCAAGCTCAAGTCCTTTCACTTGGGCAGCAGGCGGTGAAACCATTGAGCTAAATCCCCAGCCCCATATGGCCATTTTGACAATATTTGTTCTTCCTTTCCAGAAACAGGGGACATCTTTCCATTTTCTGATGTCCTCTTTGATCTCCTTTTTCAGAGTACTGTAGTTTTTGCTGTAGAAATCTTTCACTTCCTTGGTTAGGTTAATTCCAAAGTAATTTTTCTTGATGTCATTGTGAATAGTATTTTTTTCTAATTTCTTTCTCAGGGAGTTCATCATTGGTGTATCCCAGCCCTTTTATTTCATTTTAATTTTTATTTTGAAACAGGATCTTGCTAAACTGTTTAGGGTCTTGCTAAGTTGCTAAGTTGTTGCCACTTTTTGGACATTATGAAAAATAACTGTATCAGGGCATAGTGGTGCACACTTGTAATCCCATTAATTACTCAGGAAAGTAAGGCAGGAAGATCACTGTGAATTTAAGGCCAGCCTGGGCTACCTAGTGAGATCAAGACTAACCTGTACAAGAGTGAAACCCTGTCTCAAAAAGAAATATACAGGCTGGGGATTTAGCTCAGTGGTTTCACTGCCTGCTGGGCAAGCGCAAGGACCCAAGTTCAATCCCCGGTACCAAAAAACAAAAAAATACTATCATAAAATTCCCATATAACATTTTGTGTGAACATATGTTTTCACTTCTCTTGGGTATGTACTTGGTGCGTGTATTAGTTAGCTAGGACTGCCACACCAAAATACTACAGACTAGTGGCTTAAAAAATAGACACTTCTGTCTCACATTCTGGAACCTAAAAAACCAAACTCAAGGTGCCAGTAGCCATTAGTGTTAGTCCCTGACGAGGCCTCTCTTTCTTTCTTCTTCTTTTTCTTTTTTTGAGACAAGATCTTGATACCTAGTTCAGGCTGGCCTTGAACTTACTATGTAGTGCAGCCTGGCCTTGAACTCCTGGTGATCCTTCTGCCTCAGCTTCCCAAGTGCTGGGATTACAGGTGTGCACCACCACACTCGGCAAAGCCTCTCTTTCTGCCTTATCGGTTTTGGGCTTCTCACTACAACTGAACAGTTTTTCTCTGTGTGGTGTGGAGAGAAAGAGAGCCTCTTCTCAGAAGGACACCAGTGTTGTGGGATCAGGGCCCCCCACTTGATGATATCTTTTGGCCTTAGTTACCTCCATGAAGGCCTGACTACCAAATATAGTCACATGAGGGGTTAGGGCTTTGGCATATGAATTTTGAGGTGGGACACAAGTTCATAACAAAATGCAATCCCCAGGTCACATGGTAAAGCCTTTGAAGACCCACCAAAATATTTTCAAAAGCAGCTGCCTTGTTTTACATTGCCACCAGCAGTATGTGGAGTCTCTAATTTGTACACATCTTCATTCCTGTTTGCAGATTTAACATAATTCAAATCAAAATACCAGTAACATTCTTCACAAGAACTGGAGAAAACAATCCTAAATCCTGTCTTTTCTGTTATAGCCATTCCAGTGGTTGTAAGGTGGGCAGATCAGGGTGGTTTTATTTTGCATTTGTGTTTTTTCATGTGGTTATTGGGCATTTGTACCTCTACTCTGCAGGAATGTCTATTTAAATAATTTCCTTGTTTTGTTTTTTAGGTATTGGGGATTGAATCCAGGGTCTTTGCACAGACCTACATCCCCAGCTCTTTTATTTTTATTTCTTTATTTTTATTTTGAGACAGGGTTTGGCAAAGTCACTAAGTTACCCAGGCTAGACTTGAACTTTCTATCTCTCTCTTTTTTTTTTTTTCTCTTTTGAGACAGCGTCTCGCTTTGTAGCTCAGGCTGGCCTTGAACTCCAGTGATCCTCCTGCCTCAGCCTCCTGAGTGCTAGGATCACAGGCATGTGCTACCACACTTGGCTTGAATTTGAATTTTCAATCCTCCTACCTCAGTCTCCCAGAGTGCTGGGGTACAGGTATTTGCCACCCCACTAGGTAGTATTTTTGTCTTTTTGTTGAATTTGAAGAATTCTTTATGCTTTCTGGATACCAGATGTAATTGTTTCTATTGTATGATTACCAATTTTTTTTCCAGTACCAAGAATTGAACTCAGGACCTTGCACTTGCCAGGCAGGCGCAGCACCACTGAGCAAAATCCCTGGCCCACCAAATATTTTCTCTCATTCTTTTTTTTTTGGCAGAGGGGAGACAGGGTCTCACTACATAGTTCAGGTTGGCCTTAAACTCACTTTGTAGCTCAGGCAGGCCTTGAACTCAGCGATCCTCCTGCCTCAGCCTCCTGAGTGCTGGGATCACAGGCGAGTGCCACCATGCCCGGTTCTCTCATTTTGTTTGTTGCCTTTTTTTCCTTTTTGAGAGTGTCTTTTGATGCACAAATTTTTAAAACTTGATGAGGTCTAGCCAGGTGTGGTGGCACACACTGTAATCCCAGCACTTGGGAGGCTGAGGCAGGAAGACTGCCGCAAGTTTGAGGCCAGCCTGGGCTATATAGTGAGCAACAGGCCAGACTGAACTACATATCAAGACCGGTCTCAAAAAAATAAAATAAAATTTGATGAAATCTAACTCACCTATATTTTTCCTTTGTGGTTCATATTTTTGGCATCATATCTTTAAAAAAATTGTCAAATCCAAGGTCAAAAACTTTACCCCTATCTTTTCTTCTAAGCATTTTATAATTTTAGTCTTACAACTTTGATCTTTGATCCATTTTGAGTTAATCTTTGTGATGGTATCAAAGTGGGGATTTGCTTCATTCATCGTTGACAAGACTGTTCTTTCACCATTGAATGGTCTTGGCACCCTTGTGAAAAATCAATTGACCTCGCCTGTCTCGCAAGCGCAAGGTCCTGAGTTTGATCCCCTGTACAAAAAAAAAAAAAAATCAATTGACCGTAATTAAGTGATTCTTTCTGAGCTCTCAATTTTATTGTATTGGGCTATAAGTCAATTTCATGATAGCAACACTATTTTGATTACTGTAGCTTTGTAGTAAGTTTTGAAATCAGGAAGTGTGATTTCTTTCTCTCTTTTTTTTTGGTACTATGGATCAAACTCAGGACCTTGTGCTTTCCAGGCAGGCAGCAGAACCACTGAGCTAAATCTCCAGCCCCGAGTTCTTTCTTAAACACATTTTTTTTAAGAGCAGTTCTAGATTCACAGCATATTGAACAGATGATACAGATTTCTGTAGGTCTGCTGCCTCCTCCATTGTCAACACTCCATTCAACCCAAGGCTGAAGATGCTCCCCAAAATGGAGGCCGGGGCGTTCCCACAGGAAGTGCCCCCCACTGTTCTGAGAGGAGGCTGGTGGCATTGTGAAGAGAGAAGCACTAAACTCCAGTGATTTGTCTGGAGAATTTCTTGGGGAACTTAACAGTGCGCTGCTCCTGTCCTTGCTATGCACACCAAGAAGTGAGGTCTGCCTCTAGCAAGGTCTACACTGAAGGCGTTGGGGGTGGAGTGCAGATGAGGGTTTGAGGAACTAGCTCAAGGCTGGAGCTGGTTTCTTTCAGTGTTTTGAGCAGTAATCTGGACACTTTTATCAGTGCCTGAGGAAGTTCACAGCCCCAGTTTAGCTCAAGCCTGCTGGAAACAGCCTGCCGCTGGCCAGGTCACAGTGCAGTCAAGGCGCTCTGTTTCTCAATCAGGAAAGGGAACACATAAGGGAAACCAAGGGACCCTATAGGGACATTTGTTACAATGAGTGAACTTATATTGACACATCACTACCACCGAAGTCCTGACACCTGAGTTTGCACTTGGTGGTGTACATCCTGAGTTCTGACAAATGTGTGATGCGTGTGAAATAGCTTTCTATCACTGCAACCAATCCCTGAAATAACCAACTTATTAACAGACAAGATTTATTTTGGCTCACGTTTTTGGAGATTTCAGTGCAGAGCTTGTTGGCTCTGTTCCTTTGGGCTGCAGTGCACATCATCGTGGATGCAAAACTGCTCACATCCACTTTGTAGGAGAGATAAGAAGACGGGCTCTTTTCTGAGTGTGTACTTATTCCTTCTTTTTTTTTGTACTTTTGTACTGAGAATCAAACTCAGGGCTTCACACTTGCCAGCCAGGTGCTGTACTGCTGAGCTACATCCCCAGTCCTTTTTTCCTTCTAAATAAATAATAATAATAATAAAAAAGAAGGCCGGGATTTAGCTCCATGGTGCCACCAATTGCCTCACAAGAGCAAGGTCCTGAGTTCGATCCCCAGTACAAGAAGAAGAAGAAAGAAGAAGAAGAAGGAGAAGGAGAAGGAGAAGGAGAAGGAGAAGGGGAAGGGGAAGAGGAGGAGGAAGAGAGAGAGGAAGGAAGGAAAGAAGGGAGGGTGGGAAGGAAGGGCTGGGGTCCCATTGTCCCTTTGAGGGCACAGCTCCTAAGTCCTACCAACCTCCCACTTGACACCACCTTTCAAAGGTTCTACCACCTCCCAACAGTGCCACCCTGGGCACCAAGGATTTACCACATGGACCTTGGGGGGGGAAATATTTCTTTTTCAGTACTGAGGATTGAACCCAAGGCCTCATGCTGGCCCTTGAGCTACATACCTAGCCCTGTGTTTAAAAATTTTACAAAAACATTAATTTTTTTCTTTTTTGGTACCAGGGATCGAACTCAGGAACTTGTGCTTGCGAGGCAGGGAGCAGCACTAGTGAGCTAAATCCCTGTTCCCCTTAAATTAAATTTTGAGATAAGGTCTTGCTAATTTGCTCAGGCTGGGTTCAAATTTGTGATGCTTCTCCCTCCGCCTCCTGAGTAGCTGGATTGTACACATGCACCCCTAAGCACAACAGGGGACAACTTTTTTGAAGGGTGGGTGTTCAGAACTGAACCCAAGGCCTTGCACATAAGTATGTGCTCTGCTACTGAGCTGCACCCTCCAGTACAAGAGTCACGTAACATCCAACTATAGCAAAACATATGCACGGCTATAGTCTCTTACAGTGCAGTTTCACAGCCCTACAATTCCTTTGCTCCACAATATACCCACCCAATCTAACTATCACTTATGGTGTGTGTGTGTGTGTGTGTGTTGTTCAGATTGAACCCATGGCCTTGCACATGCTAGGCAAGCACTCTATCCCTGAGCTACATCACCAGTCCTTTCTTATATAGAGACATGATCTCACTAAGTTGCTACGTAGCCTGGGCTGGCTGTGAAGGTGTAATGTCTGTCTTTGTTGATGTCTTTCAGAACCTGGGACACAATTTTTGAATTTTTTTGTTTCTAGTTAGTGGCAAAAAATAATCATCTCATCATGCAACAGCAATCTGAAAATTAGTACCTAATTACATAGTGATTACAGAAAATTTTTCTATATCCATTTTTTAAATTTTGTTTTTGAGACAGGGTCACACTGTGTAGTCCAGGCTGGCCTCAAACTTGTGGTGATCCTTGTGCCTCCGAAGTGCTGAAATTACAGATATGTGTCACCACACCTGGCTTCTGTATCCATATTATGTGAGGTTCTATTCATTGCTTAATTCTCCCCAAATAGAGAAAAGCAGTTAAAGTTTTGTGAATTTCTTTTTGAATGGGCAAGTTACATCAGACAATATGCATGTTATTTACAGCCAGCTCGCTACTCTGCACCTCACTCTTAAGTGTGATCTTGACTGTTAGCACAACCATAAATGTGTAACATTTAAAGATCTGTATATTCATTTTTGTATTCTTGAAGTACAAAGGTAAATGTTAAAAATCATCCCCCCTCCCGTGGCAATACTGTTGTGGGGTGCGAGAGTATTTTGTCCTAATGATATAATTCCTGGTTGGGTGCAGGATGGAGGCTGTCACCAAAATAAACTAAATAACAAACAGAAAGACATAGCATAGACAGAACCCTGGAACTTACAATCACCATCCTCCAGGAAGAGAGGAAGGGCTGGAAACTGAATTAATGAGGATCTATGTCTACTTGATGAAGCCTTGAACTTTAGGGTTTGGAGAACTTCCAGAGCTGCCCATGTGGAGGTTCCTGCAGGGTGACACATCACAGAGAGGATGGGAACCCCTCACCACTCCCACACTTTGCGCAATGCCACTTCCATCTGAATGTTCATCTGTATCTTTGGTTGTAATATCCTTGCTAATAAACAGATAAATGTAAGGAGAGGGTTTGCCCAGGTTCTGTGAATTACCCCAGAAATTATCAAACCTCAGGAGGGGGTTGTGGGAACCCTGATTTACAGCCCATTGGTCAGACTCACAGGTCACAACCTGAGACTTGCAGGCAGGGTCTGAAGTATGTGTGGGGTGGGGGTTGGAGGACATCTGGTATCCACACTGGAGGAGTGGATGGATAAAATGAGATGGCTGGATGCATGGGCACATGGACAGACAGACAAAAAGATGGATGGTCAGTCTTTACATGGGCCATTTATCTTAATCTTAGGCTAATAATACCACTTTCTGCATCTGTGTAAAAATAACTACATTTCCAAATTTCCCTGCCATTAGTGTTCTGCATGAGAAACGATAACAATCAGCTATCCTCTGAGTGACTCAGATGGAGGAGGCCAGGTCAAGGCTGTTAACCTCAATCACTTCCACCCTGATGTGGAGAGGCTCAGGCTCTGCTGCAGCATCAGGTCTCTGGCTTTGTGCTGTGCAAGGCAGTGGCAGCAGTCATACCCCAGCCCGGGCCCTAGCTGGCTTCCTGGTGCTGAGGGGCTGGACTGTAGGCAGGTAGTATGTCCAGGAAAGCAACAGCTCCAGAGGTGGCTTCCTGGAAGACTTCTCTTACTCTCCCCAAGGCTTTGTAGGTAACTTGAGATTTTTGTCTCACCTCCTATCTCTGCTGAAAATAGCTGAAGTTTATTTTCTAGAACTGACCCTTTCCTGATTTGACAACAGCTTGCAAGGTGACAAAGAAAACCTCTCAATTTGACCTCTGCCACCTCCCATTGGCTCAGGCCCTCCTTTCTGCCCAAGTTAGGTGGGCTGGGAGCTCCCAGGCAGAGACAGCAAAGACCCAGCCTCAGAACAGCTCAAGTCCAAGCCCATTCTCCCACCTAGTGCTACTGACAGCTGCTTCCACAGCACTCTGGGGTTTGCCCAGGGCACAGGGTTGGAGACTGTGTGGCCCCTGCAGCGCTAAGTCCTGACAGTGTGCTAATGCAAACTTGCTATGGGGCGACAAAATAGTATTTCCAACCAGCTGGGTGACCTTAGGAAAATCACTCAACCCCTTTGGCCTACAGGTTTCCTCACCCATGAGGCTCTGCAGAGCAGCATCGAGGATGACACGAGGTGGTATGTGTGGGAAATACTGGCTCCATGCTATACAGCAGAGTTGGCTCAGTACATCTGAATCCTAATTGTCTTCCATGTCTGGAAAAATAACTAAAGGAATAAGTTCTTCTTACCTGAAAAGATTCTTTTCTTTTTTTTGGTACCAGAGATCGAACTCAGGACCGTATGGTTTCAAGGCAGGAGGCGGAACCACTGAGCTAAATCCCCGGCCCCTGAGAAGATTCTTAAGGACAGGTGGTGTCATAGGGGCTGGGGTTAGGGCAAGCCAGCCTAATTTTTGCCCAACTCATATGGCCCTCTTTCTCTGCCCTGGCAGTTCCTGGCAGGCTCTCCCTAGAGCTGGTTCCAATCCACACAGCCTGGGGAAGTGGGGAAGGGGCCATGTGGCCCCCTCAGTCTCCTCTTGCTGTTTCCAGCTGCCAGCCCACCATCCTGTCCAGCCTGAGTTCTCTGGGACAGGGACCTGGTAAATCTTGGGAGTTGAAAAGACCCTGCCTCCAGGATGGGAGGCCCTAGTTCTAGCTCCAGCCTCTATAAATTTTTTTTTTGGTACTGGGGATCGAACTTGGGACCCTGTGTTTGCAAGGCAGGTGCCAGAACCACTGAGCTAAATCCTTGGCCCATATACACTAAATTTTTGAGTGACCTCAGGCAAGGGTAGACCCTCTCCAGGAAAAAGAGAGGATGCTTTTTTCCTCCTGCCTCCTGGGCAGATTCTGAAGATTCTTAACCTATCTAAGCAGGAAGAAAATATGGAACTTTACAATCTTAGGGTTTAGTCTAGGGTCTATGACCCCACTTCAGTCACCCTGCTCCTAACCAGGGTCCAAAAGAAAACAAGCCAGTGAGGGTGATCAGTGGATACGGATTTTTATGGGAAAGGAGCTACTGTACAAAAGTATGTCCCTGCCCTTAGCAGCTCCTCTTAGGGCAACACCACAAGGGCCATAGTCTTGTTCCCACCTGGCTTGCCAGGGCTCACTCAGTTCCTGCCAGCCCTCGGAGATAGTCCCCTGCCAGAGGCAGTATGGCCCAGTCATCGGTCCGCAGGGCCACAGGCACCCCATCTACCTGGGCGGCCTCCAGCCGTAGCAGGAGCATGGAGGCCGGGGGCAGGCGAATGGCTATGTGGTAGTTGTTGGGGGCCTGAGCCACTATCACAAAGGGCTCCAGGTGGCGGGACACTAAGGTCTCCAGCCCTTGTGACTTGAGTGGACACCACACACGGCTCTCAGCACCCTTTGGCAGGCAGGAGTCCCAGAGCCCCTCAAAGAAGCCCTGTTCCACTCCATCAGGGGGCTGGGGGAAAGGCAAAAAGAGGTCTTCGAAGTTCACAGACAGGGGTGGCAGGGGAGCATGGCATGTGAGGCCAGCAGGTGTGCTGTAAAGGGCCTGGACCTCCAGCTGTGTGGGAGCTGGATGTCGGGGCTGCAGGGGCAGGAACAGAGAGTGGGCAGGGTGGCCAGGACACAGGTAGGGGACATGGATGGCCCCCAAGGGTGCATAGAGTTGTCCTTCCACACGGAAGCGTAGCTCCAGAGAGTAGATGGGCTCCAGGGCCTCTATGTGAAGCTGCAGGACTGGTAATGGGCCTTTGGGCATCCGGGGCCCCACACTCAGGCGAATGGGAGCCGGGGTCTCCTGCACTATCAGTGTCACAGCAAAGCCCTGGTTCTCAGCCACCAGGGAAGAAGCCAGTGTAGGCGCTGCAAGTGAGGGGTCCAGGGCTACCCCTAACTTGGGCCCTGCCAGATGAGCCAGGAGGATGTAGTAGAGGCGGGCATGGTCCCGCCCATCAGGGTCCTCCAGTTGCCTGGCCAGCACCTGCAGCAGATGGGTCAGGCCATTTCCTCCACCTGCCTGCAACAGAGCCCGGCAGACCCGAAGCAGGGCCTGCTGCAGGCGCCAGTCTGTGCAGTGGGCAGCAGCAGCCTGCAGAAAGCTGAGGATGGCACTCTGAGCATCTCCCTCTGCCACTTTTGCCAGCATTTGCAGATGCCAGCGAAGAGCTTCAGGCCTCCCAGGCCTGGACACCACCTCCTGTTGCAGCACCCTCTTGAGGGGCTCCCCCAGCTCAGGGCTCACCTGATCCAAGAAGTCCACAAGGTGGGGGGCCAGCATAGGCCGAGCTCGGTACAGCTGGGCCAACCCGTGAATCAAGGGTGTTAGCACTTTTGTTTGCCCCACCAGGCAGATGGCAACCAGATATGAAGCCTGGAAGCAGAGAGTAGCCAAGGCCCGTGGACTGCCATCCAGAGCTGCCCTCTGTCGCAAGCCAGCCAGCAACTCCTCCAGGTACTGCCGTGGGCTCTGAAGTTGGCCTTTGTCCTCTTCCTCCTCTTCAGCACACAACAGGCACAGCAAATGCAGGCGGGCCAGCAGGGCCATGGGGTCATGAAGGAGACTGGGCATGAGGCTGCGGCATAGCTGGGGCCCCAGAAGTAATGGGGCAGCCTCCTCTCCTTCGGGGCCCAGTGGCCAATTCTCAGGGAAGCTCAGGAGGCAGTGCAGGTAAAAGAGGTGGGTAGGCAGGGGCAGGGACGGATGCTGAGCAGCCAAAGTGAGCCGGCGGAGCAACAGGGCCTCGTCCTGAGCCGTGAATAGTGCCTCCCCAAAGGCCGCTTTGAGAGCAAGAACAGCATGCAGCAGTGTCAGCTGTGCTGTGCCCAGAAGACGTACCAGCTGGGGCTTGAAAAGCGCCGGTGGCTGTCCCCGCAGACCTCGAAGGGCCCACCCCAGCAGCCACAGAAGCTGGGCTTGGGCCACGGGAGTGAGCAGATAGGAGGTGTCCAGAAGTTGGGCCACAGCAGCCCTCAGCTCCCGGGCCTCCTCAGGACTGGGTTCCAGCACTGCAAGGCCACACTCCCCCTCATTAGGGGTGGGCCAGCTGGGTGCCTGGGGCAGAAGGTGGGCAGCACCCTCTTCAGCTAGGGTCCAGTCCCAGGAACCACCCTCAGAGGAGACCCCAGACACAAGCAGGCCCTGCAGGCCAACCCCAGATCTGGACTGTATCACCAAGGTGTCCCTCAGAGAAAGTGCCAGCAACAGGCTGAGGGGCTGGATGGGGCCCTCCTGCCCCAGCAGACTCCGAAGCAGCCCCAGCAAGCCCCCCAGCAGCCCCGGCTTGCAGCTCTCCAGCTCTCGCAGGCACTCGCACGCTGTGGCCTGCAGGGGCCGCTGTTCTGAGATGGGGCCAAAGCCTCGACCCACATCTCGACCGGAGGCGAGGCCTAGCAGCAGGGGAAGGAGCCGGCAGGAGGCTCCTGAGGTGGGGCTCAGCACACCTCCTGTCACCAGTACGGTGGTGGCCGCCAGCAGCAGCGGCTTCCGGAGAGCTGAGGGCCGTGGGGGTAGGAGGACCAAGGCATCCAACAAGGAGGTGGCGGCCGCTTCGGCTGCAGGAGGATCAGGCCACAGCTCGGCTGGGTATTCCAAGCTCAGGGACAGCAAAGAAACCTAGGATGGAGATTTAAGGGGGAATTGTGAAGATGAGGTTCGGTGCGCAGGAGGCTGGGGTGACCCCGTGTCCCTGTAAAGGGGTCACGTGCCCGGCATACCTTAGTTTGCTCGGTCAGCTTCTCACTCCTTAGGTCATTCAGCAGGTTGCGACCCAAATCCTCACCGTCGGCACCTGCCATGAAGGCGGAAGGGCTGGTCCGGAAGGCCACCAGGCGCTGGGCCCAAGCCTCGCGGCTCAGGGGCCCCATGGTCGGTCGCGCAGATCCCCGCGGAGCGCAGAGTTAGCCGTGGGCCGGGCTCGGGGGCGAGGACGCGTGGGGTCTCGTGGCCGCTAGAGGGCGCTCGGGCCCCGCACCACCACGGCCAAGGTGGGTGCCGCAGTCACCCCAGGACCGTCTCGCAGGTCGCAGCGGTGACCCCGCGTCCGAGTGTCCCCAGTCGAACCCGCGAGGTTTTAGGGCCGACGCTGCGCGGCCGCTGGGCCCACCGCTCGGCGCAGGGCGGGGTGCTGGGAGGGTGCGTGCCGAGAGCTCATTAGGCTGCCCGCGGCCCGCATCGAAACCGCGGCGCCGCCCGGGCCCCCGGCACCCACAGTAACGGGCCGGCCTCTCACCGCCTGACTCAGCTGCCGAGGGCCCTCAGCGGCCAGGTCCTTCCCTTTCCGGGCGCGCAGCGCGGGGCGGGGCGAGGCGCGTGGGCGGCTGAGACTGGCGGGCCCGCGGGGCGGGGCGTAACGGGCCCCGCCGCCTGCCAGGCAGGTGCCGACTCGCCGGTTTCGCTGAGGCTGAGTAACTGTCCCGCCGCGCGCCCCCCTTCCCTGAAACCGCCGCAGGCCGCGGCAGGGGCGGCGGAGCCGGGTGGGCCGGATGCCCACTGCCAGCTCCCCTGCGCCGGGGCCACGATCCCAGGCCCTCTCGCCCGGGCCGTGCTTACCGCATTCCCCGGGGGGCGCGGGTGCGGGTCCGCGGGCGGCCACCGGGAGGTGCGCGAGGCGCAGACCTGGAGCGCCGCGGGAAGAGCGCGCGCGCGGCCCCCGGGGAACCGGTCAGACTGGCGCCGCAGGGCTTGGCTTCTCGTACCGACCCGACCCGACCCGCTCGGCTTGGGGGCGAGGAGCCGGTGCCGGGATCCTGGCACTGCGGAAGTTGCTGACCTTTGCCTGAGGCTGAGTTTATGACTTATAAGGGTCCGGGCTGCCCTCGGGGTAAAGCGGGTGGAGCAAGACCATAAGCCGAGTGAAGCCAGAAAACAACGGGATGCGGACTGGAGACGTGCGGGTTGGCAGGACCTGGCTCGCTGCACGCCTAACACAGCTGGGAAACCAAGGCCCAGGCGAGAGAGGCCTGGCCATCCAACCCCTAGGGTGAAGCAATCCTGACATCTAGGGAGCTGGCTTCCGGCTGTTTGGGGGCGTCCCAGGTGCTTGGACTGGGGTTGATTTAGCAGATTCTTCTAGGTCGGAGGCCCAGGCTGCGGGAGTCCCACTGACCGCAGGTTTCCAGAACACAGAATCTCGGGTGTCCAAATCCTGCCATCCACTAGGCTGACCAACCTCTCTCACACTAACAAACCACTTTGAAGATGAAACTCTGAGCCCCTATGCCAGCCGATCCCAATTGGTCTCTCCCCTACCACCAGGCTGCTCAGTCCCCTCCCTTCCCCATCCTGTCTCTGTTCCAGATGGGAGGGGTGGGGTAGAGAGCTGGAAAGGAGGCTTTCTGGGTGCCCAGGGACGGGTGTGTGTGTGTGAGGGAATAGAGACAGACACCCAGAGGGACAGGTCTAGCCAGGTGGCTTGGTCTTGGCCCCTATGGGCTCTGGCTCCACAGCTGACTCACAGGCGACAGTCCCAAACCACTTCCCTCTAGGTGCCTCAGTCTCCCCATCTATAAAATAAGAGTGATGACTCCTGCCCAAGGGGCTGTGGGAAGCCTGGCTAATTAAACCTCAGATGAAAGGCCAGGATGGGAGCAGCCCTGGGGAGGGAAGGCAGCTTGGAGAAGGAGCCTGTCTGGTTTCCCTGTGTGGGGCCCAGAGGGTGCTGATAACTGCAAGTCCCAGGCCCTCATCACTGTGCAGGAGGCTAGACGATTATTAAACCCTTGTTGAAGTTGAGACAGGGTGCCAAGGGCCAGGGAATCCAACAATGGATCTGGCTCCAGACTCTGACAGTCCAGCCTTTGCCAACCTGTAGCCTCCCTTAGCCTGGCTCCTTGGGGCAGGAGTCTGGATGGTGGGGGCCCCAGGTGTGGTCTCCAATACTGTGATGGACAGTGGACTCATGGAGGCTCATGGCATCCCTGAGGTACCAAGAGAAGGTACCTTTAGGGGGCCCAGAGAGGTGCCATAGTTTGTACAAATCCCAGAGCTGCTCAAAGGTAGACCCAGACTTTGGTACCTAACCCCTGGAACCCTCAGTCCTCCTGAGTGTCCAGGTCCCTAGATGGACTTGGCTTTCACCTGGCTGCCCAAGTGTCTGCTCCCTGGGTGGACAGTAGTGCTGGCTCTGCCCCTGGCACAGGGCAGGCACAGAATTGAGTTCAGCCCATCATCAGGCCTGCCAGGGAGGGTGACTTCACTGCACAGGCCCAAACATGGTCCATGCCCAGATGGCTATGCAAGAGCCCTCCACTGGATGCCCTCACCTCATCCCTTCTCTTTCTTCAGAATTTCCATCATCCCCATGCAGCCCACTTCTGGGGAGAACCTAGACACATACCTAGAAAAAGTCAGTTTTCTGAGGATTCTTTTTTTTCCCCTGAGGGTTCTTGAACTTTTGTTTTCTCATCTGTAAAGCAGAGGATGCAACCCATTCATCCCCACAACCCTGGGGACTGGGATACAGGGATGCTTTAAAAATTAATCCATCAGCAACTCCAGAGATAAAGCAGAGTAATGAATGCCAGGGGCCAGGCAGTTGGGGGAATGAATGGAATGTGACTGTTAATGAGCGCCAGATTTGGGGTGGGGGGAGTGTGACAAAAATGTTCTGGACTAAATGGTAATGGTTGTACAACCCTGTGGAGACTAACACCCCTGAACTGTACACCTCATAAGAGTGAATTTTCTGGTATGTAAATTATTTATTTATTGAGATGAGGGTCTTGCTCTGTTGTCTAGGACCTTGAATTCCTGGCCTCAAGTGGTCCCTGCCTCAGTGTCTAGAAGGCTAGGACTACAGGTGTGAACTACTACACCAGGACTAGGACTCCAGGTGTATGCTAGGACTACAGGTGTGAACTACTGCACCCAACTTTTTTTTTTTTTTTGGTACCGGGGATTGAACTCAGGACTTTGTGCTTGCAAGGCAGGCGGCGGAACCACTGAACTAAATCCCTGGCCCAACCCAACATATTTTTAAGTAAAGCTATTAAAAATGGGGTTAGGGGCTGGGGTGCTGCCACCTGCCTCTCAAGCGCAAGGTCCCGAGTTCAATCCCAGGTACCAAAAAAAGGGGGGGGGAGTGTTAAATACAGGGTCCCTTACATATAGAACTAGCATTAGTGGAAACAGACAACAAACAAACCAAAATGTCACAGTGAAAACCACTGCAAAGAAAACAATCAGGGAATGGGACAGAGGTGACCGTGGGGGCAGGGATTTAGCCGCCAGGGTCACCAAAGGCTCTTGAGAGAGGAGACGTTTGGCTTAAATCTGAATGAGGAAAGGTTGCCAGTAACTAGGTGGGGAGAAGGATCACAGGTAGGAGGAGCACAGGATAGGCTGAGTTGGGGACAGGCTGCAGCCTGGTCTGGGGACCTAGGAGGGCACACAGGGAAGTGGCAGGGAGGGAGGCAGAGCCCAGCGGGCCAGTGCACATCAGACTTTGGGATGCTGTTCTGGTTGAGGGGAGAGGTGGTCGGCTTGGGTTTTCACAGCATCAGCAGTTTATGGGGCGGATGGGGAGGGTGAGGGGGTTTGGGTTCAGACCTGCCAGTGGCCGGGTGTGGGGTCAATGAAGAAGGAGGCAAGAACTTGGGCTGATGGTCCCAGCATTCAAACAGGAAGGCTGTAGCAACTGTAAGCTTGTAATGAAGCCTGGCAGGCAGGACTGTGGCCACCATGGTGGACCTCAACTGAACTCCATCCTCTTGCAGGAACCTGCTCCACACCAGGGGATCTGCAGGGCCCCAAAGCTGCCTCCTCTGCTTATAATCCCCAGCCTTTGGCCACAGGGCAATGTCCCCACCAGCAGGTCCTCAGGGCCCAGGGCCCAGGGCCTGGACCGCCCCCTCAGTGGGCTGGGAGGCCTAAGGGAGGGACTCATCAGGAAACAGTGTCACTCGAAGCACCTCAAGGTTTGTCAGGCCTCTGGTGGCCTCCACAGGTAAAATGGCCAAACAAGGCTGGAAAGTCTGGGGGCTGCCGGGGTGAGGGAGGGGCCCCCATCAGCTTGCTGGAAGGCTGAGTCCATTTGTCGTGGCTGCTGGGCTTCTGGGCAAAAACAAATCCAAGAGCATCTCTTGAGGGTAGATGGGGAAACAGGCCCTGAGAATCAGGGTCTGAAGCTGGATTCTTCTTTGGGTGTCCTTTCAGCCCATCTCATCTCCCATAAACCCTTCTGCCTTAGACCTCAGGAAGCCCCAGCCCCTCCCCACTGCCACCCTTCCTGGCTCCCTCAGAGACCTTCCCTCAGAGCAGGAAGCAGTGGTTTCAAACCCTGTCTTCCCCCCTCCCAAGCTGTCCCTCCAAGCTGCCCTCCCAAGGGCTCCTTGGGATGGAATCTGAGCCCTAAATCCAGATGGTACTCTTTGGGGAACATGGTTCTCACCTTCTAGGGACCCTCTTTCCTTTTTCTTATGGCTCAGTTTGCACCCTAGCCCAGGCAATCATTATCGTCTGCTCGAATCACTGCAGTAGATCCTGTGCAGATCTCCCTCCTTCCACCTTCTCCACTGACACACACTGTTCTGCCTATAGCAGACCCCATGGCATCAGGAGCATATGGTTTTCCACTTACTGAACCTCACATGCTGTAGTTCACCTGCCTCCCCAGCCTTGGTTCCCATTCCCTCCCTTCCCCTTGCCATCCGGCCTCTGCAAACACTGGGTACCACACACATTCTTTCTTGCTCAGGGACCTTGATACCAGCTGTTCCTTCTGGCCACCATCTTCCCAGCTCTGCACAGCTGGGCTCCCATTCAGATCTCAGCACCCTCGCCAGCCTCCATCACCTCACCCTTGTTAAACATCTGCATCACACTGGTTCCTTATTTGTTTGCCTTGTATCACAGTATCCTTGGTGCCTAGCACATGGTGGGCACTCAAGAAACATCTGTTGACTCAATGAAGAGCTGGATGATTGATACTGAGCTGCCGGTGAGCTAAGTGCTGGGTGAGCAGCAGTGGCTGTCTTCATGGTGCTCACATAGCTCGGTTTACCCAGGCTCACATATCCTGTCTGGTTCTTGCACTGGCTATGAACCACAGTCCACATACTGGCAGCTGGTGCCAGATCTAACCCTAGGAGGTATTTTGTTTGAACCAATCTATCCTTTTAAGAAAAATTGGGAGCTGAATTAAAAATCAAAACAGGATAGTGCACTCCTATAATCTCAGCACTTGGGAGGCTGAGGCAGGAGAATCACCTCAAGTTCAAGGATAGCCTGGGCTACATAGTGAAAAGTATAAAGCAAGACCTTTTCTCAAAAACAAACAAAAAACAATAAACCTGGATTTGTGACTGCCATTAGGTAGACATGTTTTCTATAATCCCCACCACTGTCTGGTCTCCCTGAAAGTCTGCATCTGGTATGTATTATGTATGTATTTATTTTGGTTGTAGCAGTGGGGATTGAACTCAGGGCTTTCATAGCTCCTTTCTCCATTTTATATATTTATTTATTTATTTAGAGACAGGGTCTCACTTTGTAATTCAGGCTGGTCTTGAACTCACTCTGTAGTCCAGGTTGACCATGAACTCATGGTGTTCCTCCTGCCTCAGCTTCCCTAGTGCTGGGACCACTTCCCTAGTGTGTGGCACCACATCCAGCTACTTTCCCTATTTTTAAACCGGTAGATTGCCCGGGATGAACAAGGCATGGTGACACACACCTATAATCCCAGCAGTAAGGAAGCTGAGGCAGGAGGATCACCATGAGTTCAAGGTCAACCTGGACTACATGGTTCAAAACCAGCCTGAACCATGTACCAAGACTCTGCCTTAATAAATAAACAAATAGGGCCGGGGATTTACCTCAGTGGTTTCGAAGCCGGGTTCAAAAGCGCAAGGACCCGAGTTCAATCCTGGTACTAAAAAATAAATAAACAAACAAATAGCCCGGGCTATTTGGGAGCTTTAGCCTCCCAGAATGCTGGGATTATAGGTATGTACCACACCCAGCCACATCAATTGCCTTTTGTCATTGAACTTTACTATTGTTTTCTTTATACTAAAGAATTTTGTTCTGTATCTATCCCTATCAAAAGTTGAAAATGAAAGGATCACACAAGGAAACAGGATATTCATTCACCCCACAAATATTTATTTATTTGTTTGTTTGTTTGTTTATTTTGGGTACCAGGGATTGAGCTCAGGACCTTGCACTTTCGAGGCAGGCGGCAGAACCACTGAGCTAAATCCCCATCCCCCACAAATATTTATTGATAACCAGTTTTGTGCCAGGTATGGCTATGGACACAGAAACTGTAGCAGAGGACAGCTTGGGCAAAGCACCTTCCCTCCTGGAGCCTTGTTCAGTTAGGTGTGCCTTTCTTTGTACAGTGGAGATATTAGGCTGGCTAGCTTCACCCATTGTACCTCCCCACCTGGCCTCTGGAATCTCCCCTGATGAGAAAGTCTGCCTGTGTGTCCTGGGTCATCCATGAAGACTTCACCCTAGAATCCACCAGGGAACAAAAACCCACTGGGGCTGGCACAAAAACAAAAGTGCTCAAGAAACATCTGTAGAATGAGTGCGCTAAATTCAACTCTCCCCTAGTCAATGCTGTTGCTGCAGGATTTACTGCTAAGACAAGCACATTACAGATGCTCATTGATGTCAGTTGAAGGTAAGGGTCCAGGATCAGAGCAGAGGGTGGACAAGGGAAGTGTGGGCTTTGTGAAGGCAGAGCCCTAGGGAAGAAGAAGTCGAAGACATTAATGCCTCTTGGCAAAAGCATGCGTCACTCTCCAGTGACCGTGACCGTAGGAGATGGGTGATAGGATTCTTAAGGGACAGACAAGGAAGGACCCTTGGCCAAACTCAGGATACAGGAGCTAGGGAGGAGGAAGCCCATCTATCCCCAAAGTCCATGCTCTCCTCACCCACAAAGGGGGCTCCACAAAAGTCCTGGGGAGGGAATGTAAAGTGTCTCTAGAAGCATGTCACCTTCAACTAGATTTCTGAGAGTCCACATCAACTGCTTTTCTTTTGACTCTCTTTTTAACTGTGTGGATTCATTTACTGACTCATTTCTTCATAATCTGTTCTACCAAAGATTGCATACTATATGAAAGCTAGGTTCAGTGATGCATGCCTATAATCCCAGCTACTTGGGAGGCTTAGGTAGAAGCATCCAAGTTCAAGCCCAGCCTGGGCAGTTTAACAAGGCCCTGTCTCAAAAAAGGGGGCAGGGGATGTAGCTCAGTGTGAAGATCCTAGGTTCCATCCCCAGTACCAAGGAGGGGGCATTAGTAAAGCTGCTGTATCACAAAACAAACAAAAAGCCAGTATGTGAGAAAGATACGTGCAATGGACTCTAAAATGAGTGGGTCCTCTCCCTGCCCTTAGTAGGTTGTCGAGTAAAAGAAGCTCAGCCATGACGGAAGAATCACAGTAAAATGGCTCATGGTGGCCACCAAGCATTCTGGGTAGGGCAGTGGGTCTAGGACATCCCTCGAATAGGGTCTGGCCAAGAGCAGAGCAGGATGGATTGGGGGTTGGGGGGAGGCAGGCTGAGCCCCTACTCAGGGTTGGCCTGACCCCATCTGGGATCCTGGATCCTCAGCTCTCCTCTGCCCTTCTGCCCTTGCTGCACCTGAAATCAGGCCGGCGATTTGGGACAAGGAGAGTTGGAAGAGTGTGTAAGCCCAAAGGCCAAGGGACTGTTTTGCTGGAAGTTCTTGGAGTCGGTACAATTTAAAAGCCCTTTACTGGGGGGCAGAAAGCGGCCCTCGGCTTCAGGGCACCAGGTGGGCTCTCTGCTTTGTATTTGCTCAGTGGGGTGCAGGTTTCCCGCCTGCCAACTCGCACGATCCTGCCGCCCCGCGTGCGTGCCCGCATGAAGCCAGTGTACAGCAAATACCTCTGGGCTGAACCACGAATTGCTCAGCCGGACTTTTGGCATCCCGGGCCGCCTGGGCTCAGTCCCGGTTCAACAAGTGAGCGCAGAGCCGCCCGTTCCCGCCTGGCGGCTTCGCGCCTTGTCGGGCGCCCGGGGCGCGCCAAGCTAGCCTGGCCCCGTTGGGCGAGTTTCATTTCATCACCCGCGGAGCGTGCGAGCGCCGGTGCACATAACGTTGCCCTACCCTCCTCACCTCCCGTGCTCCCACCAAAACCCTCCTTTTGCAAATGTTAGCACAGCCCGCCGGAGAGGACCCCGGCAGTCTGGGCAGTCGGTGTCTCTGGGGGGCTGGGTGCCGAGTGCTGGCATCCGCCCCCCGCCCCCGTCCGGTAGCCCCGCCCGGCTCGCGAGGCCACCTCAGCGGCAGCGGAATGGAAACCGGTTCGACAGGTAACAAATAGGTGGGTTGTCACCGTTATTTCCCAACGCATGCGCCATCGCTCATCGGGCCACTCCAAGCTAATTAGATCAGATCACCACCACCCCCCCTCCCGCCCCAGCCACCAGCACATACCGCCGCGAGCCAATAAAGCGTGAACCCGTCCGTCCGGCTCGCACTTTAAGACTTCGCGAGCGGCCGCGGGGACGCCAGTCGAGCCGGGGGACGCTTACCTGCCGCTTCCCAGCCGCCCGGTGCACCTGGTTGCAAGGGCGGAGTTGGAACGCGAGCGCGCCGTCCCGGCACCGTCTTTCCGCGGAACGTGGGGGGCGCCTCGGTGACTCCTTCCTCGATCTGTCCCTTCTCTCGCGCCTCCAGCCCAGCCCGAGAAAGGGGCGACAAACTCGGCTGTAGTTACGGAGGAGGACCGCGCCGGGCCCAGAGAGTTCGAAAATGCCCCGCGCGTTCCTGGTGAAGAAGCCGTGCGTCTCCACGTGCAAGAGGAACTGGAGCGAGCTCCCGGATGAGGAGCGCGGCGAGATCTACGTGCCAGGTGAGGCTCCGGGCGCCCGCGGCGGCGAGGGTGGGGCGCAGGTACGCTTGGCTTGGCGCCCGCCGCTGGGGCGCCGGGACGCAGTTTTCGCCGGCCTCGGCCCCGTTACCCGCGGAGGGCCGACCCGGGGAGCCGAGGGGAGGGCAGCGCGGACGGAAGGAGCGCCGGGTGGGGGCGGGGACCGCTCCTCGGCCGGGGGCGCTGGGGAGCAGCGGGGTGTGTCACCGGCGACCGTCGGCCCTCGCGTCGTAAATCCAGAAAGCCGGGGCTTTCTTGAGGGTAGAGGAGGGCACTGGAGCGGTGCCACTTGGGGGGCGGGGATCGAGCTGGAGTTTCGGCTGTGGTTTGCGCCACAAGTGAGGGAAGACGCCGAGCTTAGGCCGCTTCAGGTCTGCCCCCTCCCCCACAGCATGGTGGCCGGTCTGGGCGAGGGGCGCGGCGCTGGGCCCCCCGAGTTTCCCTGGGGCTCCAGCCTGGCGGGCCGCACACACAGGGCGCAGTGCACCCCGCTTGTCCTTGAGACAAAGGTGCGATCCCGTCTCACTTCTGCTAGAAACGCAACCCTTCCACCGTCAGTGGTGAATGGTTTCCTGGAGCCCACCTTGGAGCTGGAGACAGGTCCCTGAGAGCCGGTGCACCCAGTTTATTTTGGGAAGACGCCTTGACAGCGTCTGCATCAACAACTTTGAATGAGTAACCGAGTCTTCTCTTCCTGCAGCGGCACCTTTCCCAAGAGGCCTAAGGACACTTCTTCTGTCCTCCCTCTACCCCCAACAAAACGTTCATTTAGGAAAAGGCCCTGCAACTCCCCCTCCCCAGCCTTGGGGGTGGGGCAGGGGCGCACCGAAGGGGGGAGAGGTAGTAATTAACCAACCGACTTTGACCCTTGATCTGCAGGCTCCATGGCACCGCCCAGCCCAGACCTTTAGGAAACTTGAGAAGGAGAGGGCTATGGGTGAGGGGCCCTGTGAGGTCTGCCTCAGTTTCCCTCCTGAATAAGCCTTTGGAGATGGGAGTACAGTGGCGAAGTCTTTGTGGTTTCACCTGCCAGGATCCAATGACCTGAGATGCTGGTGGGATATTTCACAGCTTAACCTTACCGTTAGGGGCTGGGCCACTCTTCTGTAGTCTCCTTAAACAAGGGATTGGGCCCAAAGGCCCTGATGACTCCAATGGGGAAACTGAGGCAAAGGTGAGTGTGCCACCTGGCCTAAGGTGGGTTGGGTTATGGGCTCAGGATTCTAGTTTCTTGCTGGCCTAGTGCCCTGGCCAGCTGGCCAGTGCTCCACCTCCGGAAGGCCCTGTGAGGGACTGGCCCCTTCCTTACTCCTGCCTCCTCCCCAACCTGTGTTTGACTTGCTGGTTAGCTGCTCCTTGGGATCTGATAAACTGAACTTGGACTGTGTTAAAGGTGAGCCTAGCCTTGAGCTGGATTCAGTGCACTGTTATTTTTAGGTTTATTTCACATAGTAGTCAGTAACAGATCAAGTGTTGACTTTTACAAAGGAAGAAGAAATTCTGTTTATTCAAATCATTGACTTTTGGATCCTAGTGATCCCCACTACCACCACTATGGTTCTGGTGACCACAGTGGGAGTGGTGGTGGCAGAGAAATGTGCCCCAGGGGCAGTAGGTCCCATCAGGTGCAGGGGCCGCAGGAGTCCACTGCTGCTGCTGTCCAGGTGAAGGAGCACGCAGGCCCTCGCTCTCCTGGACAGTCCCGGATTGGGGGCATATGCCCCAGAGACCTGCAAGAGTTGCCCCTCACACCTCCCACAGCTCTGGCCGGGGAAAGCCCTGTGGGTCAAGACAAAGGTAGAAGTTACAGAACTTAATTTTACCTCAAAAAGCCATGTTGCCAACTGTAGAGTTTCCCACAGTTTTGGGAAATGAGAAAGGGAATGTTCTCCATCCTTGCTCTGGTGTCTCAGATGGCTGGAGAGCAGGGGGTGTGTTTTGTGGTGGCTGTCCCCTGGCTAGGCCATTCTATCACCAGCCAACCATGACCCCAGGAGCTGGCTGGGCACGTTTCAGTCATCCCACCTCACAGACTCCGGCACATTGCTACCAGCTAAGCACTGACCCGGTTCCCACTGGAAGGGCCAAAGATCAGGGAATTGAATTCTGACCTTCCCGCCAGGGATTTCTGGGACCTTTAAAGCCTCACAGAGACTATCTGGAGGGAGGAGGTTTCACCCGTGACTTAAAATCACACCAGCCTTTCTCCCGCAGGCAGGAAGGTTCCCTTCCCAGGGCAGAATCTGTCCCTCAACCTCTTCCTCCTCCCAAAGCTGAGGGGAAAGCCCAGAGGGGCAGGCCAGGGAGGAAGCCCCTCCCACCCTACCCTTCCCCTACCCTTCCCCCATCCCATCCCATCCCCTCTCCTGGAGTGGGCTTCTCTCCTTGGTTGTGTCAATATTGACTGTGGAGTGACAGGGAAGCATGCTGGTTTCTTAAGGATGAGCCAGGCACCCATACCTGAGGTAAATTCCACTTCTGAACTGGGGGAAGGGCTCCAGCAACAGGGATGAGGTGGAGTCTCCAAGCCCAGCCCCTGCTGAGTGGAGTCTCTATGCCAGGAAGACACCTGGGGGTCAGACCCTGCCTGGAAGCTGGAACTCCAGGGGCATCCCAGGAACCTCCTCCAGGCCCCAAGCCCCCACTTCCGACCTCCCCTCTGGCTGCTGGTCTGGTCCCCTGTTTACTGGCGGAGCAGCACGTGCACAAGCCTCAGGACAAGCCCAGGAACAAGCCCAGGAGGCCAGCAGGGCTGAGCTGTCTAAGCCTGGGGTTTCCTTTAGCTTAGTAATGTGGCCCAGCCTGGCTCTGTGGGAACTTAGTCGCTTGTTCCAGGCTGAGCTAGAAAGACCAAGAAAGTCAGCTTTGGGCCCAGAACACAAGTGTTTGAGGGCCAAGAGCCAGGAGGTGAGGCCTCCGTGAGCTAGTAATCCTGGGAATGGTGGGCAGTGAAAGAGAGGTTTGCTGTGGCCTCTTGGTAGTGAGACTGAGAGGACAGTCAGCCAGTACACGGGGAAAGAAGAGCATCTTGGGCCCCAGTGATGGGCTAGATGGGACTCCTACTTCTCTTGTGGGACACTATCATGTAAGCTGTTTGTCTCAAGCTTGGGAGTCCCAAGGCAGAGTGCCTTGTTTTGTTTTGTTTTGTTTTGTATTTGAGAAAGTGTCTCACTATGTAGCCCGGGCTGGCTATCCTCCTGCCTCAGCCTCTTGAGTGTCGGGATTATAGGCATGCAGAGTTTCTTTCTTCTTCTTCTTTTCAGGGTGCCTTTTTATCATTGTTCATTTCAGCATGCATTGTGTGGCATCCTAAGGGGGTGCCTGGGCTGGTGTTGGGCAGGAGGGTGACTGATGTCACAGGAAGCACAGTACCATCTGTCCCAGATTGTGCACCCTCTGGTATGAGGTCCTAAAACACAGTTCTAACTTCAGCCTGGACACTGAATGAAAAGCAGTTGGAAAAGGGGACAGATAGTGCCAGAGTTCTATGGCAACAAAAGGCCGAAGATGGGCCCTCTGTGTTCACAGGGCTGTTACCTCTGCCAGTTGGCTGTTGCCATTCCTTTCAAGCAACTGTTAGCTAACTTGTAGGACTGGGGGAGCTGGGCAAAGAAGACCCCAGCCCTTCCTGGTAAGGCTGCAAGACTGCTTTAAAGCCAACCAGGCTATGCAGACACATGTTCAGAATAGAGTTAGCTGAAGGACCATACATCTGCCTGGACATCCTCACATCTGCCTCACTTGCTCTCCCCAGAGAGCCAGGACCAGGCCTCATGTCCAACCCTGTCCCCCTTGGAGGGGTAGGACCTGGCATTCTGTGCAGTATTGGGACCAGTAGCTTTCAGTCTAAGAGCGGGGAGCTCTCAGAGGGTTAGCAGGATTCAGTTCTTAGGTGGGCAGCTGCCTAGACACAGCCTCTTTATGTCCTGTCCACTGCTGTGATCCCTGGTCACAACATTGTCCAGGTAGAGGCACTCTGGGCCAACAGGAGGGGACACACCAGCCCCTCAGGATGCAGGTACAGGGCCTGCTGGTTTGGCCTTGTCACACTCCACAGCTGTGGGCGGGCAATGAGTGGCCACAGAGGGCCACCGCCTTGCCGGAAACATCTAATTAGGGGACAGGGAGCAGCACCAACAGGGCCCAACCAGTTCTGCTTCCTGCCTCCTGCCACTCAGTGGCACTTGGGATGGGCGGTTGGCAAGCTGATGTGCACTCCCTGTGTGTGCAGCCCTGAAAGGGACACATGGGGGTGGCACGGAGACAGGTTTGGCGGGGTGGGTATGATGAGGCATACATCCCCACCCTGGCAGCCTCACCTGCCTCTTGCTCAGGGTAGAGGTGGGAAAGAGCAGCCCAGCAGCCTCCACCCCATCCCCAACTCAGCACCAGCCTTCCAGGTTTGTGTGGATGTGCAGAGGCAGGCAAAGGACATGAGCTTGGGTCCCCAGAACCCCAGCCATGAGCCAAGGGGAGCCAGGGAGCTAAGTGTAACAACTCCTAGTTTAAACCAGCCCACCTAGGGCTGGGGATTTAGCTCAGTGGTTCTGGTGCCTGCCTCATAAGCACAAGTTCCCGAGTTCAATCCCCAGTACCAAAAAAAAAAAAAACAAAAAAAAAAACAGCCCACCTCACCTGCTGTCCCTCCTCTGCTGCTCCCAGGGCAGGCAGTGTGGCTTAGTTCTAGCTTTCAACTTGGGGGATCCTCATGCCATCCTCAGATGAGACTGAAGAGGGTAAAGGTCCCCCGTTTGTCTCTACCTGGGGTAAGAAAGAAAAATGGCCATTCAGTGTTGAGCTCTCAGTCAAGGTCTTCAGTGACAGATAAGCAGCAGTAGAAGCTTCCAAAATCTGTCACTGCTTCCAAAGCCCTGGTCTTGTGTGTGCCAGCAGCTCGCACCCAGGACAGACTGACCTTTGACAGTGTACCCCCAGAGCTCAGCTTGACACCAGCCTGCATGGCCCCAAGAGAAGTGGGACACCAGTTAGGGGCCAGGCCAGGGCTGGTGAATCAACTCCTGGAATGAGGTGGCTCATTAAAGTCCCCCGGACAGACGGACGCCAGTTGCCCGCAGAACGGGTTCTGGGCGCGGGCAGGCACATTCTTCTCCTGTCAGACCTTTGTTGTGTTTTGAGGGGGCGAGAGCTGGGGCCTCTTCCGAAACTCCAGTACTCTCATACTTACCCTTCCTCCCTTATTAGGTTCCTCTATCTTCTCCTACATCCCTTTCTGGAGAGAGAGAGAGAGAGAGGGAGAGAGAGAGAAAGAGAGAGAGCGAGCAATGGCCCTGCCTGGGTCCTTGGCTGTCTCTCTCACCAGCTTCAGTCAGGGAGTGGAGAGCCCAGCTCATGGGTCTGAAACCTCAAATCTATGGCCTAAGTCCCTTTCTGACTCACATCCTTTTCTATCCCAAGCCCCATCAATTGATTGATTGATTGATTGATTGTACTGGGGATTGAATCTAGGACCTTCACACTAAGGTATACCCCTAATTTTTTTTAGTTTTCATTTTTAGACAGGGTCTCATTAAGTCACTACATTGCCCAGGCTGGGCTCAAACTTGTGATCCTCCTGCTTGAGCTTCCCAGGGTGCTAGAATTATAGGCATGGGTTGCCATACTGGCCATCCCAGGGCCCTCTTGATTTGTCCTTCCAAAACTTGGGAAATGTTCCTAGTTTAAAGATTTTAAGTATCACGCTTTGGCTATACTAACTGAAATTTTAATTGAAAAACTAGACTGTTTTTCCCCAGCTCTGTTGGCTTTGAGATTTGTCCTTCTGGGTCAGATTTGGCCAGTCCTCATCAGGACTAGGGCCCAAAGTCGGCAACCAAGCCTCCCTGGCCCGTTCAGTCTAAGGTGCCTACCTTAGGGAGCAGCTGTGTCAAAAGCTGCCAGGTATCGGTGCTGCCAGTGCCAGAGGGAGCCCAGCCTGACAGCCACAGCAAGCGAGCGGTCCACTGTGGGGGAGGGTTGCATAAGCGCTGGGCAGGCCGCCCAGAGACTGTTACGAGCATCCACCTGCTGCTCCCTGACCTCCTCCCTCTCCACCCACCTGGCCTGTTTGCCTGTGGTGCAGGGCCCAGCCCAAGTCAGGAGCTTGGAGGCCAATGGGCTGCAAGAGCAGGGACCAGCTAGGCCAGGCAAGAAAGAGGCTAAGACCACCTGAACCCCAAGGCCAGCAGCTAAATCTGCTTGGAGGAGAGACGTGGAAGGGCCCAGACTACTAGTGATCCTTCCAGGGCCAGGATGAGCCTCAAGGAGCTGTTGCTGACCAGGCTCTCAAGTGGTGCCCTTTGTCCCTACAAGACTGAGGACAGGCATGGAATCCAGAGGGACTGGCCCAGGTGGGGCAGGCAGACAGCTCTGCAGGCATAATTGGCAGGGCAGTTCGGTCCTCCCAGTTCCGCTAAGACACAAATTACTCAGCGGGCAGTGGCCCTTGGCTGGCGTCACCTGTAATTACCTTATTGGGGCGGGGAATGGTGGGTTGGGAGCAGCCCCATTCTGCTCCATGCCCTCGAGGGGAGGGACAGAAGCTCCAGGTTCCAACCATGTCCTTGCTGGGGAACTTTCTGAGACCTGACTGGATCCTCTTTTCTCCACATGCCCTCACCTGGCTCCTCTTCTCCACCCAGTCAGCCTGGGCTTCTGCCCACCACAGCCCTACCGAGAGCCAGAGCCATCAGTGGCTGAACCTCCTTCCTGCTCCCTGGCTTTGGACATGAGCCTTCGGAACTCCAGCTATGGTGTGGCCCCCGGGCCCTGTGTGGTGGCCCAGCTGCCCTCTGAAGACTTGGGCTGCCTGACAGATGCCCAAAGCAGAGACCAGGGCTTCTTGCGCACCAAGATGAAGGTAATGACTCTAAGACCATCTTGAGGACCAGGTCCACGTGTCCAGCTCACAAGACATGGTGCAAATGAGACACAGGTGGAAACTAACCTTGATCCTCAGCCAGGGCTTCTGTGGAGCACTTAGGTGGAGCATAGACAGGTCTAAAGTGGGAACATTTAGCCCTTTCCAGTCAGTGTCCCTGAGATATCCAGTATAGCAAGGAGAGCCATAGGAAGAGCCACCCAAGTTTCAGACAGACCCATGAGGTGGGAGCCTGGCATGGGTGCATCTCCTGGGCTCTCCTATCTGGGCTGTAACCTGTGTGAGGCCTGGAGTTGGTGCTATAGTTAGCTGTTTCCTGAAGCAGGTGGCAGTGACTACCTTTCCTAGGATTGTGTCTCCAGCCCATCAGCATCCAAAGCTGTACTCTAGGGCAGGGTGCCATGTACAAGGCAGCAGATGCCCCTGCTTCCAAGGACAACACCAAAAAGAGGCTGGCCCTGGCTGGTCTGCACTCCTGTGAGCTCCAGGACTGGGAAGCGTCCACCAGCAGTGTTGGAAGGGTACCCCTCTACTGTGCCAAAGGGCTGCAGACAGTTGGCAGTGGAGCCATCCTTCCCCTAATGCCTTTGGAGGCCAAGTGTGTGAAGTTCCTGGAAGGCAATGAGCCAATGTGTTTAGTCATTGGTCCTAGCCAGCTGGGCCCCTCCTGACATTCACAGTGCCCCTTACCCACCTAGGGCCCTTGCCCCACCCCTTGGACCCCTGGGGGTAGAGAGAGCAAAACAGAGGGGACGGAATGGCAGAGGAGCCAATGGAGTGGAGTGAATCCTGGCCCAAAGGTCCTGACCAGCTGGCAACAAGGGGTGCCACAAGCAGAACCAGATAAGAGTGCTGAATGGGAGGTATGGTGTGATTGGGGGAGTACCCAATGACAGGACCACCCACAGAGAACAAGTAACCTCTAGCTGCTAACAGGTGAAGGTGGAGAGTTCCTGCTGCCACTTCGAGCACCACTTTCAAAGGTGTCTGGTGACTCCCAGGACTCTCAGATGATCCCAGAGAGGGAGAGGGAAGATGGTAGAGATGGAGCAAGACTGGCCCAAGTGACAGGCACAAGCTCGTGATACCAGTCTTTCCACTTTTGTTCAAATTTAAAATTTTCTATCATGAAAAAAATAATAAAAATTCACAGGCAAGAAGATGGGAAAAGGATATGAACTGTGTCAGGCTTGGCTCCAGTTAAACTAGAGAACTGGGCTGGCCTAGCCAGGGACTCCAGACTCACAGAGGTGCCATGGCCTGGGATACATCTTCCTGTGCTGAGGCAGAATGAGAATGAATGGCAAAAACTATAGAAAGGCCAACATGCCTCAATTAAGGGTAAATTTGCTTACTGATGCAGCAACCATGTCTGAGGGTTGTTTCCCCTCTTGGTATGGTTAAGAAGAGCCTGTGTGGCAGCTTCAAAAGGGAGCTCAAGACCCAAACAGGAGGCAGCACCAGTGAGCCAGAAGTTCCTTTAGCCCCACACTGCCCATCTCTGAGCTTTGGTCTCTGGAGGTGACACTGGAAGGTGCTGGGACCTAGTGTTTATGTTTCCCAGACTGCAATCCCAACTTCTGGAATCTGTCACAAATAGAGTCTTTGCCCACAGGTGACCACAGGGGATAGTCCCAGTGGAGACCTCTTCACCTGCCACATCTGTCAGAAGGCCTTCACCTACCAGCGTATGCTGAATCGCCACATGAAGTGTCACAACGACGTCAAGAGGCACCTCTGCGCATACTGCGGGAAGGGTTTCAATGACACGTTTGACCTCAAAAGACACGTCCGGACCCACACCGGTAAGCAGGAGCCAGTGGCCAGGAGGGAGCACCTCAGTGCTGCCTGTCTGAGGCCCCATGTGGAGACTCCAGGAGCCTCCTTGACGATGGGAGCCCAGGAAGGGCATCTTGGAGGTCAAGGTGGAATCCCCCTGAGTTGATCAATGAGGACTTTAGGGTTGAGAATCACTTGGGAAATTGGTGCTGGACAGGCCTTATTCATCTCTCTGCCCTAGTCACCTGTCCTGGCTTTTCTGGGTCTGAATGCTGGTGACAGGTGCTGAGGTCCCTGTTAGGTCCTTATGCCAGGCCCTGTCTTCCACAGGTGTGAGGCCCTACAAATGCAGCCTGTGTGACAAGGCCTTCACCCAGCGCTGCTCCCTGGAGTCTCACCTCAAGAAGATCCACGGTGTGCAGCAGAAATATGCATACAAGGAGCGCCGGGCTAAGCTGTACGTGTGTGAGGAGTGCGGCTGCACATCCGAGAGCCAGGAAGGCCATGTCCTGCACCTGAAAGAACATCATCCCGACAGCCCATTGCTGCGCAAGACCTCCAAGAGGGTGGCCGTGGCCCTGCAGAACACTGTCACTTCCCTATTGCAGGGCAGCCCCCACCTCTGAGTAGCACAGCTCAGGGGTGCTTTTGAGGGCCCTGAGAGGGTCCAGGTTTGGCACACTGCTGCCCAACCAGTCTACCCTCCTGCAGCCTCTTGCCAGAATACCTGTGATCAGGACTGGAGCCCCCCCAACACACACCGTGCCTTAGTCTCCCCCATAGACAGGTGCACTCCTGAGGGCTTGGCACTGACCTCTATTCCTTTCTGTACATTTATCTTAGGAGCAGAGGCCACTTGGGGCATGGGAAGATGTGTGGGTCTGGGCAGGGGCAAGACCAAGTGATTTGAAGCAGCTACCTGCATAGACAGGTTCCCCTGGCAGTAGTACTTCTGGGGGATGCAGCAAGAGGAGATCCTGTTGCCCTTGCTTCTGAGCACAGGGTAAGGGCTTCCGGGTCCCCGGGGACAACAGAATCAAGAACACTGACAAAGAGCACCCCTGCAAACAACCACAGTGGAGAGCTGGTGGCGGTCCCCACCTGCAGGGCTGTAGCAGGGGACTCTGCCCTCTGACAGAGGCACCCATGTGCACAGCTGTGTATGTATAGTTGCACATGCATGGATGTGTAGCCCTGCTCAGTGTATGCTAGCACATGTGTGTACCAGGTATGTGTGTGGATGCACACCGGAGGCCTTTCCACATATCACCTCATTTTTGGAATCTTTTTTTTTTGGTACCAGTGATCAAACTCAGGACCTTGCGCTTGCGAGGGGGGCGGCAGAACCATTGAGCTAATTCCCCAGCCCACATATCACCTCGTTTTTAAGAAATCAATCATATAAAAACAAAAAAGAAATCAATCATAAGGTGCCAAGGAAGTTTCATTTCCTTTTTTTAAAGATGACAAATGTACAGATATTAATATATACTTTGGTGCCCATGGCTACTGTTTTTAAGAGAGGGATGGAGCTGGCTTTTCTCCACCCCTGTGTGGTTCTATTTATCCCGGACATTTCAAACCTTTTCTGTGCCTTGGTCTAGGGGTGACTGCCTGACCCACCCCCATTCTTGGAGATATTTAACCAAATGAAGATCTTCCATGAGGCCCACTCTGAGGGTTTCTTGTCCTCTGTCTCTCCCCTTCTGCTGGACAGTGCCTCATTGCTGCTGCCCTTCTGTCCCATCCTTTCTTTTTTTTGGTACTGGGGATTGAACTCAGGTCCTTGCGCTTGCGCAGCAGGTGGCAAAACCACTGAGCTAAATCCCCAGCCCATGTCCCATCCTTTCTTGACAAGCCCAGCTTTCCTGGAGAGCCTGTGTGCTTCTGGGGGGCTGTAGAGGCCAGGCAGGTGCAATGCCAGGTCTCTGATGCTGAGTCCACTGCCTGAAGTACAAAGGCAAGCACAGAGCCAGGTTGAAGGCCAGCCCTTTGCCTGGGTAAGTCAAAAACCTGAGCATAGCAGCAAACAATTGAGATAGAATCATAACACATCAGAAACTTCCAGAGAGAGGAGAGTCTTAGATGGTTAACACATTTTCTTTGTAGCCTTTTTTGTTTTCCAAATGGCCAGGCTGAGGATTTGAGTGCCTGTGGAGAAAGGTGTCATTGTTGGGCTGGTTGGATTCTCTGAGGGAATGAGCAGATTCCCTCATGTGTCTGGGCTTCCTGTGATAACAGGAAAGGGTTTGGATCAGAAGGTGTGGGTCAGAGGAGATACAGTCATCCTGCCGGAAAGCAAGACTGAAGACAGCCATGGAACTTGGCAGACCGGGCAGCCCCTGGAAGCCAAATCCCAACACAACAAGCCTGGCCTCCCTGCCCAGATGGCCTGGGGTCTGTACAGACCTGGCTCAAGCCCAGGTCCAGGCTGACCAGAGAGGAAGGAAGCTTCTTGGACTGTCTCTGAACTGTGTATAGATTAACTCTGAGGACTTGTTTCATTTTTCTTTAGTATGTCTGGGGAGCTGCTATATTCTGGAAGTCCTAGAGTGTAAAATGATGTTATCCAGAAGCTGTTTATGTTTACATCCCTGTATCCCTGGGTTCATTGCCGATCTGAGGCAGTTGTGAGGCTCTGTGTTGTCTGTCTTATTTTATAACCTTCCCTCTAAGTAGTAAAATCAGAGAACTGTTTTCTGTTTCTGATTTTTTAATCAGATGGGCTTTTCTCCCCATGCAAGGAAATTCAACTTGGCAGAGAATAGTTGGAGAGCTGACGCAAGATCTTACATCCAGCTAGCAGTGGAGTGGGGACAACCAGCCAGCCAGCTCAGGGTCAGAGTTGGGAGAGGACTTGGTAGACCTCTAGGTGTCCATACTGGAAGGGAATGTGGCCTTACCTGTCATTTACCCAGGACCACTCTGGGGACTCTGCTCCCTGAGCCCCAGTTCAAGGTTCATCACACAAGGCCTGGGCCACTGGAGCACATCCTGGGAGGCATGAGAAGGCTGGTGTCCCACTGTGGTGAGAAAAATTATTGTTCTGTCCTCAGTTTCACTGTGAGAAGTCTAGAGGATTGGAAAGGCCCTGTTCTGTCTCTTTAAATAGTGGCCACAGGATTTCTCTTTTCTGGGGAAACTTCCTCTGGAAAAGGCCAATCAAACTCCATTTCACACATCCCTGGGAGCGGAACCATTGTTGGTGCCCCTGATGGTTAACTGCTGTGTCACTTTCAGGAGAAAGCACAGCATAGGAAGCCAGAGCCAGCGAAGGTAGCAGATTCTTAAACCTCCCTCCAGCCTCTGCTCTCCTCACTCAGATGAGTTCGGCACAGGTCTTCAAGTCTTAGGAAAACCCTTCCCCAGCAGGGCTGGCCCTTAATGTTCTCCAGACTCTCCAGCTGGTGGGTGCCATGGGGGAGACAAGAAATGCAAGGGGTGGAGAGAAGAGATTAGTGGAGGTCAATATATAACTAAGGACAAATGGTGTGGCCCCAAAAGGAATCTGAAAGAACAAAGGCTTCTCAGAAAAGGAGGGGCTCAAGCTGGGGAAAATAGGGTGCCTGGGCAGGGTAAGATGGCAGAGCTGGAGGACAGGAGTGTGCCAGAGGCAGACACTCCACCTATCCCTAGCCTAAGTCAAGGTTCAGTCTGTCACCACAGGCACTGCAGGAGCCCCAAAGTGGGGCTGGGGAAGCAGTAGGAACTGAGAACACAAGAAGCTTTGAGACGAGAAGGGTGGGGCCTTATCTGGAAAGGCAGAGCCCTATTCTTCCCAAAACAAAGCAGCAAGAGCAAGAGGGAAGTTTTACAACTATAAGGGCTGCTCCAATTTATACTCTAGATCTGTGTGCTTTTTCTAATTTTTTTTTACAATGAACATATTTTTATAATTGGAACAAAATAAAGTTATAAAGCAATTTAGTGGTTTTAGTTGACTTGAAGTTCAACACAACAAAGATGAGGCTGCCTCACTTCAATAAGAAGCAAATGAGGGGCAGGGGATTTAGCTCAGTGGTGATGCCGCCTGCCTCACAAGCACAAGGTCCTGAATTTGATCCCCGGTACGGAAAAAAAAAAGACCGGATCTACAGCCACTGATGATCATTGGGTGGTTGTTGCAACCCAACAGCCCAATCAGCTTTTGCTGGGGATTTGGCTCAGTGGTTCCACCCCCTGCCTTGAAAGCGCAAGGTCCTGAGTTTGATCCCCAGTACCAAAAATAAATAAAGAAAGAAAGAAAGCAAGAAAGCAAATGCAATCTTAGATGATATCATACAAGGGTGGCATCTGCTTTCCTGGTCCCCAGGGTCAGTAGGTGACAGGACAAGACCTGTGGCTTCTAATCAGGAGACTGGGTTTAAGTCCAGTGCTCTCCCACTGTCTGTGATCGTGAGCAAGTGACAACCTCTCAGTATCCTCATCTGAAAAATGACCTCGTGGGTCTTGGACCGGGGATTTAGCTCAGCAGCATAGTACCTGCCTGGCAAACACAAAGTCCTGAGTTCTATTCCCGGTACAAAAAAAACCAAAAAATGAGGTGGGTCTTAAGTTCAAAAGTCTTTTCTGCTATAGAGTCTTTAGGGTCCCATCTGGATAAAAGCCTGGAAGAAGCCCACATGGAAATTAGGACACCAGAGGCTGGGGAGGTGTCCTGTGAGGGGAGGACCATTGACAAGGGCACCAGCCCTGAGAAGAGGGAGAAGTTTCTCCAGCTGGTTCCTGCCACAGAGCCCAGGCAAGCAAGAAGTGAGAGTTAGATGGTGCTGACCTCATCTTGGAAAGCAGAAGACCCTCCCAGGCCCTGGCATAGCTTGATTGACAGGAAATAGAAGCCAGCGCCCTGACTGTATGCCTATTAGCCATGCCCAGGGAGCCACATGAGGAAGCATGAAGGGTCTCAATTGTAGAACTGCAGCCTGGATAAAATAATCTCCAAGGTGCTTCTGCCCATGAAATCCTGTAGGATAGGGGCAAAGTGCTATGGCCATGACTTGTAGGTCTAAGAGCATTCTCAAGAAGGCAGATGGTGAAAAGGCCGATGAACAGAACAGGATGGAAAGAGAGCACTGAAAGAGTGAGATCGGCTGGAAGGCTGTGCCCGACTCTGGGTTTGGGGTGATGAAGACCCGCTTGTTGTAACAAGGCGTTCCCCTTGTCTTGCCCCTGGGTCCACGCTCATATCCAAAACCAAACTGCTTCCTTTGGAGCCCTACTTGCCCATTTCCACACTCAGAAAGTCTGTTGTGAGCTTAATCTACTGCCCCAGGTGGCTCTGTTGGCTCCTCTGACCCATCAGAGGCTTCTCCCTCTACCTCCCCCTGCCCTCCTTACTGGCAGTTCCTCCTGGGGCTGGACCTGTGGGTGAAAAACTGGGGCCTGCACCACAGGAGAGGTTGAATCAGATGTGAGGAGCCTGGTCAGCCAAGGGATAGACTGCAAATTAGGTTTTCCAGGCCATTTCCTGAGCATAAGAGCTGGGAACCAAGTGGCTGACTTCCTGTGTCCCTCACTGTGTACAGTTGTACAACCTGACCTCACGACACCTGAACCTTGGATAGTGCTAAGTTCCATATACACTAGTTTTCCTACACTATGACAAAGTTTAGTTTATGATTCTTTTTTTTTTTTTGGTACCGGGGATCAAACTCGGGTCCTTGTGCTTGCGCAGCAGGCGGCAAAACCGCTGAGCTAAATCCCCAGCCCACAAAGTTTAATTTATGAGGCACAGTAGGAGATTAACAAAATAATAAAATAGAACAATTATAACAATGTACTGCAATAGAATTTGTGTGAATATATATTCTCCCTCTTGCTCTCTTAAAAATGCGAGATTTACAATTTGACATTTTCAGACCACGGTTGACCTCCACTAACTGAAACCATGGAAAGTGAAATCCCATGGCTAAGGGATCTGCTCTGAAGTTGGGGAATATTGGTGTCTTATGCCATTCAATCATTAATTTTTTTATATATATTTGTGGTACTGGAGATTAATCCCAGGGCCCTCACACTATGATACAGCCCCGACCCTTTTCAAATTTTTTATTTTGAACAAGGTCTCACCAAGTCTCTATGCTGCCCAGGCTGGGTTCCAACTTTCAATCCTCCTGCCTCAGCTTCCCAGAGTACTAAGATTATAGGCACTGGTCACTATGACTAGCTGTAACTCAGGAATCTTAAAATGGGCCCAGAGATGTGAGAGGTGGGAATCTAGGTCACCGTGTAACCTGCCTAAATCTCAAAGACAGCAGACTTACCTATGTTCTGACTTTGCTCCCCACGGCAGACCTGAGGGGCAGCTCACAGGCCCCCTCCCATCTTCACTGTTCCCACTACCACCCCCATTGCCCTTAGACAGCAGGAGAGAGCCCAGCATGTCCTGGCTCCTGGGCCAAACCGCTCATGAGCAGCATGTCCCATTCCACAGGCCAGAGGAACACCAACACGCAGAGTGGTGGGTCAAACCAAGAGAGGCTCCTGGGGTGCTGATAGGCCACATGTCACTTACTATGACCCCAATAGTTCTTGGAGCACTGTTTTGATTCAGCATACATATAAACAGTCCTGTAACCACAGCTAATCACCACTTGAGTTTATTGAGTTCCTACTACGCACTGAGCAGCATCGAGCTGGGCTTCTCTCTGACATCATCTCTAATCCCCACAATAAATCCAAGGAGGTAGCTATTATTGTGGCTATTCTTAGACAAAGAAACTGAAGCTCAGTTGCTCAAGGTCACATGGCTAGTGAATGACCTGAGGTCTACCAGATGGACACTCGAGTTTGTGCTCTTGCCTCTCAAGCCCTCAACAATTGTGAAGTGGGAGACCTTCTCTATTCCATTCTGCATTTGTCCTCTGGGCACAAAGCACCGACTCTCTGCCAGGGTTTGAGGATGCGAAGATTAGACCATCTCTCTCTAAAAGTTCACTTTGGGTGAAGGAACCAAAGATGGTCCAGCCCACATCTTGGAAGGAATGGGTGTGCCGGCAGTGAGATCAGAAAGAGCCGGCAGGGCTGATGCCCAAGCTTGGGGATTGGCATGGAATCTAACCTCAAATAGAAATCTTTCAAGCTCCCAAATGTCACTCCATGTCAACAGAAAGGGGAAGGAGGAAGAAACGGCTCTGTTGAGCACCCACCTGGAATCCCATCGGACCTTCCAACAATCCTGAGTCATTGGTACTGTTATTGTCATTTTATAGATGGGGACAGTCAAACCTAAAGAGGCTCGCGTGCTTCCTGGCAGAGTGGGACATGGGTGCTCTCTCTAGAGCATCACACCATTTTCACAGAAGTGTGGAAATTCAAGTGTGGACACACCTAAGCCCAACTGCAGGGAAGAGCCAAGGACCTCGCAGGGAGACCAAGAGGGCTGAGGCTGGCGCTTGCCAGGGGACACAGGTGTGTTTGTTTCTCTAGGTCACAGCCACAGTTGTCTTCAATGTTCCAAACCCAGAGAAGAGGCAGGTAGGGGAGAGCACAAGGAACCACTTGGGTGATCCAGAGTAGGTCAGAACATTCATTCCAAAGCTGCAAGATATTGGGCGTAAACTCCCAGCACCCATCTGGACATACCCTGACCTCCTCCCTACAGCCCCAGTTTTCCACTGTTATGGAAGAAACTCATCCTGTCCTCACCTCCTCTGCTGGGCCTGTCCAGCCAGATCCCGACCAGCCCGCTCCCTGCATCCTCTGCCTTCTCTGCCCCTGGGGACTCCAGGTAACAGGACCAGGCGCCTCCCCCTCTCCAGCATGGGATGAGTTGCTGAAGGAGAGCAGGAGAACTGGAAGGACATAGGTCCCTTCTGCCAGCAGCACAGACGACCTGCCAGTGGTAATAACAGGGCAAAGGAACGGACCCGCCTGACTAGGGGGAGGAGGGCAGGCTGGCAGCTAGCAGCCTGTGCCAGAGACCCTGACGCTCAGGGCACTGCACAGAAGCAATAGGGGTGCTGGGGACCAGGTCTTTGTTCTTGCTGAGACAGTACTACTTCCTGCCCATCCTCAAGAAAAGGATGCCCCCTTAGATATCCCTCCTTTTGTTCTCTTCTACCTCTCGGAAGTTTTAAAAGTTCCATGCTCATGTCAGGGTTTCCTCAAGCATTAAGTAGGGGCTCCTGGGTGTGTACCCAAAGTCCCCAGGTAACAGCTGGTATGAGTGTGTGTGTGTGTGCATGTGCGCACACGTGTGGGTGTGGTGAGTTTCTGGAAGTCAGGGGAGAAGGAGCTGCATTCCTGGGGTGGCCCTTACAGAGATTAGTGCCCAGGTGGGGAGACATATCTTTCCTGAAGGAGGACGGCTGTTTTCAGGGAGAGCTCCTGAGGTGGACCCCTTCTACAAAGTTTGCATTGTTTAGGGTTTGGAATTTCAACTAAGATGTTTGGACTGGGAGGAATTTGTCAGACAAAAAGGAGTCAAAAAAAAAAAAAAGGAGTTGAGAAAAAGCCCAGAATCCCTAGTCTGATGGGGAGAAGGGAGTCAACATGTGTACAATGCAAAGTGGGTCACTAAAATGTGACGTCAACACATGCCTTTGGCACAAACTTAGCCTTCATATAAAGAGTTCTTGGGTAGAGCCAGATGGCAGCTGGGTAAGGTCCTCTAGCAATGAGAGAAGGAGGTTCTTACATATGCATAAGAGAAAGAAAATACATACTATGGAAAACTGGCAAATTAGTATGGATGAGCTATTCATAAGAATGCTTCAAATAATAACAATCACGTTAAAAAATCAACTTCCTTCAAAACCAAAGAAAAATTAGATACATTTTACCTATAAACAAAAACCTATTTTTTAAAAACCTGTAATAGGGACAGGGATTTAGCTTAGGGGCACTGTACCTGCCTCTCAAGTGCAAGGTCCTGAGTTCGATCTCTGATACAAAAAAAACAAAAAACAAAAAACTATAATAAAACTCGTTAATCTTGGAAAAGGAGGAGCAGCAAAAAGTATTTGGCTCTAGAGTACCTTGAAAATTACAGACATTCCTCATTTAATGATCAAATTACCTTCCTGCGAGGAGGTCGTTAAATGAATTGGTCGCTAAATGTGGAACTGTATATAGTATGTACATTACAATATTCAGAACAAAGAAATGGTCAAAGGAAACTTCAATTTGAGGACTTTGCTTTTATTTGCATAACTCTTACAGGCAATACTGTAATGTATAACAGAACATAAAACTACAGCACTATATTATACAGTACAATCAGCAAAAATTACAGTACTGTAATAAGCAAGGTATACTATACAAAAAAAGACATTGAGACTCTATAAATAAGATGTGCAGAACTGTACAAAAAAAAAGAGATGAACCATAAGTCTGAGCAGTGGGTTGTAAGCCTGGACAGTCTGTAAACAGGTCATTCAATGAGGAATATCTGCATAATGAAGTTGAGCATGACAATCACAGCACTGAGGCACATGGTGAGTTCCAGGCTGATCTGGACTACAGAGTGAGGCCCTGTCTCTTATACTTTTTTTTTTGGTACCGGGGATTGAACTGAGGTCCTTGCGCTTTCGAGACAGGCAGCATAATCACTGAGCTAAATCCCTGGCCCGTGAGGCCCTGTCTCAAAAAGACCTCTCCAGGCCCTGGGATTTAGCTCAGTGGTTCTGCCACCTGCCTCGCAAGCACAAGGACCTGAGTTCAATCCCTGGTACCAAAAAAAAAAAAAAAAGACCTCTCCAAGGATATATGTGTCAACTAAATAAATATTTTATAAAAATAGTTCAGGAAAATATTTACAATATATTAAATTAAAAAACAAGTCCCCAAACAGTATTATGGAGTAGGTACATTTGCCATTTTAATTAATTTAAAGCAAAACATTTATTAAAATTTGCCATTTTTATAATTTTATAAATTTAGGTAACTCCATACATATATCTATCACACAAGTTATAGAAGACTATATACCACTGAGTTTGGAAGACTAAAGTTATTGCTCAATGGCAGAATGATGATTTTTATTATCTTCTTGTTTTTCTAGATTTTGTACTTTTTCTACAATATTCTCCTATTGCTTTTGTCATGAAAGAAACTTTGGAGAAAGAAAGGGCCCTTGGCAAAGGAAATGTTAGAGTCCTTTGCTTTATGTAGATGTTCTTCCCTGAGAAGTGTACTCTTTTCCCACTGGATGGTCATAGAAATAGGGCAGAAAGTGAATGGGTGGTAAGAAGAGTGAGAGAACAAATTGAGGAAAGATCACCAGAATCTGCCCTTGATGTCACTCTGAACTCTAAAGAGTTTGATAACATTGTATAGGAAGCACCAAGGATTTGCGTCAGAGGATATCCTGGTTGTGTTGTTTTGTTTGTGGCACTGGGGATTAAACCCAGGGCTTATATACTAAGCTACACCCCCAACCCTTTTTTATTCTTTTATTTTGAGACAGGATCTCACTAGGTCAGTAAGTTGTCTAGGCTGGACTCAAACTTGTGATCCTCTTGTTTCACCCTCCCAGAGGGCTGAGATTACAGGTGTACCCCACTATACCTGATTCAGGGTGAACTGTTTGAACCCAAGGAATTTAGACTCTGGGGAAAAATTACCTTTCTGAAAAAAATGAAAATAGAAGGAAAAAAATGGAAACAAAGCTTTTGTACAAAGCGAGGGGAGGGGGCAGGAGGGGGAAATGGGATAAAATAAAATTTATTAATAAAAAATTACCTTTTCTGAGACTCAATGTCTATAATGCAGAATAACAGTAATGCAGGATTATTACAGAGATTAAATAAAATGAGTTGCTTAGAAAGTATAAACCTCTAAACAAATGTTGGAGGTAATAGTTAATGACATTCATCTCTGGTTTAATTTTGGCAAGAAAGGTGATCAGCTGTGGTCAACTTTGCATCAACTGTTGAAAACACTGGGCATGCTAAAAATGAGAGACGATTTTCCCATATGTTTCAGGCAACCTTGGATTTCCCAGTCCATAATAGAATACAGAAATAAACTTTGAGCTCAGAGGAATGCATCTGGCAACCTTCTGACCACTTTGAAGAAAGACTAAAAAGCCCCTGATGAGAAACCCCTGGTTAGTCACATGGTGAGCACTGAGAGGGAGGAGAAAATGGCCCCAAACCAAAAGATCTGTGACCTTCCTCACCTGTACTTGTTTACTGTTCTGGAAAAATGCTTGGGGGTGAGTTGGGTGGACCAAGGATGCCACAGCTTGTCATCTAAGGAGACTGGGAGGGGCTGGGCAGTGATTCAGGTTAGATGGGTCCCCACCCTGCACGAGGCAGGTATGTACGGGCATGAATCATAAGCCCCTCTTGTTTAGAGCTGGTCAGCTAGTTCTTACAGCCCCACTCTTGGCTTTTACACTGTATGGTCCTGACTTCTTCAAAGAGTACCACCATCATCAAGCCACCTGAATGGAATGATTTATTCATCATGACAAGCTTTCTAAGGCCTGAGACTCATTCTTGACTATGCCACTCTTAATTCCTTCAAATGAGACATAATCCTCTTTTTTGTCTTCTTTTCTTGCTTCTTTGCTCCTTCTAGAATGCCACTTCTCCTGCCTTTCCTTCTTAGTTCCTTTTTTTCCTTTTTTGGGATCCTTTGCATCGCTCTTCCTCCCTTACTTCCTCCATTTCCTTCTTTTTCTCAAGTCCACCTCTGTCTCTGGCTTCAGATCCAGCCAGCAACTTCCTCTGTGTTCGTCATATCGTGGGCATCTGCCAGGAGCCACACAATGCCTGGTGTCCTGAGCCCAACCTCAGATAGGATCATGTGGTGAGGGGGCACAGACAGTGTGACAGCTGCTGGCCACCCAAGGAGGGAGCTGCCCCTTCCCACTGGGGGGGACAAAGGCTATGGGGTCACAGGCTCGTTCACCCTTGGGGTTTTTTGTTTGTTTGTTTGTTTTTTCCTTTCGGTACTGGGGACTAACCCCTTCTTTGCCTTGTCCAACATAGTCAAGTTCTCCTCCTACCACTCCTGCCAGCACCCTCCTCCCTCGCTTCTCCATGGCTTTATCTATCTACCCCTAGCTGGTGCTGACATGCCCTAGACAGAAAGCACTGTGGCAGGGGTGGTTTTGCCTGGTGAATGGACAGACACAGGGCTCCTTGTCAAGGGTGGGGATAGGTGGTCAGGAAACAGCACTCAGAACTCTCTGCTGCCTCACAGCCCTGTGCTGCTGCCTCCCCATTCTAGGCTCTTCTGTGTATCCCCGCTATCCAGCGGAGTGTCAGTGTTGGGAGGGGAGTTTGTCCTGTCTCCTTCAATCTTTAAAACCCCACCCACTATGTTTCTTCTAATCCGAATCTCATTTCGAAATCTCCTGCCCAAGGGGTTTCTCAACCCTTCCCAGTTTTGCATCAACCTGCTGATTACAGCACTCCTGGATGAGGAATAGAGACATTAGGTGGGACCTGGCCTGGCACTGTGCCCTGGAGACACTCCTGTGCCTGCAATAGTCATCCGACTGGTGGCATCTGGACAAACAAACCTCTTCCCCGCCTTATCTTCCATGAAGGAAAAAGCCAAGCAGGCTCCAGCTAAGAAGAAGGACCAGCTGAATGGCAAATAACATGACCATATTCTTTCCCACCTGCATGGGGGGATCCTCTTTAGGTAGCCCATGACATCCTGTCCCCCAAAGCATCTTTGTGGAAGCCAGGCCAGCCCTTCTCAGGGAGCCATTCCACAGGAATACCTTTTAGCTCCCTACCTCTGGCTAAATGAGGTTGACTCTAGCTACAGGAAGCCTGCCCCAGGAGCAGCCTCCAGAGCAAACACGCCACCTCTGTGAACTAGGTCAGACTTTTACGTAGTCCACTAAAGACATCGGCACAGTTATCCTCCAGAGGACACTGCAGGCAGGTACAGGGTTAGAATGTTGACCTGGGTCCCTGTGTCATGTTCTAGCCAACAAAACCTTTGCCTTGATTTTTATTTTAAAAATCCATTCAAAGCCTCAAGTCTGCGTCTAATTCCCTCATGCAAACGAGCAGAGCAGAATACTGACATGAAGCCCCATCCAGAAACTCCTTGCTCCCTAGGAGTGAAGGCTCTGGAATGAGCCAAGCCTTTCTCTCTGCTCCTACACACTGAGGCCAGAAAACACCTGATATCACAGCAAGCTCTTGTTCTTGGCACCCGATGTCGCTCTTGCTTCACTTTGGCTCGGCTCAGAGTCCAGCTGATTGGTTGGTGGCAATCACCACAAGGGAACAGAACTCTCTCCTCCCCACCCACTTGGGCATGTGTGCGAGTGTGCACACACACTTGTGAGCGAGCATGTACATGTGTGAGTATACACACACTCCCCAAGTGAAGAGCCCAACTTTGCAGGAGGAAGGCAAAAGGCTGATAGCCACCTGTGGCCCAGGAGTGCCATGTGGTGGATGGTAGGGAGGAAGGGCCACAGGAAATGGTGAGAGTGAGGCAGGGTCCTGACCCTCCTGGACCAGACCTGGGTGGACCAGGCCACCCTAAACTGTTGGTTGTTGACTTTGGCAACATATTCTTAAAAATCTCAAATGACTCAGAAGACAATCTTAACAGCACAAACATGCATAAATGAAGAGTCCCGACATCAAGGGCAAATTCTGATGGCAGAAACACATCAAGGATGACCTGCAGCCATGGAGCTTGCTGCCTGTCCTTCCTGATGCACTGCCTCCCATGCCTTTGTTGGTACCCAGTGCTGCAGCTCAGCCCACAGTTTTTTATAAGAGCACCTTTTGGCAACCAAATATTCTATTCCCTTCCTTTTGGTTTAATTAAATAGCATAATTAAGTTTCTCCTCCCAGACTCCAGAAACACTGAACCATTTTCACAATCTCTCCCAGCTTTGGTGCTGCCCTGTTCTTGCTCAAAACATCTAGGCTCCTCTTAACAGATTTAATGAGTTCCCTCAACCCCAACTTCCAGGCTGACTCCAGAGTCCCCTTCTGTACCTCCCTCCTTCCTGACATTGTCTCTAGGAAATCCCTTTGTCCTTGAGGCTTTGCTGTCCCCTCATGGGGACAGTAGTTCCTCTCCAGGGCACATAGCTAAAATATTCTTCTGATAAGAAATCCAACTCTTTACCACTCACGAGCAAAAGGTGTTTCAGGGTTAAGGAGATGTCTGACATCCCTAAACATCACAGGCTTAATGAAGCACCATTACCCAAGCAGAGCTGCTGTGGAAAGGGCTTCGGGCCCATAGGTGCCCTTTGGCCACACTTCTGCCTGCAGTGATCAGGCATCATTGCCTGAAAAGCACAATGACATCTAGGTTACAAGGTCTGAGGCTGCCTTGATGTTCCCGGATTCCTGGCCCTCTAACAACTGGGCTGTCTTGAGCAAGAGCTCCCTGGGAAGGTGGGGCTTCCCTGCCCCGTCATTCTGACGCCTCACTGTACTGAGCGAGCAGCTTATCCATTCCCCCACCGCATCCTCTTTGAAAACATCTCATAAAAGTGCATCAGAGGAAACAGTCTTTTCATCCCACCTATTATTAGATCCTGGAGCACAGAGGCTGGAAATATGCAGTCGCCCTGGAGATGATGAAGAGACACAAGTGGCCGGACTAGCATTTAGCCTATTTCTGGAGATTAAGATGGTTGATGTCAAGGTCAGGAATGACCAACTCCAACCAACAGGACCATGTGTGACTGTGTCGGGAGCATTCCTTCTGTGGTCTTGGGCACCACCCCAGGCCTGCAGACAGGAACTGTAGACAGTGTGGATTTATGAGCAGAAGCAAGTGCAGTAATGAATTGGGTTATACTCTTCTTGAGGTAGCTCAAAGGACTTTATGACCATTATCCCATCAATCTTCCCAACATCCAAGGAAGGAAAGAAAGAAGGAAAAGGCAACACTTTCTCATTTTGTCAAATCAAAAATGAAAGGGTGTGGTGGTATACACCTGTAATCTCACCTGCTTAGGACGCTGAGGCAGAAGGATCACAAGTTCAAACCCAATCTGGCAAATTAGTGAGACCATGTCTCAAAATTAAATAAACAGAGCTCAGGATGTGGTAGAGCACCTCAGGGTTCAATCCCTAAGATCACAGGAAAACAGAGAGAGAGGGTGGGGTGAGCTTTTAGGCAAACCAGCCACTATTCACCAATAAGGTCAGTAAAGAAGCACAAATGAACTCAAAACCCGTTCCTGGCTCCCAGCCAGAGCAAATCAGGGAAACACCTTATGGGGGAGCGGGCAACACTCCAGCGGTCTCTGGTAGCCTGACAGGTCAGACTGATTTCAGAAGATGGGCTGAACTTGACCCCTATGCCCTGCCAAGGTACTAAACCACAAATCCCTTCTCCTCTGCCTTCCACAAACTGTGTAAATAACAGAGACGCTCACTTGAGTAATTAGAAGAAAAAACTGTCAGCTAAATGGTTGGAGAAGGTCTAGGTGTGGCTGGAAGCAGTCTGTGTATTTTTTTAAAGCCATACATGTAGACAGTCAAAAGTACTTGTTTAATGAGCTTATAAATTTGGAGTGACTCTTCACATCTCACAGCAAGGTCTGGGGCTCAACTCTTTGAAAATCAAAGAGGCTCCTGGGTGGTGTTCACCCTGACCACTTCCTCCAGAGCCATGCGTGGGTTTCTTCCTCACAGTTTATTTTTCTGCCCAGTTAACCAACCCAGACAATCAAACTCCAGTGTTTTGTGGAGAGGAAATTTACTCTTGGTATTGGGAGATGTTTTGGCTCTTTCCTTCCCTCATAAGAACCCCAAGCTACCCAAAATACCTCTCCCCCGGTGCTAGGATCCTTTACAAATGTGCATGTTTCTCCTAAGAGAGGGGTATGCCTCCTGCTTAATCCTACAAATTCGAAAGATTCTCTAATGCTCAAGTTCAAAGCACTCTAATCTCAGTAATCATGCTTTGTTACAGGGCTTTTCTAGCTTTTCCTATCTGTATTTCTAAGTATTAATTTAACTTAGATTTGCATAATGTACCACAATTTGGCAAACAAATGCTGTGTAGTGTCTCACTTACAGGATGACGAGCACAGCAAACACCCTGTCAGCAACCCTGTGACATGTGACTCCAGTCAGTCAGAGCCTCCAGGGCTCCCCGAGAGGCACCTCAGGGCGTGGCAACTCATCTGCAGCCTCTTTGGGCCATGGTTGGATCTCAAGGTGCTCGTTTGTTCTTCCGTATCCATTTGTTTTTCAGAACTAATATTTGGGATGCTGCTTCAATATTCTCCTCCGTTTCTGATCCATGCCAGCCTGGAGACTAAGACAGAACAAGACTGTAGCTGAACACTTGGTCACCACTTTTTCCAGAGCTTCAAGACAGCGTTGTTAATATACAGGGCTATGCGTGACCTTGCTGTCCCACACCACAGAAGTATCTATTAATTAAACAAATAGACAACCTTATATTAGGTCAACTGCATATATTCTGACTTAAGGCCTTCGTTCCATTCCTTTCTCTCAGGGATTAGAGTATTTAGAGGAAATTTTACTTTTTCTTTTTCTTTTTTGAGGGAATTTTTTAATGACCAATAGGTAATGTTGTCCTCACACTGCTAGAGCCACCCTCTGAATATCCCATGACTTCTGACACCTGTCCTCATAACCAAGTCTCCTATGTGAGTTTCTGGTTTTCCAACTGTTATTCTCACTGATTTTTCCTGTGCTTTCAGGGATAGAACCTGGATAAAGATAAGTTCCAATCCTATGTGTGCTAGTTGTACAGATTTGAGAAAACAATTATGACATACTAAGAATTTACAGTGCACTGGGCATGGTGTTACACCCCTGTAATCTCAGCACTCTGAGAGGCTGAGGCAGGAGGATCACAACTTTAAGCTCATCCTGGGCAATTTACAAGACCTTGCTCAAAATTAAAAATTTAAATAACAACAACAATAACAAAAACAACAAAAAAAGCCTGGGGATGTAGCCCAGTACAAAGGCCCTGAGTTCAATTCCCAGTACTGGGGGGAAAAAGGGAAATTCATGGTACAATAATTTCCAGTCCCACTCTTCCACCACCAAACTAGCTGAAATACAGATGAGTCCTTCCTTAGAGTGACTTACCTCTACTAGATAGGGATCTAAGATCTGTACTATCTCCCTTCCAGCTGAATGAATGCCCAGCTGTCACTTCCCAGGGTTCATTACTAGGAGCCTAGGAGTGACAACTTCCTTTGGAAAGCCTAGTGTCACCCCAAGAGTGCCATCGCAACCTTTCACCCTTGGCAGGTACATAGGAGGGACTAGGAGAGAGGGGTGTCCTGCAGTGCAGTAGCCCGGGTCCAAATGGAGAGACCGCCCCAGGTTGGGGTCAAGAAGAAAGCCTGAGGAACAAAGGAGCTGCCCAAGTCGCTCAGGCACAGGTCTGAGCTGGTAGGCTGAGATAGAAACCAAGTGACAAAACAGAAACACATTCTTAGTAGTGATCCAACTCCACAATTAACTTGGCATTCTATTTTTTTAAATTCATCTCTACAGTGCTTGTTTTCCCTTAGATGTGTGAAATTTTCACTTTTTCTCTTCTTCAGACTTCTTCCAGAGGTGAGCAAATTGAGGAGCACTAGGCTCTGACTCTGTGCATAGGTCATGAGTGAATGGATCATTCTTCTTACACACACACACTCAAATACAACTAACAGATGTGGTGATCAGGCATGCACAGAGTGTTTGGACAAGCAGCCACAGCAGTTATGAGCTATGAAAGGACCTGCCTCTCAGAGCTTTGGTGGCACTAACAGGCTCGTGTGTATATACCTGGCTTTTTCCATCTGCCCATTTAAGAATCTGAAGATTTTTGTTTTATTTTGTTGTTGTTGTTTATTTGAGACAGGGTGTTGCTGTGTAGCCAGGCTGGCCTCAAACTCCCAATCCTCCTGCCTCAGCCTGCAGAGTGCTGGGATTATAGGTGTGTATCATCGCACCTGGCAAATCTGCAGATTTTGCTAAATGGAAGGCTCATCTCCACCTCTTAGTCCTCCCTGTCCCTCTCCCACTTCTCCTCCTCCTTTTTTGATCTAACCTGGGGCCTTGTACCTGCTAAGCACATGCTTTACCACTGGGCTAGACCTCCAGGCCCAAAGGCTAATCTCTTACTGGGTAATCAGATACTTGATTTTCATTTAAGACTGATTTTCCACTGGTAACTGATGATTACTCTTTGATTTTTCTATCTTCCCTTCCCCCTCAAATGTTCCAGAAGGGCATAGAGCATTTACTTAAGTAAACCTAAGCATGAATCTATGGTAAAGACTCTTTCTTTTTTTCTTTCTTTCTTTCTTTTTTTTTTTTTTCAGACAGGGTCTTACTGTGTAGTTTGGAATGGTCTTCAACTCACTACATAGCCCAGGCTGGCCTTGAGTTCATGGTGGTCCTCCTACCTCAGCCTCCTGAGTGCTGGAATTACAGTATGCCTGGCTACTGAAGACTACTTCTATAAAATGAAGTTCCCAAACTTGCTTCCCTCGGAGAGGCTAGGATACATTTTTTTTTTTCTAGAAATAGTCCCCACACACATCCTATTTTCCTCTCGTTTTAAATTTTTTCATTGCCAAATAAGAAGTTTTCCATCTCTACTATAAAAAGGGAGACAACCAATTTCTGCCCTAATACACCAAAACTTCTTTAAGGTTTTACAAATACAAGTAATTATTACCAAAGAACTTGCATTATATGGGAAGAAGTGAAATTAGAAAGACTCTGGCCAGTTCAGGGGGCTATGGGGACCCTCACTCTGCCTGACTGCCTGATCAGGTCACTCCTAAGGAGATGGCTGCCAACAGGCTTCTCAAGTGACCACATCTTCAGAACCAAGCATTGGTGGAAATCTGGCATTTGACAAAGGGCTAGCATGTATTTTGTTTCAGAAATGAAGATTTTCCCAGAAAACTGGCCACAGGGTTGCTCAGGACACCTCTGATAAGAGGCCACCCCACCCCCCAATTTGCCAGCGATGGTGGCATATGCCTGTTATCCCAGCATTCCAGAGGCTGAGGCAGGAGGGTTGCCGAGAGTTCGAGGCCAGCCTGGGCGCATAGTGAGTTCAAGGCCAGGCTGGACTACATAGTGAGACCCTGTCTGTCTCACATACACACACACACACACAAAAAGAGGCCACGCTGTGCCCAGCAGCTCAGTCACTGGGCAGGGGGCTCTGTCTGTGGCCCCTCACTCTTTCTCCAGCCTGCACTCCATTACATCCCACAGGGATCATTAAATTAATTAAAGCAGACGTTCAAACAGTCCCTCAACGGGTCTATCTATCCACAATTTCCACTTTCGCCACCCTCCCCCACCAGTCTTTCCTTTTAAAGAGATATGTTAGAAGTAAATGATCATTGTCTACTGACTCTGGGAAGGAGCTGTTTATGGCCCTGTATCAAACTGGTCCTTTCTGGATTAAAAGTAATTATTCCAAAAGAAAGCTTTATGGTTAAAATTAAACCATAGTCAAAAGCTATTAGAACCTGGACTTTGGACAAATGCCAAAGAGGGCATCTTCCTGAAGGAGCGGGAAAGGGACTTTGTTAAAGAAGAAATCATCAACAAACGAGCATATAAAAAAACTAAGTAAAAGGCTGAAACCTGTTCTACCATCCTCCTTCAGTTAGAAGGCACTTTTAACAACATTAGGAAAGCGAAACCAGGGGAGGGTGGGGTGCAAACGCTGCCAGGTCATCCCGCCTCAAGAAAGTCAAGGTAATGCCTACATGAGGGACGTGAGGCCTGGCACCATGGCCAAGAGATCTGCCAGGCAGGCGGTTTGTGCAGCACCTGGCAGGTGGTAAGAATGGGGATGGGGGCCAGCACCCATGTCACCTTGGTCATCAGCTCTCAAGAGGACTCGGTGGCTTGCTCTGATTTGTTGTTCCACAGCTGGATTACGGAACAAGCAAGCATCAAGGTTAACACTGGCACGCACTAGTGTACAAGAAAAAGCCCGAGGGCGCTGAGCATAGGCTGTGTCAGGAGGCTAGGGAACCGCCCGCTCCGCCCCGCCCCCCGCCCCCCGCCCCCAGCCTTGCAAGGCCATCTGAGGCCAGCTCACCGCGCCCTCTGCTGGACGCTGAGTGCATGCTGGGCCGATCCGCGCGAGCCTGCAGGTCTCCTTCTCCCAGCCAAGTTTGTGACTGCCCTCTGCTGGGCAAAAGGCTTTTCAGGTTCGCTAGCCTGGTGGTTAAATGACATACGAAATTTCAATAACCGCCCCCCCCACCAGGTGGCATTAGGCAGGGCACTCTGGTATGAGCCTCAGTTTCCATTTCTATAAAATGGGAGCGATGAAAACGTGATCAGTCTTTGCTTACCTCAAAGAGTTATTCTCAGGAGCAAATATCTGGAGCCATACTTTTTTTTTTTTAATCTGTGCCTGCCTACTTTTGCCTTAACCTAATCCAACTCACTTCCCTGAGGCAGGCTTTCTTCCCAGTGCTCCTGAACTAGGAGCACAATTATAAAAACATAGTCATGGGGAAAAAAAGCCACGTTGTTCTAAGAGTGGCAGTTCTCTTCTAGTAGCTTTAATAATGTTTTGTTTTGGGGGTTTTTTTTGGAGACAGGGTCTTGCTCTGTAGTTGAGGCTGACCTTGAACTCACTATGTGGCCCAGGCTGGCCTTGAACTCATGGCAATCCTCCTGCTTCAACCTCCTGAGGGCTGGGGTTCTAGGGGTGCACCACCATGCCCAGCCCTCACGAATGTTTTTAACAATTTTAAAAAATTTTTTTCTTCAAAGCATATACCATAATTTAAGTTTCTGTCAGTTATCTGTTCAGTGTCTATACTCTCTAGTAGATTTTGAGTCCCCTAAATGTAGGGACTTGCCTATCATTGTTACTATTGTATCTCCAAGACCTATCTAGCATAGTGCTTTACGTATGTGGTCAATAAATATCCATTGAATAAACACAGGGATGAATCATAAGAGCTGGTACAGGTCCATCAGGAACAGAAGGAACAAAGTCGGATATGGGAGGAATCTTATTTCAGGAGTGATAACATAAATTAATATGAAAAATTAAAGGCCAGGGGTGATGAAAAAGCTTTGAAACTAGAGGTAGTGCTAGTACAACATTGTGAATGCACAAAATGCTACTGAATTATAACTTTCAAATGGTTAATTATATGCTATGTGAATTTCACCTCAATAATAAAAAATGAAAGGGCATAACTGTAATATAATAATTACAATCCTTGATGATTTAGACACTCTACAAATATTTGATGAAGTCAACATAAAGAGAGTAACTTGTGTCCAGTGCTTGATAGTTTACACAAATGCTTTCACATCAGTGATTTTGTTGTTCCTCCCCAAAAGCCCTTGGACATGCAGACAGGAAAAGTGGCTTCCCATCTTCATCAGGCCAGGGACAAACCTCAGAGGCTCTGCTCTTGCTGCTCCCCACCTGCAAATGACCCCTCCTCATCAGAAAAGCCTTCCTGAGAGCAGCCCACCCTCCCACTTTCCTTCTTTCACCCTTATCCTGCTTGATTTTTCTTCAAAATTCTTAGAATATTTTACACATTGACTCTGCATGTGTTTCTTTCCATGATAATGTAAGCTTCAAGACGACAGGGTCAGTTTTGTTCTCTGTTATGATCATCCTGGCATCTGGAATGGTTCTGAGAAATGACAGGTGCTTAATAAATACTTGTTAAGTGAATAAGTAAGTAGTAGAACTTTGCCTTGAATTTGGACAGATCTTTTTTGGGGGAGCCTATGTTTTATAGGCAACATCACAAAAATGAAAGTGTGCTGTGACAGAAAAAACACCAGCTGTTGGGGCAGGAACAGAGTGCTCTCTGGTTCCGAATTGTCCCTGCACAGAGTTTCTCAACCCCAGCTCAGTGGGCTGCTAAATGCCCTATGTTGAGCACCTGTCTACACCAGTGAGAAATTATACAAAGGGAACAGAAGAACTGGCCATGATACATGTTCAGGTTCCATCCTAAGTGTGCTTCTGGGGCATAGGGCATCTCTGAGGTGAGGAAAGAGAAAATGACAGGCAGGGGTCAGAGTCCAGGGAGTGGAATATTGTGACCTTGCAAGATCCATGTCATCTGGGTAGAAATGGCTCCCAAGACCAAAGTGATTTGAACAGGAACTTCGTGTGATTAATTCTCATTCCCAGGAGAAAGCTTTCAAGGCTGGGCTCTCACAAGGGGGGAGCAGGGTGGCATGGTCTGACAGGAGGGAAAATGAGCCTCTGTGACATGGTAGCCCTGGAATTGTGCCCAGTGACAACTTTGTGGCCAGGAGCAGCAGCCCATCTGCCTCTAATTCCTGAATCAGGCAGCCAGGCATGATGGAAAGTTGTTGGTATGACACCAAGAACACAGACATCTGGGCTGGGGATTTAGCTCAGTGGTTTTGCCGCTTGCTGCACAAGCGCAAGGACCCGAGTTTAATCCCCGGTACCAAAAAAAAGAACACAGACATCTGACTGCAGGGGGCAAACTGCCACAGCCCTGGTGTCAGCCAGACTTCCTACACCTGTCCGCACCTGTCATCTGAGGGCAGTTGACAAACTGCTGATAAACTCACAGAAACAAAATGTGGTCATTTGTCCAACTTGATGATGGCCACAGGCCATTAGTGTTGTCTTTTAAAATATTTAATAACAAAAATCTCAAATACAAACAAATACCTGTTTGCCAGGCTGGGACACACATTTTAACTTAATAGTACAGAAACATCATTTCTTCTTTTTTTTTTCCTTTGGTTTTTTGAGACAGGGTCTTGCTATATAGTTCAGACTGGCCTTGAACTCACTACATAACACAGACTGTCCTCAAACTCACAGCAGTCCTCCTGCCCCAGCCTCCCAAGTGCTGGGATTATAGTATGAACCACCACACCCAGCTAAATCATAAAACTTTCTAATCATTTTCCAGAACTGAATATCTGTAGAAAATTTCAAGCTATATAAGATGTGGTTCATCCCCGTACACAGGTTTTCTCCTAACCCTTCCTTATAAAACATCCAAAGTACACAGCTCAAAAGCCAAGCAAATGATTCATTACAGCACAAAGTAAATGAAAAAAAAATCCTGCAATATAATTTGCATACTAGTGGTAGGCCATTACTTTTCCCAATTTCCACGGTACTATGCATGTTGTATTTTAATCTCTACAGGTTTCAGGAACTGCTACTGTTTACCTTTGTCCTGCAATAATGGTACATAACCCTTCTCCCTATGGGCACTCAAGCATGGGTGGGTATTGAGTTTTCCTCAATTCCCACAACATGAAGGGAAAAAACAAACAAAGCAAAACCATGGTCATTTCTCCCTTATATTCCCTAAGACTTGAAAAAGGTACTTAGCTATCCATGGAGGCCCAGGCTTGACGTGCATTCCAGTATAGCCTGGAGTCTGACTGAGCTGAGTGGCAATGTTTCTGTACATTAAGTTCAATGTGAGTCCAGGCTGGCAAACAGGTATTTGTGGAAGAGCACAACACAAACTCTGGCCCTGTGGAGCCGAGCAGGGTTCCCAGGCAGGCTGGCTGGGCCCTCCCACAGGGAACACAGGCCCCAGCTGAAGGAAACACAAGCAGCCCTGGCTGCTGCATGTGCCAAGTGTGGCCAGATCTCATTTTTCAAAAAGAGCCAGAAATGCAGTTTTTAGTATGAATCTCCAAATTTTGAAAAGTTAGCAATGATAGCTAGGCATGGTGACAAACACCTATAATCCCAGGGAGGCTGAGGCAGGAGGATTGCTTTGAGGCCAGCCTGAGCTACTTATGAATTCAAGGCCAGCCTGAACTACAAAGCAAGACTCTGCTTCAAAAAAAATCCAGTTTTTTTTTTTTTTGGTGCCGGGGATTGAACTCGGCACCTTGCACTTTCAAGGCAGATGCCAGAACCACTGAGCTAAATCCCCAGCCCAACCCAAAATACTTTTAAAAATAAAGTTAGCCCGCCTGCCTCACAAGTGCAAGGTCCAGAGTTCGATCCCAGGTACCAAAATAAATAAATAAATAAATAAATAATAAAGTTAGCAATGACTTCTAAAAATGCTTTTAAAACACTCTAATTGCCAAACATAACACATCTATGTCCTGATATTGCACACAGGAGCCTGATTATGTACTTTTGGGAGAAAATGCTTCCAATGGGTTCCAGCCCTGAATCTGCCATCCTTAACAACTGCCTAGGGTGGTCACCTCCTGATCACTTGGCACTGATAATCCAGTCAGCTGGCAAAGCTACTCACAGTGAGTCAGGGTGCTGATTTCTTTGAGTTCAAACCCTACTTCCACCACTTACTATCACCACCTACTGCTATATCACTTAGATTGACTACTGTGGGCTTCACCTTCCTTACTCGTAAAATGCAAACAATAATATAATCCTTCCTATAGGGCTGTTGTGTGGTTAGATGAGATTATGAAAGCTAAGGGCCCACTGCAGAGGAAGTCCCTGACAGTACCTGGCAGCCTTTGCTGTCTAACCCAGTTTTTCCTTCTTCACCACCTACTCAGAATGAACCAGCCAGTCCTGTCTGCTGAACAAGGCTTCTAGATGTTAGTTTTTTTGTCTTGTTTTGTTTTGTTTTTCAGTACCAGGAACCAAATTCAGGACCTTGTGCTTGCCAGGCAGGAGTGGCGCCACTGAGCTACATCCCCAGCCCCAAGATTTCTAAAAGTATCCTTTTTTTTGGTACTAGGGATTAAACCCAGTGCTTTCACATCCAACTGTATCCCTAGTCCTTTTAAAGTTTTGAGACAGTGTCTCACTAAATTGCTAAATTGCCCATTTTAGGCTCAAACTCTTGAGTCTCCTACCTCAGCCTCCCAGAGTGCTGGGATTACAGTGTGGACCACCACACCCCGAATATCCTCTTCTTTTTATTCGCCCTCTATCTGAGTCGCTTCATAACCTTGCCCTCTCTACCCTGAACTCTTGTAATGATCTAATAATCATGTCTCTTGCTGCCCTGAACGCCCATCTTCAGGAAATCAGCTGCTCCCAGGTGATTCCATTTTTTAGTTTAGTAATTTATCTGTGTAAAACACAGATATGATGGTGTCATTCTCCCTATCACCTACAGAGCAAAGTTGAATTTCTTTAATCAAGGTCCTCCTCAGGCTCACATCGTACCAGTCTCTACAATATTCTTTCTGCTCCTTGCCTTATTCTAAACAAGCTGTGCAGTCTCCTGTCACCACATCTCAGTAACACTGTTCTTTCTGCTTAGCACCTCAGTGTCCACCTGCCATCCACCCCACCCCACCCCCACCGGCCTCCCCGAAGCGCTGGGGAGGGAACCTGGGGCCTTGCACATGCTGATCATGTGCTCTACCACTTCGCTATATCCCCAGCTCCATATTCACCTCTTGACCTCTTTTCAACAGCCAGCCCCTTTCTGAGACAGGATCATTCTATGTAGTCCTTGCTATACAGGCCAGGGTGGCCTCAAAGCACAATCCTCTGAGCCTAGCTGCCTGAGTGCTACAATTGCAGGCATGCTGCATCACGCCCAGCTCCCAATCTCACCATTTTACATCCAGCCTAAAAAGGCTCATCTCCACCAAGAAGCCTTCTCTCATTGTCCCCCTAACCAGGCCCTAGGGGCCGGCACCGTCCTACTGCAGATCCTGACACACTTAGTGCGCTACACTCTCCTGGCCCATCTCATGATGTCTTGTAGTCTCCTTGCTGAAACACCCATCTTAACGCAACAAATGGGGCCAGCTTTTTGTTTGTTGTTCTTTTTTTTGTATTCCCAGCTGACACACAGTAAGTGCTCAATGTTTGCTGAATGAATTGATAAGGGCACTATAACAAAAGTCAAAAAATAACGTCACTTTAACACATCCTATTGCAAGAAACAGGGATCTTTGGGAATATACAAAGAAAGGACAGAATAGAAATATATAAAACCACTCAGATTTTCAACTTCCCCGAATGTGTGCATTTTTAATTTTGGCAGAAAAGGAGACTATTAAAAAAAAGAGGGCCAGGGATGCAGCTCATTGGCACCATGGCTGCCTGGCAAGTGCAAGGTCCTGTGTTAGATCCCTGGTACCAAAAAAAAATAAAAAAGAAAAAAGAAAAGGAGATTATATGTGTACATAAAACTCTAGCTACCTAGATAGTTTAAAACATCTATACTTACAAAGTAGCTGGCATTTGTCACCATGTCTTGATCTTCATTTGTCCATCTGTGGCCTTGATGGAATGCATCTGATATCCCAGGTGAAAATGTCATCCAGAAATCTGATTATTGGGATCATAATTAGTACACTGTGCAGTGCAACCCAAGGGACTTTCACATAATGGAAACTGCCCAAGCATTAACCTTGTGCCACACAGGTTTCTTATAAGAGAGATGACAATTCCTTAGCTTGCAGAGTCACTAGAGGAGGCTGGGAGTGATGATCTCAGAAAGGTACAGATTTGGGAAACAAAATAAACATCACTGGAGTTTTTGGCATTTATATTCCTAAAAACTTGCCGTGGAAGCACTTTTTCCACAGCATTCACTGAATGAATGGAAGGGTTGTTTCATAGCTTCATCCCAACCCCCAGGCAGAAGTGCAGAGCTTGCTTTGGCAGCCAGGAAACTGAGTTTGGGGAGATCTGGAAAGAATGGAAGAGGCAGTTAAGAAAAGTGGCTTTCGGTAGTCTCTGGGGTCAGGCTTTTTCTGGGCTGGGGCCTGGCATTGGCAGTTTCTAGTTTGGTGGACTTGATAGAGCAAAAGTTGCTATGGCAAAGGGTTGCAGAAGGATTAAATGGTAGAGCACATGTAAAGTGCTGAGCATGGTGCCAATTACATTACTCTGATAATGACACGAATTCAGGAAATGTTAGCTCTTTGTCAAAAAGAGGGGCCGGGGATTTAGCTCACTGGTTCCGGTGCTTGCCTCGAAAGCACAAGGTCCCAGGTTCGATCCCCCAAACCAAAAAAGAAAAGAGCCTACTACTCAGGTTGGAGCTTATCTTTACAATTCTGCCCACTCCCAATAGTTCTATCTTGATCTCTGTGGGATCAGAGTTCCCAGAGAAATGAAAAAAGAGCAAACTATCAGCTTCTGATCAAGGAAGCAGCAGAAATAACAAAGACAGGGAAAAGAAAACAGGCCATGTCCATGGAACGTCTGGCTATGCAACCAGCTGCAGCATAAAAAGAGATCTGCAAGCTCAAGTGGGAGGGAAATGAGGGGAAGGGAATGTAAAAGGAACTAAGATGTGTTATGTACAGGTATCACCTCCCCGTGATGGATGCAATCATTGTATGCTGCAAACATAAAATATAAAAATTAAAATTAAAAAAAATAGATTTGGGCCTTCCACACTGGAAGAGGAAAACCAAGCATGTCTTCAAAATGCTAGGACAAGCCAGGCATGGTGGTGCACACCTGTAATCCCAGCACTTAGGAGGCTGAGGCAGGAAGGTTGCCTTGAGTTCGAGGTCAACCTGGGCTACATAGTGAGTTCAAGACCAGCCTGCACTACAAAGCAAAACCTTGTCTCAAAAAAACATTCAAAATCAAAACAAAAAATGCTAGGGCAAAACATCAAGTTTGAGTATAAGATACAGACATTCTTAGACTTTGGGGGCTTAAAAAATTGAGATATTCTAAGAAACAGGACAAATTATTATAGTGATTTCTCAGTAGATATTAAATGGTGCTGAGGCTGATAAAGCCACTGAATGTGATGGATTGATTCATTTCATGAATCCATGCTGAAGGCCCACTCTGTACTTACTCACCAATCAGGGCAGGTCTCTACACAGACACACATCCAGGCTCCCACGGAGCTCACATTCGTGTGGGGACTGACATAATAAACAGCTACAGGAGGATATTCTGAGTCACAGTGTGAAGAATGTGATGGAGAGAAACCAGGGTCACAGGCCTAAACTCCAGGGTTTTTGTGTTGTTTTTTTTTTTGCAATACTGTGCATCAAACTCAGGACCTTGCATTTGCAAGGCAGGCGTGGCACCACTGAGCTAAATCCCCAGCCCCCCTGAGCTAAATCCCCAGCTCCCCCAAACTCCAGTTTAAAAAACTACAGGAATGACAGCACGTAGACGACAGGATAACATGACACCCTCAGGACACATCAGATAAATCCAGAAGGTTAGGAATCTATAAGAAAGCAGGACTGAATTCCTAAAAATGTCAAAGTTGTTAAAAACAAAACAAGAGGGAGACTCATGTAAATTAAAAAGAGTTAAGAAGGGCTGGAGGTATAGCTCAGGGATAGATCATGTGCTCAGCATGTGCAAGACCTTGAGCTTCACCTCCAGCACCAGAAAAAAAAAAAAAAAGTTAACCATCAAGACCTGGGGGTGAGGCCCTAGAGGATCTAGAACAAAAACAAAAGTTAAAAATCACATTCAGCAAATAAGCACTGATTAAATCCTGGGCCAGGGGAAAAAGAAATGATAAAAGGTATTTGAGGAAAAGGAAGGGTATTTAAATATAAACTGAATATTTGATATTAGGGATTATTCTCAATTTTTAAATTTGTTAAATTAAAAAATGTTAAGTTTTCTTAGCAAGTTCCTATTATATACCCTATTTGTGTTCGATCCCCAGAACCAAAAAAAAAAAAAAAAGAAGAGTCTTAAATTACATACTTTATTACCATGTAAATTGTTTACATGATCCATAGTTAAATGTATCAAATAAGATATAATCAGAGAGGTCTGGCTTCTATCTCTGTTTCCTCTATCCTTTCCATCCTTCCAGGACACTATACGCACTTTTTGTTTGCTTTATTTACTAATATGGCTGGGGTATCACTGTAAGCAGTATATAAAGGTTCTCCTGGGCCAGGCATTTAGTTCAGTGGTGCTGCTACCTGCCTGGTAAGTGCAAGGTCCCAAGTGCGATCCCCAGTACCAGAAATAAATAAATAAATAAAGGTACTCCTTTTCCATCTGCATGGAATTCCATTACATGTATATACTGTAGTTAATCCAACCAGTTTCCCCTTAATGGATAATTGGGTTATTTCTAGTCTTTTGTTATTATAAATAATTAAATAACTGGGCTTTTAAAATGCTTTGTTCAGATCTTGAAGACTTCCATTCCCAAGCTTATCAGTCATCTTCAGAGAAAGTACTAAGAAGTTTGTATGAATCTAGAAATGAGACTCACATTTTTCTGGCTCCAGTGTTTCCCAATTTTGTTTTCATATTATTTATTTGGAATTTCTCTTAATTACATTTAAGTATTAATAATATTTAATACAAACTTTATTATAGGGCCAGGGATTTAGCTCAGTGGTTCTGGTGCCTGCTGCGCAAGCACAATGTCCCGAGTTCGATCACCGGTACCAAAAATAAAAACAAAAACAAAAACAAACTTTATTATAATTTTACTTTATCATATATAGTAAGAATATATATATTTGAGGGCCAGGGATTTAGCTCATTGGCACCACACCTGCCTCACAGGAGCAAGGTCCTGAGTTCGATCCCCAGTACCAAAAATAAAAAAGAACATATATATTTAAAACTTGTTTCTTACATATTTTTTGCATTAGGTCATGATATGAAAATGCATTTCTTATTGTGAGTCAGAGTCAAAAAGCACAGTCAGAGGAGGACAGACTATCCATAGGTATTGCTGGTTGAGAGTTTGTGCTTTTTATTCTTTTATTTTCAAATTATTTTGATTGGTTGGTTTGGGTTGCTTTTTTTTCGGATCCAAAGATGTTCCTTCTTCAGCCTCCTGAGCGCTAGGGTTATAAGCATGTGCCACACCCAGTTTATATTTTGGTTTTTAAATTCCTCAACCTCAGCTCCTCTAAAGCGAGACACCAACCTTCCCATCCCAAGAGGTCTTGTTCTCCCTCTGGCTCCAGCTTGCTATCCTGATGTCAGCCCTTCACGCCTCCACAGTTTTCTGCACTTCTTCCTACACATGCTCTGATAACCTGGCTGTGACGTCTCTTGACATCGCTCTTGTCACCCATGTCATCTAGTCATTCCTGTAGCTGATGAGGCGAAATAAGGGACCGCCAGACACTGCAGTTGTGCCCCCCTTTTTTTTCCTACGGGTCAACTGTTCCAACTCTGTTTACTAAACCAGTCACCTCTCCCATTGTTGTCTATATTCTCTGGCATAACCGCTCCCACTCGCTACCACTGTCTTCCTCTTGCCCTTCAACCACCCACTTCACAGGCTCTTTGCCTTCATACCCACTCATGTGACAACCCATGAGGTCACTTCCGCTTCCACATCCTGGAGAACACCGGCCGCGCTCACCAGAGACCAGAGGGGCGATAGGAACCTAAGGGTGATGTGATTGTGAATCAGGGGTAGCGAGGCTGAACCCCATGGTCACAGCCTCAGGTGACCTGGGATACGTGGCCCCTGTGGAGCACAGCCCCCCGAGTCCTCTCAGATCACACACACACACACACACACACACACACACACACACACACACACACACACACACAGACCCCTACAAATAAAATCTAAAAATGAAAAATATCCC
>NW_004624767.1:20558609-20593874 GCF_000247695.1 Heterocephalus glaber | reverse complement strand
CCTTGAATATTGGCTTCTCTAATGTGGACCCCCACCTCTCTGCCCTGAACATAGGCTTCTCTATAATGGACCTACGCCTTTCTCTAATGGGTGCCCGCTTCTCTCCAGTGGGCCTCCGTTTCTCTCTTTTGTACTCCAGACTCTCTCCACTTGATCTCAGCTCTTCATCCTGTCCCAGTTGATCCCCTCTGGATCTCATATCCTCTCCACTGGTCCCTACCTTGTCCTCCATAGAACCCAACCTCTCTTCAGACTCCTTCCTAGACTCTGCTGTCACCTCCAGCCTCTCTTCAGACACAGATCCCCTCTTAGACTCTGTCACCTCCAGCCTCTCTTCAGATGCAGATTCCTTCCCAGATTCTTCTATCACCTCTAACCTCTCTTCAGACACAGATTCCCTCCTAGATTCTTCTATCACCTCCACACCAGATTCAGCCCCAGTTTCCTCTCTGACTTCTTGCTTTTCCTCAGTTTCTCTTGGGCTGTCTTTCCCCATATCTGCAGAGGTCTGTGACGCACTCCCTACGCTGCGCAGTTCCTTCTCGTCTATCTCTTTCTGACTAAATTCTGACTTCTCTTTCAAGACCGTGGGCCCCAACCTCTCTTCAGACGCACACACCCTCCTAGTCTCTGCCGTCATCTCTGGCCTCTCTTCAGACATAATCTCCCTTCTAGACTCTGCTATCATCTCCGCACTAGCTTCGGCCCCAGTTTTCCCTCTGGCCTCTTGCTTTTCCTCACTCTCCCCTGGGCCCTCTTTCCCCAGATCTGGAGAAGCCTGTGATGGACTTGCTGGGCTCTGCGGTCCCTTCCCATCTATCTCCTCCTGACTCACTTCTAATTTCTCTTTCAACACCATCTTTCCCACGCCCTCTGGTCTCCAGTCCTCAGGCTCAAGCTTCGGGTCCCCCATTCTAGGCTTTGGCGTGTTTCTTTCCAGGGGCTCTATCTTCTTCCCAATCACAATGAGCCCATTCCAGGGCATCCACAGTTTCTCCTCTCTCTGCACCTGAGTCCCCTTGCAAGGCAGCTCTGGCGGCCAACCCCTGCAGGCGGCGGCGCGGCCGGGTGAGCCTTGGCCGCGGGCCTTGCTGCGTCCCTTCGGCCTCCTAAACTGCTTATTCTGGAGCTCCCTTGCAGCCCAGGGTGGAAACTTCAACGGAACACCTGTCTCCACATAAATTGCCTCCTGCCCTCGCCCCAGCCCGACAACCCCATTCCGGCTCCCCATTCCCCCCACCCGGCCACCTCCCTCCCGCCCACCCTGGACTTCCCAGTCCTGGTCTCCAACCCGCCCACCGCCTGGAGGGTGGGAGGCTGGGCTTAGTGCTCACGCGCAGGCCGGCCGCGCCTGGCGGTTGGAAGGTTGGGTCCTGAGCATCGGCTCCCGCAGGTCCGCCAGCAGGAAGAGGTCCGGGGAAGCGCGACACGTGACCTCTGATGACCCTAAAGCCCCGACGAACAGCCCCCACGTCCTAGCTTATCCCAGGCTAGCTTTTAGTTGAGCTCTCCTTTAAAGCCTGGACCTGGACACAGGAACCACAGGCGCTGCAGCCAACAATTTCGCGCACTGTAGACGTAGTAGCCAATCAGAAGGCGCAGCTGTAGGGGCCGGGGTGGGATCAACCCGTGACTCGCGGTGACTCCCTAGCAGGGAGCGGGGAGAGCGTCTCCATCTGTTGGTAAGGCTCAGGCGGGTAGTGGCCTGACGCGCGGGGCCTTGTGTGATGTATCCCAAAAGCGTGATGGAGAAGCACCAGCAGACTGGGGAAGAGAGTAAGATAAAGCAAACAAAGGGATGTAAACACTGCCAACTTCCATCTCGCTTCAGAATAGCCCCTGATCGGCTGGCCAGGAAGGAGAGGTAGAGACTGAGGAAAGGATGGGGCACTTATTGGCACCTACCTGTGGACTGGTGAGGATACCAAGAGAGGCAGGGTTTTACCTTTGCTGCACAGATGGAAAGGGACCCGTCACTGTGACGCCTCTCCCCAGCACTGGGCTCACTGATTTAATGTGAAAGAAGAGGAAGGCGAGGTGTTAGGAATTCAGAAGGGGCTGGCGTCCTCTCCTCTTTTCCCAAGGTGGGGGAATCCTGTTCAGTACCTAGGACTTCACTGGTGTTTTTTAGTTAACGTTTCTTGTTGTTGGAACAAAATGCCCAACACTCGAAATTAAAGGAGGAAAGGTTTATTTCAGCTCATAGTTTGTGGATGTTTCAGTCCATAATCAGCTGGCTCCAATGCAGGGTGGATGGCAGAGGGGCATCACAGAGGAGAAACACTTCATGGTTGGCAGAAGGTAGCAAAGCAACAAGAAACGACCACAGCTCTTTCTGCCCCTATTATCTTATCCATGCTACTTAGGGTGGGTAGCACTCACACCCTTAATCCGAGTGGCCCTGATCCTAGCATTGCACCATGAATTAAACCCAGCATCATACATTCTAGATCCAGCCACCTCTGAAAAAGCCCTAACTATGATTTCATGAGGCTTTGCGGGGACATCTAGACACGAGCCATAACAACTGGTGTATCTGTGTTGATATAATCATAAGATCATGTGTTCTTCAGTTCTTCATTCTTTTTTCTTTGGACTTCACGCAACAAATAATGATTGAACATCTGTGTTGTGCCAAGGAAGGTAGGGCATGCAGAAATGCACACTTTGGGGGCTGAGGATGAAATGGAGTAACTGTGGTTCATCCTGGACATCCCATTTCCCTCAAGCAGCTACCAAGCAATGTAGCTCAGAGTGGAGATACTAAGGCATCAGAAAAGGCTGTGCCATCGGGCCAGGGATTTAGCTCGGTGGTTTTGCTGCCTGCTGCGCAAGCGCAAGGACCTGAGTTCGATCCCCAGTACCAAAAAAAAAAGAGAAAAGAAAAGGCTGTGCTGGTGAACCAGACTCCATGTGTTGGCAGGGCGTGGTAGTGAGGAGTTGGAAAACCTGCCCTGGGAGAGTGTCTGAGAAGTCAAGAATTGAGGACATTTAAACCGGGGCTTTAGCTCAGTGCCGCCCCATCTGCCTCACAATCACAAGGTCCTGAGTTCTATCCCCAGTACCAAAGGAAAAAAAAAAAAAGAATGGAGGACATTCAAAGAGGAGTTCGGAGGGGCATAAGGAGCTGAGAGACACAGCATAGAAGAGCAAGTGTCTCCTTCAATTTTTGTTGTTGTTTTTGTTTTTTGAGACAAAGTCTCACTGTTTAGTTCAGATTGGCCTTGAACACGAAGCTATCCCCTGCCTTAGCCTACTGAATGCTGGGATTACAGGCATGCACCACCACATCCAGCTGCTTCAATTTTTATCTATGTTCATTCATACTCATGGTTAAAATAGATAATATAAAAATAAGAAAAAATAAAATAGATAATACAACCAGTTGAGTGTGTGATGCACACCTGTGACACCAGCACTTCAAGGCTGAGGCAAGAAAATCACCTTGAATTTGAAGCCAGCCTGGGCTACGTAGTGAGTTCAAGACCAGCTTTAACTACAGACCAAAACCCTATCTCAAAAACAAACAAGGCTGGGGATTTAGCTCAGTGGTTCCAGCGCCAGCCTCGAAAACACAAGGTCCCAAGTTCAATCCCCGGTACCAAAAAAAAAAAAAAAAAGAACAAAAAACAAACAAACAAAAAGGCCAGGCATGGTGGTGCATGCCTGTAATCCCAACACTCAGTAAGCTGAGGCAGGAAGATCACTGCAAGCTCAAGGCCAGCGTGGGCTACACAGTGAGTTCAAGGCCAGCCTGAACTCCATCACAAGACCCTGTCTAAAAAAGAAAAGATGAATTCTTGGAACAATTAAAGGAAAAATAAACTGGGAGTGGTGGTACTCCTCTGTAATCCTAATACTTGAGTAACTGAGGTTGAAGGATCTGGTGTTCAAGATCAGCCTGGGCTACATATCAAGACCCTGTCTGAAACAAAAGAAAACAAATGAACCAAACTGCAAAGAAAGCATCATTTTTTCCCCATATATGGTGACACATGCCTGTAATCCCAGTACTTGGAAAGCTGAGGCAGGAAGATTGTGCAAGTTTGAGGCCAGCCTGGGCTACATAGTGAGACTCTGTCTCAAAAAAACAAACAAGAAAGAGAAAACACATATTTGTACATATTGATGGAGTATAATTCTAAATGTGCATATAACATGTAATAGATCTATATAATGTTCAATGTCTTTCTCCTCAAACATTTGTTATTTCTATGTGTTGAAAACCTCCCGACTCTTTTTTTCTAGTTATTTTGAAAAAATTTGGAATACTTCATAAATTTACATGTCATCCTTGCACATGGGCCATGCTAATCTCCTATATTGTCCCAGTTTGGGTTTATGTGCTGCTGAAGTGAGCACAATACCATCTTTTTCTTATATGTGTATGTGATAGTAGGGATTGAACCTGGGGCCTTTGCACTGAGCTACATCCCTAGCCAACTCCCACCCCCTTTTTGGGACAAGGTCTAAGTCATCAGTTACTCAGGCTGGGCTCAAACCTGGCATCCTCCTGCCTCAGCCTCCCAGAGTGCTGGGATTATAAGCATATGCCACCATGCCAGGCCACAATACCATTCTTCTACAAATTATTCCAAAAAAGCAGAAACAGAAAGCATGGGGGTGGGGATTTAGCTCAGTGGCACTATGCCTGGCTCGAAAGCACAAGATCCTGAGTTGGATCCCTGGTACCAGAAAAAAAAAAAAAGAAAGAAATAGAAAGCATGGTTCCTAGCTTGTTTTAGAAAAACAGCCTAAACTTGGAACAAAAATCTGTCCTGAGGAGATATAAATGGTGCCTATGACTACACAACAGTGTGAATGTACTTTGTGCCACTGACCTGTACACTGAAGAATGGTTAAATTATGTATATTTTACAAAAAACTGTCAAGAAAGTATAGGAAAAATACATATTAATATTTCTCATGACTGTAGATAGAAATCATAAACAAAATACTATCAAGTGAGTAAGCAATATAAAAGGATAGTATTTAATGAGCAATGCCTTCCAGAAATGTAAGGTGGTTTAATATTTGAAAACCAATGAAATTTAACACATAAATAAAATAACAGGAAAATTCATATGATTTTTGTTTGTTTGGTACTGGCGATCAAACCCGGGACCTTGCGCTTGTGAGGCGGATGCCAGAACCACCGAGCTAAACCCCCGGCCCAGAAAATTCATATGATTATCTCAATAAAGAAAGAACATTTTGGGGCCGGGGATTTAGCTCAGTGGTTCCGGCACCTGCCTCGCAAGCGCAAGGTCCCGAGCTCAATCCCCAGTACCAAAAAAAAAGAAAGAACATTTTGTGTGTGTTGTTTTTTTTGAGTACCGGGGATCAAACCCGGGACCTTGCGTTTTTGAGGCAGGTGCCGGAACCACTGAGCTAAATCCCCGGCCCAAGAAAGAACATTTTGATGAAAATCAATACTCTCATCAAACTAGGAATAACAGTGAACTTCATTATTCTCATAGAGGGCATCTAAAACACTTCAGGGTTACATTTTGAGCTGGGAGTGGTGGTACATGCCTGGAATTCCAGCACTCAGGAGGCTGAGGCAGGAGGATTGCTGTGTGTTTGAGGCTGTGGACTACATAGTGAGTTCAAGGCCACCCTGAACTACATAGCAAGACCCTGTCTCAAAAAAAATTTTTTTTCTCTGAGATCAGGAAGAAGGCAAGGGTTTCCTTTATCACGCTATCATCACATCTGCATTGTACTAGAAGTTCAAGGCCGAGGATTTAGCTCAGTGGTTCTGCCAAGCCTGCCTTGCAAGCACAAGGTCCTGAGTTTGATCCCCGGTAACAACAACAACAACAAAAAAGAAATCACTGTACTAGAAGTTCTAATAAGGGCACTAAGGCAATAAGGAAATAAAGGTATAAAATCTGGAAAAAAATTAAAACTCATTATTTTAGATTATAGAATTGTATATATAGGAAAACCAAAAAAAATCTACAAACTATTGGATTAATAAGTTGCAAATTGCTAAGTATTTTAATAATTTATGAAATTAATAAGTATGGGCTACATCAACTGGAAACTGGATAAAGAAAATGTGGGTTTTTTAATAAAATGGAGTACTACTCAGCCAAAAAGAATGAAAAACTAGAGTCATTTATAGCTAAATGGATGCATATCAAGGCCATACTCTTAAGTGAAATAAATAGGACACACGTGTTAAATACCAAATAGTTTCTCTAGTGTGAGAAACTGATAGTGTAAACAAGAGTTAAAATGATTAAAATGAATAATTGATAATTCGAAATAGGAAAAAAAGTCCAAAGATAAAGGAGTGAAGGGAGGGGAAGGAAAAATTATGAGAAAAGAAAAAAAAATGGAAATGAAATCTATATAAATAGGGAAGGGTTGAGGGGGTGAAGGGTGCACAGGTAATGGGGAAAAAAATAAGAACCAAGATATATCATGTACAGGTACAAACACCCAATGATAAATGTAAACGAATTGTATACCTAAAATGTACCAATAAAATAAAATTTTAAAAAAGTATGGTCTAGGATGTGGTTCCATGGTATAGCACTTGCCTGGCATGCATGAGGTTCAACCCATGCTCTGGGTTCAATCTCTAGCACCAGAAAAAAAAAAATACCCACAACAATTATAAAATGAAACTTTAAAATATACCTTTTAAAGAAAATATTTTAGCTGGGGATTTAGCTCAGTGGTTCTGCCACCTGCCTCACAAGTGCAAGGACCTGAGTTCGATCCCCGGTACCAAAAAAAAAACAAAAACAAAAAAGAAGATATTTTAGAGCCAGGCATGGTGGCACACACCTGTAATTCCGGCACTCTTAGAGGCCAAGGCAGGAGGATTGTCCCAAGTTCCAGGCCAGCCTGGGCTACATAGTGAGTTCAAGGCCAGCCTGAACTACATAGTGAGACCCTATCTCAAACCAAAGAAAGAAAGAAAGAGAGAAAGAGAAAGAGAGAAAGAAAGAGAGAAAGAGAGAAAGAAAGAAAGAGAGAGAGAGAGAGAGAAAGGAAAGAAGGGAAAGGAAGGAAGGAAGAAAGAAAGAAAGAGGATTTTTTAAAAAAGGAAAAAATTTAAATAGCAAGAGTTATCAAACACCTAAGAATAAATCTAACAAAAAATGTGTAAGACTCTTATGAAATATTACTTTTATAAATTATTACTGAAAAAATTAAAGACCTAAATAATTAGAAGGCTATTCCATATCATAGATTGGAAGATTCAACATTGTAAGGGTATTTATTCTTCCTAAATTAGCCTATAGATTCATTGTAATCTTGATCAAAAAACCCAGTAAGAGCCAGGTGTGGTGGCACATGCCTGTAATCTCAGCACTTGGGAGGCTGAGGCAGGAAGATTGCCAGGAGTTCCAGGCCAGCCTGAGTTACACAGTGAGTTCAAGATCAGCCTGAACTACACATCGAGACTCTGTCTCAGAAAAACTACAGAAAACAAAAACAAAACAATAAGAGCCAGGTATGGTGGCACACACCTGTAATCCCAGCACTCTGGGAGGCTGAGGCAGGAGGTTTGCAAGTTTGAACTCAGCCTGGGGAATTTAGCAATTTGTTGGAATCCTGCTTCAAAAAAAAAAAAAGAACTAAGGATGTAGTTCAATGTAAAAGCCCTGGGTTCAATCTCTACACCACAGGTCCTTTGCACTGAGCTACATCTCTAGTGCTTTATTTATTTATTTTGAGACAGGGTCTCACTAAATTGCCTAGGCTAGGCTTGAACTTTCACTTTTTGCCTCAGCCTCTCAGAGAGCTGGGATTACAGATATGCACCGCCAGTTGGGGTAGAAATCAATAAGCTGAATTTATGTGGAAATGCAAAGGACCTAAAGTAAGCAAAATGATTTTGAAAACAATGAATCAAGCCAGAGACATTACACCATCTGATTTCAAGGCTTGCATATCCAAGTAATCAAGACTGTGAGAGATGATACCATAAGCATAGACATGCAGGACAATAAAACAGAATCAAGAGTCCAGAACTGATCACACTTATGAGGTCAATTGATTCTCTACCAAAGTATAAATGAAGCAGTTCAGGAGCAAAAAGAAAGTCTTTTTAACAAATAGTGCTAAAATACCTTGGCAAAATAAGTTACAACTCTTACCTCACATTGTACACAGAATGAATTGAAGGTAGACTGTAGACCTAAATGTGAAAGCTAAAACTTTTACAAAGCTTCTCCATGAAAGACAAATAGCATAGACTCATGACCTTGCCCTACACAAAGATTTCTTCAGCAGGGCACAGGGCCTGGGATATGGCTCCACCACAGAATGGATGCTTAGTAGGCCCAAGGCCCTGGGTTCAATCCCCAGCAGCAAAAAAAAATGAATGGAGGATAAGAAGAAAACAGAAGTCAAAAGGCCTTAATCAAAAAGACAGATACAGGCTGGGGATTTAGCTCAGTGGTTTCGCTGCCTGCTGTGCAAGCGCAAGGACTGGAGTTCAATCCCTGGTACCAAAAAAAAGACAGATACAACATTTATAGCTAAATGGATGCACACTGAAGCCATACTCTTAAGTAAAATAAATAGGACACACATGTATAAATACCCAATAGTTTCTCTGGTGTGAGAAACTGAAAGTGTAAATAAAGATCAAAAGGTACAATAGATATTGTGAAATAGGAAGAAAAGGTCCAAAGGGGAAGGGGAGATGGGAGGGATTGGGGAAAGGAAAGAAGGGAATGGAATTAATATGAGAAAATTAAAAAATGGAAACAAAGTCTTTGTAAATAGGGAAGGGTGGAGAGGTTGAAGGGAGGGCAGGGGAATGGGGAAAAAATAAGAACCAAGCGGGCTGGGGATTTAGCTCAGTGGTTTTGCTGCCTGTTGCACAAGCGCAAGGACCCGAGTTCAATCCGGTACCAAAAAAAAAAGAACCAAGGGGCCAGGGATTTAGCTCAGTGGTGCCACAGCCTGCTTTGCAAGCATGAGGTCCCAAGTTCAATCCCCAGTACCAAAAAAAAAAAAAAAAAAAAAAAGAACCAAGATAGATTATGTAAAGGTACATATTTCCAATGATGAATGTCATTATATTGTATACCTTAAATGTACCAATAAAATTAATTTTAAAAAGACATACAATGAGCTTGTAACATTTTGAATCATTAAGAGAGAAAAAGCTAAACCATAGAGAAGCAGGAGATATTAAGAATACATGACCCGGGCAGGATTTGTCTCCAGGAACAGAGGGTTTCTATAATCAATAAGAAAAAAAAAATCTAATTTTAAAGAGAGGAGGGCAAAAGAGGAGCAAAAGCCTAGGATAGGCACTTTGCAGAAGACACCCTGATGGCTGATAACAGAAAATGCTGCCCAACATCATTCCTCACCATGTTACACAAATTAAACCTCCAGTGCCCTATTACCAAGCATACCTCTACTAACGTGGTGAAAACAGAAAAAGGACTAACAAGTCTCAGTAATGGCAAGGATGTGGCATAACTGGAATGTTTGTATAATGCTGGTGGGAGTGTAAATTGGTTCAATCATCCTGGAAAACTGACAGTATCTTACAAAGCATTTTAAACATAGGCCTGCCCTGTGATGAGGAAACAGTTCTCCAACATACAGAAATCTTTTTTTAAATTTTTTTGGTTCCAGGGATTGAACTCAGGACCTTGCACTTGTGAGGCAGGTGTGGCACCACTGAGCTAAATCCCCGGCCATACCTAACAACAGTGAGGACTTAGGTCCCTCAAAAGAAATAGGCAAGAATGTCAATGGCAGTTTTATCCCTAATAGTTCCAAATTTGAAGTAATTCAGATGACAATCTGCAGTAGAATGGATACATACATGATGGTATAATTACATAATGGAATATGACCCAGCAGTGAAAATGACTTTGGCACTCAGCAACATAGGTGGATGTCACTCAACCAGGCCACAGGTGGGCGTGGCCTTCTGGAAGATTGAGGCAAGAGGATTGCAAGTTTGACCCCAGCCGGGGCAATTTAGTGACTTAGCATGATTCTATAAAATAAAAAAAAAAATAAAAAAGGCTTGGGAGATAGCTCAGTGCAAAGGCTTTGGATCCAATCCTAGTACTGCCAAAATTATATATATATATATAAAAGAGAGAATAGATGAAACTAATCTATGGTGACAGAAGTCAGAATAGTGGTTAACTCAGGGTTAGGGGAGTAATTGGCTAGGGTATGGGCAAGAGGGAGCCTTTTAGAGTGTAGAAATGGTTGTATATTTTGATTTGAGTGGTGGTTGCACAGGTATATATGTATATACAAATTAATCGTGCCTTACACTTAGGATTTGTACAGTTTTAAATCATGGCACATGCCCATAATTCCAGATATTTGAGACTGAGGCAGGAGGATTGGAAGTCTGAGGCCAGCCTAGGCAACATAGTGAGAACCTGTCTCAAAAGAGGGAAAAAGGGGGCTGGGAATGTAGCTCAGTGCTCCCTGAGTTCAATCTCCAGTACAGGGATGGAGGAGGACATTAAAGGAAAGAAACTGGGTTCAAATCTGGCTCTGTCACCTTGCACCTGTTGACCTGGACAAGTTGCTTCACTTCTCTGGTGATCTCAGTTTTGATGCACCATTGGGGAAAGGAAGGGAAAATGCTTTGGAACTATAAAGCTCTGAGTGATGATTTATCAGGGTCCCTTGCTGGTGAGTCTGGGGCATTGCAGAAGCAGTGCTGCTGAGGCGGGCTATGCAGGAGGACCAGAGGGTGCAGTGAGGGTGGGCAAAGGGGGTTCGCTCAGCCATGCCAGAGATCTCCTGCCCCACACACAGCCTTCCTCCATACCAGTAGAGGTGCAGGGGGTGGGAAGCTCTGATGCAGTGAAGTGAGGAGGCCTGGGGATGAGGGGCTCTCCAGAGGACTGCCTGCAGGAGGCTTCCCCCTAGGTTGGGAGGAAGATGCCAGTACAGCCGTTGGGCCCTGTCCTTCAACCTGGCTCACACCCTCAGACCCCCAGAGAAAGTGAGCATGTCTGGGTTCTGGTTGCCTTCCCTGGGACCTCATCCTAGCCATCCCTGTCCACCATTCTGAGTGAAATCAGAGGCCTCCCCCAGGTTGGGGATCCAGAGGTCCAAAAGTAGAGGCCCACCCAAGGAGGCTTGGTGGGAGCAGGTTGGGGAAGAGAAGCTCAGACAGCCTTTCCAGCTGCTTCCAGAGCTGCCTCCTGAACTTCACCCAGACTGAGTTCTCAGTGTTGGCAGCATGAGGAGTTTATCTGGCTACATGACGCCTACATGGACAATAAGGAGTACATGGCTTCCTTGTGAAGAGGGCTAGGCTGGGGCTGGAAGGGGTGGGCCAGGCACATGGGTGAGGACACAGGTCTGTGATAGCCTCTTTGGTGACCTGTCTCTTCTTTTTTTTTTTTTTTGGCACCGGGGATGAAACTCAGGACCTTGCGCTTTCCAGGCAGGCACCGGAACCACTGAGCTAAATCCGAGGCAACCTGTCTCTTCTTTGAGCAGATCCCCCTAGCCTGCCCAAGCCAGACTTCAAGGCTTCGAAGGAAAAGCTGCAGAAGTTGGATGAGGAGGGACAGCTCTGTCACCTGGGAAGAGTTTGCCAAAATGAAGCAGGAGCTAGAAGGGTGAGTGGCACCTCCTTTCCTAGCTGGTGGTCAAGCCCTGGCCCCACCCTTCCCCAGAGCTTCAGGACTTCTTCCCCAACTTGTCTTTTTGGAATATTGCCAGGATGTATGCTGGGCTAGAGCACTGAGGTTCCCCTGGGGCGGGTGTCTGAGACCACGGTGAGGGCACTGGGCTGGCAAAGGGCTCCCAGTGGGCCTAAGCCCCCATCTCACCAGCTCCCCAAGAGGCATGTGACTGCAGATGAGAGGTGCAGGTGCCCAGGCTAGCAGCTCATTCTTTTGTGTGCCTCAGTTGAGTGGGGGAGTGAACAGGAAGGAGGTCCTGAGGGCATCTAAGGAACATGGTAGTCTGCAGATGAAACTCTTGTCACCAGCATGTCAGGGCTCTCGGTGACCTCTGGGCCCCTCTTTGTATTTAAGCAAGGCCTCAAGTCCATGGCAAACTTAAAGCCCAAATTGGCTGTGGGAGGAAAGCCCCTGGTGGGGCCTAGCTCTGGGTGCCTGTGCCCCCAGACTCCTGGTTACCCAGATAAGAAGGGTCCTGTCCCTCTCCTTTAGGAAGTTGCTGACTTTTTTGAGCCTGAAAGGACCTTCCTGCTGGGAATACCACACCTACATCTGAGATGCCTGCCTGTGGGCATGTCATGTGCTCTCCCAAGTGTATGAAGGGTACAGGGTGCAGGGCTCCCTTCCCCTTTCCCAGTGGTTCTGCTCCCTGTAGGGTAGAAAAGAAGGAATGTCCTGGCTACTCTCCGTGGCCACAAGCACCACAGTGGGACTTTTTGTGGGGACTCAGCTCTGATGGGACATTGTTTCCCAGCTGGCCTGGCAGACAATTATATCCCTGTTTTGGCCGTACTGACCAGTCTGGGAGCACAGGAATTTAACTAACTAAAAAAGTGAGTATTCCTTCCTCCCTTGCCCTCTCCCTTTTCCTGTAATACTGTGTGCGCCTATGAGGTCCATTTGTCAGGAGATGCAGAAGGACTGGCTGGAGGTTGGGAGAGAATGGGGAGAGAGAATCTCAAGGAGGGGCTGAGGACAGGGAAGCTTTGAGCTGCCCCCAGTCCCCTGCCTTTGCAACATTCTGTTTTTGGCTTTTTTTGGTACCGGGGATCGAACTCGGGTCCTTGCACTTTCAAGGCAGGCAGAGGAACCACTGAGCTAAATCCCTGGCCCAAAGGTATTCTAATGCTTACAGTGAAGGTTCACATTTTTTTTTTCCAGTCCCCTGCCTTAAGTTCTCCCCACTGCCTCCTTAGAGCTTCTTCAAATTGGCAGAGCTCTTTGAATGACTCAGGGTGAGTACTGGCTTCTTCACTCAAAGGCTTCCACCATAAGTCCTGGGAGAGGACACAGCTGCAGGATCATTTTGGAATATTTAGTGATAGGTGTGCCGGGCTCCCATTCCAAACTAGCTTACTAAGTAAGAGGTAGAGGCAAGGATCCAGCCTCAAGTGTGTGTGAAATGCCCTCAATGGACTGAAGCCCAACCCACACCAGGCTTGCACACCTGCAAAGCATCTGCTTCTGTCTGGCTAACTCCTGCTCAACCACCAAGGTCCAGGCCAGGGCCGGTCAACTCCCCTGAGCATCTGGGTCTGACCTATGGTAATTTCCAAGCAATTCGCTGCTGGATGTTTGGAGAAACAGGCCCTTAGCTGCCCTTCTGGCAAGCTTCCTTCCCAGTCACCCACTTCCTGATGCAGAAGCTAGAGGGCCTGAAGCTGTTGGATATGCTGAAATACTATATCCAAGACTTGCAGGCAGTAAAGATGAGGGGTAGCCCCAGGTAGGGCGGGAGGTCAGTGGGGAGGGAGGCCAAGGCCATAGACAGCAGCAGTGACCCTGAACCTGGAGGCCTAGGACCGGCTGTACCTGTGGCACTGGACAAGGCACACACCAGGAACCAGGAGACTCCAGACTCTACCAAGTAGGGTGAGCTTGCAGCCCCCTTGCTAGGCTGCCCACAGGTCTTCTCCCATTCTTCCCTGTCCTCCTCAGATCTCATGGGCTTCAGGTCTTGCTGGGTCTCCTTCCAGGACTGAAGCTCAAACATGCCAAGATGAGTGAGACCATCCCCCCACCCCTGTCCCGGTGTAGTCCCCTTCCCTTATCTTTATTAGTGATAGGAGAGGCCAGGGCCAGGCCAAAGACTGAGGGGTGGAAAGAGTAGCTCCTGGCCTAGAGAACAGGGGACTGGTAAGGACTTTCTTCCACAGGCCAGAACCCTGTTACTCCAGAATATCCTTGTCTCCCTAAAGGACAAGCCTTAGAGCAACCAGACCCTATCTGGGACTTTCAGTGACAAGAGTCCCCTAAACTCTTCCTTTCAACAGTTACTAGTGATAGCCTGAGGCTTTGCAAAGATAGGGCAGCATGGACATCCCATTTAGCCAGTTTTAAGTACAGCCCTTGGGACCTGGATCCTAGCAGGCTGAGAGCCAGACTCCACCCTAGCTGTCCAGGAAGCTCACTGGGCCCCCACCCTTGAACGTCCTTCACAAATAAACAGCATGGTTTTAAGCAAGGGGGCCTGCCTATTTTCTTTTTGCAATAGGAGACTGTACCTAGGGCTTCTGCACTGAGCTACTTCCCCAGATCATCTTTTTTGTTGAGACAGGATCTTGCTATGTAGTTCAGGCCAACCTTGAACTCAAGGCAAACCTCTTGTGCCTCAGCCTCCCAACTGCTAGGATTATAGGTGTGCACCACCATGACAGGCCACAGACTTTTTAAAACAAGGTCTCATTAAGTCTCAAACTTGTGACCCTCCTTAGTGTCCCAGAGAGTAGGGATTACAGGGATGTGCCACACCTATTTGTCTACTCACAGCTCAAAGGCCCACCAGGCATATCCTCTGACATGACATTAAGATCAGATCCCGGGGACACAAAGAGAGGTATCCCTGCAGCTCTACAGCCCTTCTTCCTGTGGCAGCAGGATCTCCATGGGAAGGTACAAGACACAGAACTTGGAACCTAAGAAGTCAAGGCTAACCCCTCCTCCACAGGCCCTAGCAAGGACCACAGGTTAAATTTTCTACATCTATTTCCTGACCAGGAAAATGAAACTACCCTGTCTTGGCTCTCCCCAGTGCTTAAGGAGATAAGAAACCAGATGTAACTTCAGATGGCCCTTTGCCATACGGGACAAGGTTTAAGCCCCACATTTCCAGCCCATTTCACCCCACTGGGATGCTAGACTTCTTGGTTGCTTGTGCCTGCTGGGTAAAGCCCAAAGTACAGGCTAGAGACAGCCCACAGCAACTGTGACAAACGCTCAGGACCCTGGCAACACCCTCTTGGTTATACACTGGGAGGTAGGTCCAGACACCTAGGTCTGAAGTCCTTGGCTCCACTAGGCTGGCCCCACCCTGAATGGACTCCAGCCATATTTACACAAGGCCTAATGCTCAGCTTGGTCTGACTCACAGCAGCAACTGAACCTAGACCTCATAAATTTGAGTCACCCATCCAAGAGAAAGGATGGAGAAGAGGGCATGACAACCTTAAAAGGGAGAAAGCTCAAGAGGCCACCTGTGGCCTATACTACTGCCATCACACCTGGGCAGAACAGAGCAGGGACTAGGAGTGGACAAGCAGATGTGAGGCCACTTCTGCGAGGACCCCAGCAGCCAGCAGCAGACACATCCTGGGCTCTGCCACCCCTTCAACAGCCAGTCTAGAACCAACCATTGCACCATCAACAGAAGAGTGGGAACTATCAGAAGGGAGTCTCAGCTAGTCAATGGGGCTCGCTGAGGGAGAGCAAAGATGCTGTTCCTCCCAGTGCACCTTCCTTCCAAAGACTCTCCCATCCCAAACCTGAAATAAACCAATACCCTATTAATGAGTTTTTTAAATTGTCTTTTTTTTTTTTTTAATTGAAGGTCCCTTACTGGTCCTGCTTCCATGAATGGCCAAGACCAGGGGAAAAGGGAGGGTAACCAGCCGGCACAGAGAGGGGTCATCTCCACAACATTCCATTTATACACAGAACTAAATAAACAAGCACAGAGTCACTATTGCAGTTAGAAGTTGGCAGCGTGGGATGGGGGAGGAATGGGTGGGGAGTAGGGATGTCGTTAAAAAAAATACAGGGCCCCCCCACAAAAGCTGGCTGCCTGAGGGGAACTTGGTCTGCTTCAACCCAATAGAAATCAGAAGATCAAAAGCAGTTTGGGCAAGCCGGACCATCAGGGATGGAGGCAGGAGGAAGGTCCAGGGGGTAGGGGGGCTGTTTGGCAACTGGGGTGAAAGGATTGCCCTCCCCCTGCTGGGATCCCCCCAGCCCCTCCGGTCTGGCAGGAAGGGGGCAGCCTGCAACCCCCTGAGGGCAGGTCCGGGGCTGCCAGATGCTCCACGAAGGACTGGAGGGGCTCACAAGGGCTTGCCCTCCAGGGAGATGACGGCACTGCCTCCCAGCTTCTCTGCCAGTGTGCAGCGGTCCTTGACCTCCTCGTAGCAATTTGCCTGTAACTCATGCTTGATCCCTGTGGGGAAGAAGGGGGAGCATCTGTGAGCAGGAAACTCTGGGGTGAGGAATTTCTGTGGCTGGGAAGGAGCCATCAGAGCAGATGGAAGGGTAAAATAGACTGCCCAGCAGGCAGGGAAGATGGGAAGGGGCCTCCTCTGCCAAGTCATTTACTCCACTCTGCAGCCAAGGCTTGTGCAGGTGGGCATGAGAAATCACCAACACTGGCCCTTACCTGTCAGCTTCTTTTTGATGGCATCCTTGGAACTGGCATAGATCATTTTGCTCTTAAGAGGTGCACACTCGGGGGCCCTGGAGACAAACAAGAACCAGGGAACTTGTAGCATTTGCTCTCAGGCACCAACTTCAAGAAACCCTTGGGCTGGCCTCTAGTCTTGGGGACTTTGACAATTTCCCCATTGACATGTTTTGTTACAACCCTCACCCCACTTCCAAAGCTCCTCCTTTACACTAACCAGGACTTCTGTAAAACTTCCCTCATGAGAAAGGGGGCAGGGGACAGAAGTGTCTGGATGAGCAACTTACCAAAAGATAAACACCAGATCCTCCTTCTTGCTCTCCTTGGTCTCGTAGGTTGCATCATAGAGGGCATAGCGACAGTCCTTGTCTGGCAACATCTTGACAAAGGTGGCATACGGATCGTCCACAGTCTGGCCCACATCCCCCACCAGGATCTCCTTGCCTTCCTCCAGGATGATGTTCTTCTTGTCCTCACTCAGGCAGAAAAGCACTGCCTTCTTGCGCTTCTTCACTTCCTCTGGTGTTGAGGACTTGCGCACCTTCATGTCATTGAATACCTTGATGACGCCATCAGAGACAGCCACACCAGAGGCCTGAGGGACAAACCAGACACACCTTGTAAAGAAAAGGATTCAGGGAACTGCCTGCCCCCTGTGGTCCCTCTCCATTCTCAGGAGATCTCAATGTGGATCCCCAAAAGTACAGCCCCTATACCAAGGGATTGCTCACTAATTCCCTTCCCAAAGCAACTCACTACTTTCCCATCCAAGCCACTGTCAAAGGACCAGATAGGACACAACTGCAGAGCAGCTACAAAAGAAACTTCCTACGAATTACGTGGTTCAACATCCTCCCTCCCCGATTTTACAGGATAAAAACTGGAGACTTACCAAAAGCAAATCACTGACTGAGCTACGAATCCAAAATTAAAAGAATCCACGGACTACTGATTGGTTCTTCCTCACAGTACTCAAATCTCAGCCTTAGGACAAAAGTACCGACATAGAACTTCACAGGAGAGAAGGACCAAGACCTCAGTGGTAGTTTCTTCAGAGAAGGAAGAACCGTGACCCACAATGCTAACTGTGACACCAAAAGGTGCCGATAGCTCCACAAAGTTGGTCAGAACTGCTCAATGCAGATGTTACACAAATGACCCTCTTCCCTGCTGGGATTTCTGCCAAACAAAGACAAGAATCAGCGTCCAATAGGATCCTGCTAGACAACTCCCTACACTATTAAGAGCAGTGCAGCATCCCAAAGATCGCTGACAGAAATTATCAAGTCAAATTCTAATGGCCAAAATCCTTGAGCCCTCTTTAAACTTTTAGTTGCATCGCGCTTGGGGAAGCCCTAGACAGGTCGGTCCACGGTGAAATCCGCCCCCCACCACTGCAGAGGAAGCAGGCCACGTGACCCGGCCGCTTCCGGAGTGGGCGGGGAAAGGAGATGTGCTGGGCTCAGCCCCCTCCCCAAGAGAAAAACCCGTACGGAGAGGCAACGGAACCCCCAGGGCCCCAACGCCCAGGCCGGTAAATAGGTCTGTGAGTTGCGGGCGGTCGCCTAAAGCAAGTTATACAAGCATCAATTCTCCATGCCTTTGGGCTCAACATAGGGGGCGGAGTGGCTTCCGGGCGGTGCCCGCCCGGGTCACTTCCCTAAACTCGGCTCCACCCGCAGGCCTCATCGGGAAAGCCGAAGGCCCTGCTAGTACAGAGCTAAGGCCCCGGTGGCCAGGACAAAACGCGTGAGCACGTGCCAGCCGACGGTACCTTTCAGCCCCAGCCCGCGGGACAGGCAAGAACCCAAATCACTACCGGGGCTCGATAGCTCCCGAGGACAGCCATGGCTTCTACAGAGTCCGCTCCGTGCAAACTCCTAATTGTAGGCACCAGCCTATCAAATAGGACCCGGTCACCCCAGCATCCCTCTAGTCCCACCGCGCCTGCCCTTCTGGGCGCCGGCATCTCTGGCCACCTGCTTTCAAGACAGATGCGTCCGCCGAGGGAGGGTGGCGCGGAGAAACGAACAGCCTTTGGGTGGGGCGCGCGTGCCGAGACCTCCCGCGCGCTTTTCCCTCGCTCCGGGTTCGGGTTTGGGTGCCGCGTGCTCCAGTCGAGAGCGCGCCCTCGTGAAACGACGCGCGACGCCGGTCGCTCTTCGAGGGGCGCGCGCCCGCGTGCCCTGGACCCCTCCCCCACGGTCGGTGTCCGCGCGGGCGCACCAGCGGGTGGGGGAGGGGAGCCCAGTGGGCGCGCGAGCGACGCCCACAGCCAGCCCTTCCCCGCGCCCACGGGCATGCACGCGCTGCCCAGCACCGCCCGCCACTCGGTACCAGATCTTCATCCCGCCAAGGGCGCTGGGGGAGGGGGTGCCGACATCGCACCCCCGATTCCCCATGCGTGCAAGCGACAGGCCCGCAGCCGACCCCCTTCGGGCGCTTTAGCCTGCCGCTTACCATGTTTCAGGAAGCGAAAGAAAGACGGCAAAAAGAGATGGCGAACGCGAGAGCCGCTGCAGCTGCTGCCGAAACCCAACTGAACGGGGCCTCTCCCGGCCCCTTCCGTTTAGTAGGAGCCGCACAATGAGGGGCGGGGCGGGCTTCCGGCACTCTCCGCGAGGCCGATGGGAAATGGAGTCCGAAGGTCCTGCGCCGTCGTTCGGCTCGCAGAGTAACAGTCCTAGGTGTCGTCAGCTTCCCGGCTTCGCAGTGCGTGCTGGGAAAAGTAGCCCAAAGCAGCTGTGGGGCGGGACTATAGAGCGCAGAGTGAGCTCATTGGAGGAATATCCCAGGGAACGCTTTGAGCTGAGCAATAGGCCCTGAGCTCGATAAAAATGACCCGAAAAGGTTCTCCGACTAAGCGGTTCTTTATTCCAGGAGAGAAATGGTTTTCACAAGGCTCGTCTGACAACTTTCTGGATCCCTTGGTTTGAAATCTTTTAGTGGAATCACGTTTTTGCTTCTTTGCATTGAAGCAACTATTCATTGGAATCCGGTTTTAGAGAGCAAGTATAAAGGGATCTTAGACAAACATTTATTCACCATCTTCCATGTGCACAGCCCCTTTTGTCTCCTGAGAAAAAGTCATAAGCAACTTACACAGAATAAGAATAAGAAGGGAAAACACAGGGAGAAAGGCCACAAGGAGATAATTGTAAGGAGAGTTTTACTTTTGTTCAAAGATGTTCAGAAAATCATGAGGCAATAAAGAGGACGAGAGTTTGTGCATTCAAAACTTCTTTCTCTTCTTTTACTAGGCAATAAAAAGAGGAAATAGAGACTAAGCTGGACTTGAACTTAGTTGATAGGTTTAAGATTATTTAATACTCCCACAAGCTCAGTGAGAGTAGTAGCCTAAAATAAACTCGAGTGGGGGGCTCTGGCCAAATTTTGTTGGCCTTGAACAATGACCATGGCCTCACATTCTTCAGGAAGAGAAGGCAAGGTCGTCAACAAGTCAGAAGCAAACGGAACTAGGGGCCTCGATGCCATAAGCAGAATAAAGGTTGTAAACGAAGAGAGACGCCCAGGAGTGGGGTATCTCACGGAGCATGCCGGGGGTTGTAGTCGTGGACATCCACCGCACCGCCCACCGGCAGAGCTCTGGGAGCTCCAGGTGGAGGATGCAGCTTGAGCCCCGCCTTCCCCGAGCGCCCCTGGAGCCTAGCTCCTCCTTTTTCGAGCCTCGCAGTTCCCAGAGCAACGACAAGGTGGCGGGGGTGGGGGGGGCTTTACAGTTACCTTGGTGACGCGCTCCATCCGCCCCCAGCCGCAGGATGCCCTAGATGTCCTTATTAGGACATGAGACTGGAGGGGGCGGGGCCAGCCCGAACACCGGGTTCAGGCTCCTTATAAGGCCGCAACGGGAGGGAGGCGGGAATCCAGAGACTGCCGAGGATGAGTGGCCGTAGTGTGCGTTTAGTATGAAGGGGTGGGCCTGGAGCGCCGGCTCGCTCCTCCAAGGCCGGAGATCTGCCCCTCGCGACTTCTGGCATTAACAGCTAGAGGTCGGAGGGGAATAGGGTGGCAGATGCTCCAACTCCAGTACCCCTCCACCTGGGATCCCTTTGCAAAATTTTCATACTCAAGCTCCGTGAGGGCCCCCCACTTCCAATTTGCCACAAAAAGTGTTCATTTCTACCTTTATCAGCCGGCTCCCCGGGATCCTGCCACATGCCCATCAGGCCTCCCCACTTTCCAGGTCGCCCTGCACCTCTTATAAGTTCTCTTAGGCGTCCATCCACTGCCCTTCCACCCAGTCCATCTAGCTTGGCCTTTCTGTGCACATCCTCACTTTAGGCCCCCAGCTTGCCTCTCTTCCTCTTTCTCTTCCCCTCCCCGTGTCCTGCAGATAGGGATCACCATGTCCTCCGAGATCCTTCAGCTTCTCCAGTCTTACCTTTGTGTCCTCATCCCCATCAGCCCTTCTTGTATGTCCCTCCCACAAATACACTTGCATTTATTTGTCGTCTCCTCCCTATAGCTCCCCCACCCGACTCTTCTCAAACCATCTCTCTAGCTTCCTCTGCAAGAATGAGATGTCTTACAGACATGGGAATCGCCACTTTCAGGTTTTCTGTTAAATGCCGCCCCCAGCCAGCCCTCCCAGTCGCAGGAGGCGCTGTCCGCTTTCCTATCGCCTGCCACAGAGATGGATGCACCCGCTTTGGAATCTGATGTGGGAGGAAGGGGCAGGTCGAGGCTCCGGCTCGGGTTTAAGAAGCTAGTCGGTCCGGGCCAGGGGGAGCCTAGGCGAAGGGTTGTAGAGACTGCCCTCCTACTCGTCAGTTAGAATAGTGCAGGGGCTGCTAGTCAAGACCTCTCTGGAGGCACGTGACTGAAAAGGTCCTTCCCTCTTCTCTCCCCGAGCAAGGTGTTCCGTTCCCAACCCCAGAACTGGCGGTATCCCGGTCTCGCGGGCGTGAGGTGCCAGCGGATCCGCCCCGAGGTTCATGGAGGCGCCGGTCCGCCTGGGCCGGAAACGCCCGCTGCCGGTTTGCCCCAATCCGCTCTTTGTACGCTGGCTGACCGAGTGGCGGGACGAGGCAGCCAGCAGGGGGCGCCGCACGCGCTTCGTGTTTCAGAAGGTGGGTCCCCGCTGGGTCGGCTGGGTTCAGATGTCCAAGCCAGACGACCTGACTTGCCCTGACCGACCTCCCTACCCCTGCCAGGCACTGCGCTCCCTCCGGCGGTACCCGCTGCCCCTGCACAGCGGGAAGGAAGCTAAGATCCTCCAGCACTTTGGAGACGGGCTCTGCCGAATGCTGGATGAGCGACTACAGCAGCACCAAGCCTCGGGTGGTGAGCGCCTTAGACAGGGATGTGCCTCCTCCAGGCACAGCCTCCATATTCACCCTAGATACCCTTGGTTTTAAGCTTCCCAACTTTGGTCCTAGTTACTGTTTGATCTGGGGCGGATGGTTGGCGCTCTGTGAGCCTCATAGTTCACATACAACATGAGCAATCCACATCCCAGATCCTCACACCTGCCAGATTCCGTGGGGGCACTGAGTTGACTTTCTTTTGCTCCCACAGGTGATCATGCCCCTGGCTCACTATCTGGAGAGAAGAGCCCAGCCCAGGACTCTCCCATGCCAGTGAGGAGGAGCAAGGGGAGTGGAAGGCAAAATGGGAGTACTGGGAATAGGATTTCTTGGCTTGAAGGATTTAGCTGGCTTGGGTCCAGATCTCCATGGTGATTCCTGGTCTAGAACAAATGACTTATCCTCTCTCAGACAGGGTTTTAATTCTGTAAATAGGAATATGGATAGCACCTGTAGAGGGAGTTCCACGATTAAGCTACTTAAAGGGCCCAGGCCAGTTAGTGGTAGACTGCTGTTACTCAGTGTTCTGTCCTGTAGTGGGCGGCAGAACTGAAGTTGAATAGAACAGATAACCCCATCCTGTCCCTGCCCTGCAAGTGTCCACTATCTCATTCTGGATTTGCAGGGAGTCATCCCATCATCTGGCTCATTTTACAGATAAGGAAAGTGGGAAGCATCTTAGGGACTTGCCCAGGACATGCATTCTGCTGAAACCTTAGTCCTTGCAGGAACTGAGCTGACACTGACTGGCAGCGTTTGTATTCAGAATCCCTCTGTCCCTTTCAGGTTCCTGCCCAGCGCCAAACAGGAGGCTCTAGTGGCTATTTGCCACCTCGAAACTCAGGAGCCCGAGTGGTCCTGCTGCAACTCTACTGGCAGCACCTGGTCAGTGCCTGGCCATACCAGGAATAGTGGGGAGAGGCAGTGGGGTGAGAGTGCCTGGCCACAGCAAGGCAGAAAGAAATCATCCCAGCCACTTGGGAAGGGCCAGGAGTTCTAGCATTGAACCTGCCCTATCGTTTGTACCATGGTTTCAGGATTCTGATGGTCATAGCTTCCTAACCAAGGAGGAGCTGCTACAGAGGTGTGCCAAGAAGGACCCCAGGGTGAGCACTGAGGTGGGGCAGATAGGTGGAGCCCACCAGAGTGCCTTTGTGGCAGTGAGAAGTGGTGATGGGCCTAGTCTGGTTTGACCCCTGTGCCTGGGCTACAGGGACAGAACTCTCTCTGAGGGTTTCCTCCCCTATCCACAGATAGACCCCAGGAGTTCTCAACCCTGGCCAGCCCTTCGTTCCCTCCTGCACAGAAACCTGGTCCTCAGGACACACCAGCCAGTCAGGTGGGGGCCAACTGCAGGGGACACAGGAGCCAGGGATGAGCAGCATGCATGACATTCTTAGTGGGCCTCTGCAGTCAGCCAGCAGTTTCCAGACCTGATGCTGCTGGGGTTGAAGAAAGCTGCTCCCCACCCCCACAGCAGGTACTCCTCTGTTGGAGTACCAGGAGTATGTGAGAAATTGAGACGGGAGGGGGAGGATGGAGGGATGCCACCTTTAGTAGAGGAGCAAAAAGCCTTTGCCTAGGAGACAGCATTTGGCATATCTTAAAATTTGGCTGGTAGAGGTATAGGAAGGGTATTCTAGAGAGGAGGGAACAGCATGAGTAAAGATAGGAAGAAGTACTTTGTCTGAGACATATGCATTGCAGACCTGAGAAATGACACGAGGATGGCCCCAAGAAAACCGATCTGACGATCAGGAAGACCGGGCAGAGCAGGGGACTTGTTTGTGCAGTGTTGCCAAGGAAGGCTGAGGCCCACTTAGCTGGGGGCAGCAGGAGAGCCTGCCAGGTATGAGTGAAGAAGGGAGAGCTGTGTTCATCTCCTCCACCTCCCAGGTACTCGCTGACCCCAGAGGGCCTGGAGCTGGCCCAGAAGTTGGCTGAGTCAGAAAGCCTGAGCTTGCTGAATGTGGGCACTGGGCCCAAGGAGCCCCCTGGGGAGGAGCCAGCACTGCCAGGAGCAGCCTTGGCTGAGCTGTGAGGAGAAAGGGGAGAGATGGGGGAGGGGGGATCCCCAGCACTGGGGGTTCTGGCCTTACACACAGCAATCTACACCCACAGTGGCGCCAGTGAAGGGGGTGTCCAGCAGCCGACTCTAGAGCTGGGGCCTGCAGAGTACAGGGTGCTGTTGTGTGTGGACATTGGTGAGACCAGGGGGTAAGTGAAGGAGGGAAGCTGTGAAGGTAACCAGAGGATCATTAAGGGTTGAGGGTACTGGCCCACCCTGACCTTAGCCCACTCCCTGCAATTTCAGGGTGGGACACAGGCCAGAGCTGCTCCGAGAGCTACAGCGCCTGCATGTGAACCACGTGGTGCGCAAGCTACACATTGGGGACTTTGTGTGGGTAGCACAGGAGACCAGGCCCAGAGACTCAGGTAAAGAGATGTGGATGGGCAGGCGTTAGAGCCAAGGCCTAGTGGGTGAGGGGACACAAGCCATCAGGACCCTTCTTGGCTTCTTGGCAGCAAGACCTGCAGAGTTAGTGCTGGACCACATCGTGGAGCGCAAGCGGCTGGACGACTTATGTAGCAGCATCATCGACGGCCGCTTCCGGGAACAGAAGGTCTCTTCAGTGGTCTGCATCAGCCTGCTCCCTTCCTGCTGCAGGGCTACCTCCTCAGCCCCCCAGAAGCCAAGGCACTGTGGGGAGGCCCCCTCAGGCAGAACCCCCAGTGTCTCCAGCCACACCTCCCTTATCGCTGCTCCAGGCAGCCCTGGTTCAGCTCCTCTGGCCATCCTAGAGCATAGCAGGGACATGGGGCATCTGAGCTGGGCAGAGGAGCTTCCTAAAGACCCCTTCATTACCCATCCCCTGGGGTCTTGGACACAGGAGGCCCAAATGTAATGCAGAGGTTTTGCCTCAGTCCCAGCTGCTGGGCTGATCCCACAGTCGAGGCATGAACAGACCAAGGGAGCCCTGCAGGATGGGCTGCACCCAGAGGTGGTGAAGGGCTTTCCTACAAGAGTCATAGCATGAGGACAGGTACAGAGCCACCTGAGACAGGTAGATAGGCCATCGAGGGAGAGGAGGCTAACTGGTGGGATCAGGGTCTAATTTTGAGTGGGGCACTTGGGGACCCAGGCCTGACCCTGCCTCTTTGCTTCCCCAGTTCCGACTGAAGCGCTGTGGCCTGGGGCGCCGGGTATACCTGGTGGAAGAACATGGCTCAGTCCACAACCTTAGCCTCCCTGAGAGCACACTGCTGCAGGCTGTCACCAACACCCAGGTGAGATCAGAAGGCAGGGCCAGATTGGCAGGGCCCAGAAGCTGTCGTTCAGGCCAGGAGCCAGCTCCTGCCCTTGGTTCTCCTCCCCAGGTCATCGATGGCTTCTTTGTGAAGCGCACAGCAGACATTAAGGAGTCGGCTGCCTACCTAGCCCTTCTGACACGGGGCCTGGAGAGACTATACCAGGTGAGCAGATCTACCTGTTTGGTGTTATCCCTTACCTGGATCCTTGCTTCCCCAAGGGAGGTAAGGTGGGTGAGACCCCCATTGTTTAGTCTGGCCAGTGAGGCCTAGGGCTGAGCAAGGACACTGCAGATTGACCCTTAGAGCTCTATCCTAGCCTCAGTCCCCTCTTTCCTCAGGGCCACACCCTACACAGCCGCCCCTGGGGAAGCCCAGGGGACCCTGAATCAGGAACCAGGCCCTCCCCAAACCCTCTCTGCTCACTTCTCACCTTCAGTGACTTCAACTCTGGAGCCATCAAGAACAAGGTACTGCCTCTGCCCAGACTCTGTAGGTAGCCTGGCCCAGACCACCCCTGACACAGGCCGCCCCCAACCACAGGCCCAGTCTGTTCGAGAGGTGTTTGCCCGGCAGCTGATGCAGGTGGGTGGAGTGAGTGGGGAGAAGGCAGCAGCCCTGGTGGATCGATACAGCACCCCTGCCAGGTACGTCCCTGGAGGGCCCCTTGGGGGTCCTCAGCCCTTGTCTGCCCCCTCTCCCCCAAGAATTCATCTTCACCAGTGCTTTTGGGGAGCAGGCCTGGCTCTTTGTGAGCTATATAGAGGGAACAGTGGGCAGATCTAGCTCAACCCTAAGGAGCTCATAGAGATTGGTGGGAGGAAGACAGCTAGCCAGACCTGGGGGAGGGAGGAAAACATTCCATCTGGTACAGCAGAGAAGGCTTCCTGGAGGGGTGTCTGAGCCACAAAGAATGGGGGCGACTTTTGGAGCCTTTACTGGTCTGTCCTATTGTTGCCCAGAAGGAAGGGCAGAAAGGATGAAGCAGGGCCTCAAATGCCGGAAGTGTGCAGCCTCCTGAGCCCTCTGTCCCAGGCTGACCCCCTCCTGCCTCAGCTCCCACAGCTGGCCTAGATGGTCCGCCATTTTATTCCCCACTCCCAGCCTCCTGGCCGCTTATGATGCCTGTGCCACCCCCAAGGAACAGGAGATGCTGCTAAGCACCATCAAGTGTGGGCGTCTGCAGAGGTGAGGACAAGAGACAGAATCTGAAGGGGGTGGTAGGGGATGGGCTGCCCTAGGCCCTGGGCCAACCCTCACCTGCCTCATTCTTCTAGGAATCTGGGGCCAGCTCTAAGCAGGACCTTGTCCCAGCTCTACTGCAGCTACAGCCCCCTGACCTGAGCTATACTACAAAACAGATCCCAACCCCCTTAACACCCCCTCCCAGGCTGGCCAGCCTTTTAAACAGGACTTTTTGAACTACAATAAAAATCTAAATGTTTTCAGCCTTCTGTGTTATAGAAGGGATGCCAGGCTTCAAGGCCCTTGAGAAATATGGCCGTACAGGGAGACAAGACCGTATGGTCTCTAGTGTTTTTGTTTGCTTGCAGTGCTGGTGATTGATCCCAGAGCCTCGTGTGCTAGCCAAGTGCTTTACTGCTAAACTGTACCCTAGACTGTCCAAGCAGTCTGATGATACACACCTGTAATCTCAGCACTCGGGAGGCTGAGGCAGGAAGATCTCCATGAATTCAAGGCAACCTTAGGCTACAAAGTGAGTTTTAAGGCCAGCCTGATAGCAAGGCCCTGTCTCAAACAAAGAAATACAGCAGACACCTCAGGATCTGGGGTTGCTGGTCAGGGAGATAAGAGTCAATAGGGCCTTGCAACCTTAGGTCTGTCTTTTTTTTACCCCTAGTACTGAGGATTGAACCCAGTGCCTTCACACTAAGCCCTTTGTTTCATTTATTTATTTTTTGTTTTGTTTTGTTTTGTTTTGTATTTTGAGGCAGGGCCTCACTATGTAGCTCAGTTTGGCCTCAAACTTCTGGTGATCCTCCTGGGTCAGCTTCCCAAGTGCTGGGATTACAGGCATGCACCACTAGGTCCAGCCCCAACACCCCCCGCCCTCCATTTTTGGTACTGGGGATCAAACTCAGGACCTTGCGCTTGCAAAGCAGGTGGTGGAACCACTGAGCTAAATCCCTGCCCTCCCCCCTTTAATTTAAATTTTGAGACCAGGTCTCCCTAAGTTGCCCAGGCTGGTCTTAAATTTGTGATCCTCCTGTCTCAGCCTTACAGAGTGCTGGGATTATTAGGCATGGGCCATCATGGCCAGCTTTGAATGTACTTTATTTATCTAATTGGATGGTCCCTGATCAAGTATGATTTTTTTTTCTTTTTTTTTTTCATACTGGGGATTGAATTCGGGACCTTGCACTTTCGAGGCAGGCGTCAGCACTACTGAGCTAAATCCCGCTCATGATTTTCATTCTTTTGGGTTTTTTTGGTACCAGGGATCAAACTCGGGACCTTGTGCTTTCTAGGCAGGTGGCAGCACCACTGAGCTAAATTCCTGGCCCATGATTTTCATTCTTAAGAGGTTTTATACTTGGAAAGGAAAACCTGGAAAACCACTCACAGTCCACTTGTCTCATTTTATAGGTTGGAAATCAGTCCCAAGCAGCTAACTAGGGCTTGTCCAAATGTCTAGTTTGAGGCAGAGCTGCAACTAGAAGCCTGGAGCTCCTGGCACCATCCCTAGCAGGGTTTCTTGGGCCCCCTGCCAGCCAGTCACCCAAAACTGCACACCGCGTTACCTCCTGTGTGAAGTCAGTGAACACAGCTCCCAGCTCCCATCAGTGGGGCCCCCTCATGCTGGACACATACACCACCCCTCTGTTTAGATGGATTTAGCCTGCCTCCCACAAGCCCAGCTCTTCCCCAAGCTGAGATCACCCACCCAAAGACTTCTTTCTCCCTTTATTGCCTTTCTCTTTCTGCCCTTCACAACATCTTCTCTTTTATCAGGACAGAGTCAGCCCTGACCCCCAGGCTCCTTGGCTACAGGGGACTGTAAGGAGGGTCCCCCTCAGAAAGTGTAGGCCCCCACGAAGATGGTGAGTCTCAGTACAGAGCTGGCCCGGTAGCTCATGAGGGAGTTCAAGGTGACCATCTCCAGGTCCAACACGTACTCCCGGGGGCCCGTCACTGGCCGGGCAAGGACCAGCATGGCGCTGACATTGTTGATTTGCTGCAGGGCACAGTGGGTGGGAGGACATAGAGATTGTGTTAGCTACTAGGTGCCATCCCCTGACCCACCATCACCTCCCTGTCTTGAGGCTGTGAGGTGGAGAAAGCCTTAGCTAGGTGTGACCACCCAGAGTCTCATCTGGCTCTCTTTTTAAAAATAGCCTCTCACTGTGTAGCTCAGGGTGGCCTTGCACTCACTATGTAGCCCAGGTTGGCTTTGAACTTGCAGCAATCCTCCTGCCTCAGCTTCCCAAGTGCTGAAACACTATGCCCAGCTTCTCATCTGGCTCTTTGATGACACCCTGGAGATCTGCCTTCCCCTCCCATACCCAGGTCCTTCCCTTGGAGATCTCTCACTGGTGTTCTCCCCATTTCCAGCTAGTTTTTGTTGTTTTGTCTAACCAGAGTTAACTAATTCAAGGCCAAGTGTGACTTGGGAGTGGTGGGGCTTTTGGTGGTCCAGAGCAGGCACAGTCCCCTTCAGTTTCAAAAAGAAAAACAAGCTCTGATGCTAGACACAGCCCTCCTGTTGAATGCAGCATGATGACCACTTGCACTCCTCACTGTGAGCCACACCTGGAGCCCTCCACCTACAGCTTGCCTGCAGAGCTAGCTTCTCTGAATGACCAGGGTTTGTGCACTTTTGTACCATTCCTTGTTTTATGGATGAAGAAACTGAGGCCAGATAGGGAAAACCAGTACCAGGCCTCAAACCCCAATGATCCAGTGCTTATTATTTAACATCAACAGTTTATACCCTGGGAATGTAGAATACTACTTCCACACCCCACTTCCCACAGAAACCCCGCCTTCAGGGACAGGGCTTTGGGGAAAGATCCCGGGCAGAGGGGGGCGGGGCCAGTCCCTCATTTAGGGTTCCTGGAATTCCATTATAGATAATCCATGTCAATTGAGGAGTGGGAGCAGGGGAGGGCCTTACCCTAATGTAGAAGTCACCCTGCGAATTTCCAGCACGTATCTGAAAGGCATTGTAGGCGCCAGGGTAGACAGAGGTGGCTTGGATCTGGAACACATCAGCAGGCACACTCCGCTCTGAGGTGATGCTCATGTAGCGGTGCACAATGGACGAAGGCTGCTCCCGGCACAGAAGGTTGGAGGTAGGACAGAGGCAGCGGCTAAGGACCCCGAAGTAAGAAACAGGAATGAGTGCCTAACCCATCACCCACCCCCAAAAAGAGGGACTCCCAAGAGGATCTGCCCATTCCTGGTGCAAGACTACAACTCCATCAGCTCTCAGAGCATATACCACCCCAATTAGACACCAATCTGTGCACGTAGCCCTCTGGAAGGTGTAGTTTTGTGGGGAAGGCTGGTTTGCATTACTCACTTGTCAGACACCTGGATGTAGGGCTCCACACAGCGGTTGGTATCCACGCAGCGGTAGCCCCCGTGGAAGTTGACACAGGTTTGGGCCTCAGAGCACTGGTGTGCACCAGATTCACACTCATCAATGTCTGTGCCAGGGGAGAGGGGCTGGAATCTGGAGTGTCAAGCCAACAGCCCCTGACATCACCCTGCCTGCCCCATCTGGGAAACCAGTACCTTGGCAGAGACGTGTAGCCAGCAGCTGGTAGCCCTGAGGGCAGTGGCAGGAGAAGCGGCCTGGCTCGTTGACACAGCGATACTGGCAGAGATAACTGGAGTAGCTGCACTCATCGATATCTGAGGGAGGGTGGGGATGAGGATGCTGGGCCATCCTTGCAATTGGATCCCACAAATGTTTACTGAGAGTCCAGCCCCATGTGAGGCAGAATATAGGAAGAGAGAAAGGGATGAGACAAGCCCTACAAAGCTCAAGACCAGGGGTAGGGGTTCTAAGAAAGGTCTAAAGGCTAGGGGTGTAGCTCAGTGGTAGAGTCTGCCTAGCATGCACAAAACCTTGGATTTAATCCCTAGCACTGCCAAATAAAAAGACAGAAAGGTATGTCTACCCAAACCTCCCTGCTCACAGACCTCTGTTTTTGCCCTAGGACTGTAAGATTAAAAAAAAATAATACTAGAAGCCAGGTGGGGTGGTACACACCTGTAATCTCAGTACTTGGGAGACTGAGGCAGGAAGATCACTATGTGTTTGAGTTTGAGGCCAGCCTGGGCTACATAGTGAGTTCAAGGTGAACCTGAGCTACAAAGTGAGACCTTGTGTCTAAAAAAAAACCCCTAGAAATCTAGAGATTTGGGAATGATTCCTACTGATTGATTTTGAGAAACCTCAATTTCCCTGCCAATAAAATAGGTTAGGTTATATGAGTACATGTCAGGTGACACAGTGAGGTGCACATTGAGGACCCTGGCCCTATCCCTTGCTGTGAAGAATTAGGCAAATCACTTAATTTCTTAGTGGAAGGATGAAAGGCACCATTTACTTAAACTTTATGTGTATTTTTTGTAATCCTAACAAACCTGGAGAGAGATACCAATGTCCTCCTTTGACAGAGAAAGGGAAAAAATATACCTGCCTTCCTCAGATTGTTGCTAGATTAGCAAGTCCAAGTATATAAAGGAAGTGCCCTGCACAGGGCAGGTTCTCAGTAAATGGTTGTTCACTTTAGCTACTTCAGACTTGATGAAGCCTAGTATCATAGTTCTACTTCAGCCTCTAGACAATCCATTTTACAAAAGAAAGCCTCAGAGAGAAGAGCAGCTTGTGCTAGTGCAGGATTTGAATTCAGGTCAGCCCGACTCCCAGGAAGAGTGGCATTCTTCTGTGTCTCCCAAGTGAGCTTCAGCAGAGGCCCAATTGTGCCTTCCTGCTAGGCTGAGAGTGCCCAGCAATGAGCTCAGAATGAGAGATACATGGGTACAGACAGAGATGGGGCATGAAGGAAATGAAGGACTGTGTGACTGGAGGCAGCACAGCCTGAGGCAGGGTCTAGGGGACCAATGGAGGAGCCCAAGGCAGCAGAGGGGCTCTCACCACTGCAGGAGAAGCCATCCCGGTGCAGCTCGTAGCCCTGGTTACAGCGACACAGGAAGGTCCCATAGGAATTGAAGCAGCGCTGCTCACAGGGGGCTCCCATGTCACATTCATTCACATCTGGGGGTGCCAGGAAAAATGGGAAAGTGGAGGAACAGTCCAGAGCCATCATGCACCTGAGCTGGACTGAAAGGGAGCCCCCCCCACACACTCATGCACCCCTACCACCATTTCCCTCCCCAGAACTAGGAGTCTGGCCCGGCCCAGCCTCACCCACACAGGAGCGGTTGTTGGGCCCTAGCTGGAAGCCTGGCTCACACTGACAGCGAAAGGAGCCAGGAAGGTTCACACAGCGGTGCTGGCAGTAGCGATAGCGGCACTCATCTATGTCTGGGATGGAAACAGGGAAAAGAGGGCAGAGCGGAGGTCAGGTGGGGCCTGAGCTGGCTGGAACTGAAGGCCTCAGCACTCATGGTCCTGTCTTTGGGGAGCTGGACAAGGCCAGGACTGGGTCAACCAGGACACCCCCTCATTACAATCCTCTGTCTGATGACAGGAGGGCACAGGCAGCTGGGGACTGGGGTGAAGCCCGAAGGGTAGAATAGAGGTCAAGGACTATGCCAAGAGCCAGGCCAGAGGCACAAAACAAGGACTGGCAGGGTCATTCCTTGGACTCACCCACACACTCAGGCCCAATCTTGCGGTAGCCATCAGGGCAGGTGCACTGGTAGGAGCCAGGCAGGTTATGGCAGTCCTGGCTGGGGCGACAGTCATGCAAGGCCTGGGCACACTCGTCTACATCTGTGGGAGACACCACTCAGCCCCTGCCTGTAATCCCACACCAGCAAACAGGACAGACACCTCAATTTGGGAGAACAACACAGGCCAGATACCATTCACATGGATGCATGGGTGATTGGCACCCCAAAGCACGAACATGGAAATTAGATCCTCCCAACAAACGAAATGACAGTCTACCAGTCTGGGAACCAACAGGATAGGTGCCTCAAATCTATGACAGCTCATGTCAGGGGAGCTCCTGTCCATGCACCCCACCCCAGCAGCACTGGACCCCAGAACTCTCCCTCATCCAAGGCCCATGGCTCCCAGAGGGGTTATCCAGATCAGAAAGGGGGAGGGGCAGGGGCTGGGAGGCAGAGCTCTTGAATGTCTTTGTAGGAAGTGAGGCCAGGGTCCCAGGGGCTGACTGGGGCACTGGGACCCAGGCCAGGCCTGCTGAAAGTGGGGATCTTAATGATGTTTGAGGATGTCTCCCTGAAGAGCTAGAGGCCTTTGAGCAAGGGAGGAATATGAGGTCTGAGTTTTTAAGATTCTTGGTACAAGGACAAAATCTGGCTGCCCAAGCGGTCCGCACTCACCCACACAGCTCTCCTGTTGGTCGGGCTCATAGCCTGGTGGGCAGGTGTTGGGGTGCTGAGCAGGGGGCACTGGTGGTGGGGGTCCCTCACCATGCAGGTCATTGATGACGGCAGCCGAGCGTGGCAGGCACAAGTAGCCCCCATAGTGGTTGATGCATTTCATTTCCCCCTTGCAGGCCTCGGGGATGGTCAGGCACTCGTTGACATCTGCAGAGAGGGGTCTGCTGGGCACAGCCAGTCTCCTGGGCTGGCCCTGGAGGGACAGGGAGGCAGCAGCCCTGTTTGGCCTTCTCTAAACTGTGGGATTGAGCAAGGTCTAGCTTCTCTTCTCAGCAAGCTAAGGCTGCCTGCCCAGGACCCCTCCCCAGGCTCTGCCAGGACTGGAAGTGGGACAGCTGTTCCCACAGTTGCCCCTTTTCCTGCCTCCAAGTGGGTCTCTATTCCTCCTCATTGTCCAAGTTCTAAATCAGCTCAGGCTGGATTTGCAGGCCTGCTGACCCACCCCTGTGTACACTGCCCTCCCAGGCTGCAGTGGGACGAAGAGCTGAACGGGAGAGTGGCGCACACAAAATACAGTGTACACATCCCAGCTCCTCCAGGCAGTGCCCAGTTGCTCTCTTGCCTACTGGGGGGTAGAGGCAGATTTCCTGCGTTTCAAGGAGGGAGGAGCCACCCCTCATTGAGCCATCCCAGAGAACCAGAGTTGGCCTGGGCCCAGCTGATCTGCAGCTCATGGAGTTGGGGGTGTCCCTGGGAAGCAACAAAATTCCCTGGTTCCTGGGGGGTCCCGAGGCACACTCACCCCGGCAGTGCTGGCTGTCGGGGTCCCACTCATAGCCATCAGTGCATTCCTGGGAGGGAACCAGAGGTGGCCAGTGATCGCCCCAGGTTTCCTCCCACTGGCCAGGCCAAGACCAGAGCCTAAACTGGGACACTCTCCTGGCCTGCTCCAAACAATGGCCCCCTGCTGTTCCACCCACCGGGGGAGGGGAGAATCTTCCCCAGCAGCAGCTGCTCCATAATCTTAGTCTCTGTCCCTGCTGATCTAGTCCCAGGCCAGTGGCCCCAGGGTCCCTACCGTGTAGCTGTCCGGCTCTTCGGAATCCTGGGGATATGCTGCCCCCAGGAGCAACAGCATCAGCGCCCAGAGCGGTAGAGACCCGGGGAGGCAAGAGGCGAAGGGGAGCATCCTGGGGCTGAGAGATGGTGGGCAGGGCTCAAGGGTCTCCGCCATGGGAGCCCCCCTATTCCCTGTATCAGCCCCAGCCCCAAGTGTCTCCCACTCAGGACCGTTTTGGGGCCCGGAAGCCTCCTAGGCTGGGGCCAGAGTCCTCTTGGGGACCCAGGTTCCAGGCCCACTGGCGGGCCGCCCCGCTCCCGCCCGGTCCCGTAGCGGTGCTGGCCGAGGAGCTCAGGCCTCTGGGCTCTGCGCTGTGCCCTCTTAGCCGACTTGGGCCCGCGCCCTCCCCCTACGGAGGGCCACTCACTTGGGCCAGCGACGCCCGGCGGCTCGGCTGACTCTGGCAGTGCCTGCGGGCAGACGGACCGGCGGACAGCGCAGCTCCCTGGACGCGCGGCCCCAGGAAGCGCCCCCCGCCCGCCTGCCGCGGTGCGGCCCACCCCGGCGCCTCCGCCCGCCCTTCGACGGATTCCTGAGCCCGCGCCAGGGGGAGGGACCCCGACCCCCGCTTCTCCGCCCCTGGCTGGCCGGCCGCAGGCCCCCACCCGGTCCCCCGCGGCGCTTCCAGGAGCCGCCTCCCTGCGCCCGGCCAGGGGCCCCCTGTGCTGAGTCCTGGCCCCAGAGTTACCTGGGGGCCCCAGACCCTGGCGAAAAATGTTATCCTGCGCACCTAGACTCTACCTAATCTGCACCCCCCGAATCCCATCCTGTGCACCCACACCTTAATCCGGTGAAGCACTCTGGCTTGGATTAGGCACCTCCCGGAGTGTACTGGGTATCTAGACTCCCTCTTAATCCTGGGCCTCCAAATCCTCACTCTGCTCGCTCCAGAATTTTATTCTGTGCTCCCAGACCATCACTCCAGAAGGTCCCAAAACTTCATCCAGAGTCTCCGGACCCTCGCCCAGACACAAGACGGCCCGGGCACAGAAGCGTCCAACTGTCTCCCCCTTTCCTCTCCACCCCAGGGCTGCCTTCAGCCAGCTGGTTCTCTCGCTTCCGTGCGGATTCCCCCCAGCCCTCCATCCGCAAGGCTACAGCTGTCTGGGGGCGTGGGCAGCAGTTCCCTTTTGGCCCAAAATGAATGGAAGCCCCTGAGAAAGTGAGTAACCGTGAACTTGGGAGCACAGGGCTCAGGGTACAGGACCAGACCCTTCCCAACGCTTCTTTCACCCAGGACCCCCACCCGGTTTCCGCCACCCCCAGCACAGAGCATCCTTGGGGGCGGAGTCTGGGTGGATCTGGCTCCCAGGAAGGGGCGGGGCCTCCCTTTGCCCACGTCTCAGGGCGGGGCCATACGGGAAAAGGCCGAGTGTCCAGGGATCCCAGCGTGGGGCCAGACTGCTAGCGGGAATAACGTGGCTCTGTCTTTTCTTTCCCATCCCTTCTTTTCCGAACAGTTGCCCCCACCGTGGCCCCAGGGAGGGATTGTAAGGAAAAGGGGACGCAGCCCTTGGGGTTCAGGGAGAACTACTGAGCTGAGCTTTTCCTCTGACCCGTCCCTCATCCTAGTCCTTCCCACTGGACAAGTAGGTTAAAAAATCTTAGTCTTTGGCTGGGCATGATGGTGCGCACCTGTAATCCCAGCGTTCGGGAGGCTGAAGCAGGAGGATC